>CM041777.1:53845225-54445225 GCA_023374045.1 Limonium bicolor
AATATATCCATGGTAAATCTTGTTTGAAGAGCATGAATTATGAACAATGGTATAATTTTTTTTATTTTTACACTTATATTTTGTAAGTTATAACATTTTGAAAAAAACTTTGTTTCTCTCTCCAATAAGAAAGATCACATTCACACCCAAAAAAACACATTCACACCACTACTAGAATATAGATTTTTAGTAACACAAAAAATCGTTACCAAAAATCAAAATCATTACTAATTTAATTTATTGTAGCGATAAAAGTCGTTACATGTCGTTACATGTGATGGCGTAACCAAAGATCAATTTATTTATTGTAACGACTTTTATTTGTCACTAAAAGTTATATCATTACTAAAGATATGATTTTGTAACAAGTATATCGTTATTGTAGTCTTAATTTTTTTTATTCTCTAGTACTATCTTTGGTAACGAAATTCTTGTCACTAATAACAACTATGATAACAATATTAAAATCGTTACAGGAACCTTTATAACTAAAAATTTGATTTTTACTAGTGCACCGATGTCTGCCTTTATTTACATTGTTTTTTTCCTCTTTATTTTTGAATTCACCGGAGGGAGGAGGACGGGAAGATTGACTCGTCTTCTTCTCTTACTTTTAATTAAGACAATAGATCCAATTTTTTTTTCCTTATACAGTCGTCTATTATATCAATATTTGGTGTTCAAGCATATCTAATAGCTCTCATCTTTTGATAAGCTGCCACTACCCGATGTAGGCCGCCGAGGATTTGGTGACGGAGGTTAAATTTCCGTCCCAGACAGATTTAATCTTGACCGTCAACCAATTTTTATACACTACAATCTCTGCCGTTTAAAATTTCTATCATCTGCTCGTCTCCTCACCATCTCTATTTGACGGACAGAGCAAAGGTACAATGCTAAGCGACGTTCACCTTCTAGTGTTCATGTAAATGGATTGTGATGTAAATTAAATTCCTTCAATCTCTACTCTACTCAATAATAACCATCAAACACTTGACATCTTCTCCCCTCTTTTTATGCGCAGAATCTTTACCAAACCACATCACAACCCTCAATTTGAATGGTTGACGATAATACTTTCTTCTAACCATACGAATTGTTTAATATTAATTGTCTGTGCTGTTATGTTCGTATCTTCTAATTTTAGCTTCATTTTATTGATGAATTTTTGTCATAACACCTTTAATTTAGGGTTTCGTCATAAAATCTGAATTTTATTCAAATTCTTTATATTAATGAGTTCTATCTCTTTTAGGGATTTAGCTATGTTGATTGAAGATTATACTTTAAAGTTTGTTGAATATTTTGAGCAATTTGAATTATCAGAAAGTTGTTCAGCAGCTCAAGTTGATCTTAATGAGGACATATCTACTTCTGAAGTTGATTTATATTCTGAGAAAGATGTTGAAAGGAGACGAATATCTGATTTCGGTGAGCATTTGACTGAGTGAAGATCAACTAGGTCTCCCCGATCAACAGATTTTTCATGCCACAATTATATATAACGTTTTCACCGTTATATATAAATGTGTCCACGAGTGTATATAAACGTTTCCACGATTATATATAAATGTTTTCACGGTTCCATGATTATATATAAATGTTTCCACGCCGTGATTACATATAAATGTTTTCATAATTATATGAATGTTTCCACACCACAATTATAGTATAACATTTCCATGATTATATATAAACGTTTCCACGATTATATACAAACGTTTCCACGATTATATACAAACGTTTCCACGATTATATACAAACGTTTCCACGATTATATACAAACGTTTCCACAATTATATATAAACGTTTCCACGTTTATATATAAATGTTTCCACACCACAATTATATATAAACGTTTCCAAGCCATGATTACATATAAACCTTTTCATAATTATATATGAATGTTTCCATGCCACACTTATATATAACGTTTTCACGATTATATACAAACGTTTCCACGATTATATACAAACGTTTCCACAATTATATATAAACGTTTCCACGTTTATATATAAACGTTTTCACACCACAATTATATATAAACGTTTCCATGCCATGATTACATATAAACCTTTTCATAATTATATATGAATGTTTCCACGCCACACTTATATATAACATTTTCACGATTATATATAAACGTTTCCCCAATTATATATAAGCGTTTCCACGATATATATATATAAGAGTTTCCACGATATATATAAACGTTTCCACGATTATATAAACGTTTCCACGATTATATATAAACGTTTCCACGATTATATATAAACGTTTCCACGATTATATCGAAACATTTCCAGTTTCCACGATTCCATGATTATATAAACGTTTCCACGCCACAATTATATACACATTTCCACACCACGATTATATATAACATTTCCACCATTATACATAAACGAGTTTATATAGGCTAAAAACCCCATAGCTGGTAGTAGCATCTAGTTTACAAGCTTGAATGACAAACCCTTGGAAACAATAAAATGAGTTTCTAGAGTCGATTATCAGTGGAGATGGATACGAAAGTGAAAGCAATGGAGTATATCAATACTTAAAATTGAAAACAAATACTACTTTTTATTGAATCCAACATAAGCGTATAATAGCATTAATAATCAAAATATCATATTTTGTGTTTTTGTACATTGTATTTTACCCCCAAAAAATATATAAGCACCACTAATATTATTCTTTCATTTTTATTTTCTTCCTTTGTTTGCATAAAACTCAGCTAGCTCAATTCTGCAATAGCATAATTGGATCAAATTAAAAGAAGAAATAAACTAAATGCTATCAAAAGTTGTCAAATCTTCATCTCCTGAGCAACCAATAGTATCGTTTTGCTTTGATGCTTCCTGTGCAGTCCATTGTTCATCTCTAATATTAACATTTGTGAAAGTATTGAAGAACTCTTGCATAATTTCAACCTGCATAAAATAGAATAGAAACATGAATTAAAATTCAAGACTAAAACAAACAGAGACATATTCAAACCCTGCATAAAAATAGATCAGACAGATGGAATAAAAACAAGAATAAAGCAAAGAGAAACATATTCAATCAACCTTAGAACAATAGAACAGAAACATAGAATAAAATTCAAGAATAAAGTAAATAGAAACATATTGAAGGAAACATGAAATAAAATTCAAGACTAACAACAGAGTAGTAAAATATGATGATGCCGACAAAACAGAATAGTAAAATACTAATACTAGGTTGATATAGTTGTAGACTCTAACCAAACCAAACAGCGAAACAAATCACCACAAATGTAATTGATGATTTGATAAAATTAACGATTATCTTTTTCTTGCAGATACCAATGTTCTAGTTCAGCTGTCAAACAAGCTCAAACCAGTAATGTGGGTAGTGGCTAACCACTTGATAACAATTCAGATCAGATTCAAAACCCAATCGGTAGTCGATTCAAGTAGTTTCTCAACCGGTAATGTAGAATGATAATCCAAATCACAGAATAAACAACTAGGATGACAACAACAAAATGAAACCCTAAACGTAGAATAAAAAATATCAAACTGAAGACCGGACAAGGAGAGATGGAAAGGGTGCCGAGTGAAAAATTCCCAATTGCAGGAATTGCTGTAGAAGACGAGTGGTGAGACTTTGAAGGCAATGATTTACCTACGGCAGCGATTTTACCCCTCTCCGCTTCACAATATATCACCTCAATGGCTGATTGTGTTGTGTCAATGAGTACATATTCTAAAAAAATCTTCTCTGATCCCATCTCTATATGCTCAAGCCAAAGAGTGTAAGCTATATTTTTAGGACCCAATAACACAAGTTAGGGTTGGGAGATTGGGAAAGGAATAATAGAGAAATTGGGGATTTACCTAATTCGCAGTTTTAGTTAGTATGTTTGTTCTGAAATCTACGCCTGCAGTAAGTTAAAAGATTTTGATGAGTGCTTTGATGGTTGCTTGCCTAGTTCTGTCAGTGCAAAGAGGGAAGGAGAAAGGTTTCAGATTGTGAGGAAGGAGCGAACAGAAAGAGTTGATCTGATCGTAGATAGAGACTGAAACCTGTGCGGGGATCAGGGCGGATGTAACTTTTAGAAAAGATGTGATTTAAGCAATTTAATCTTAGCCGTTAGTCTTAATAACTTAATATTAACGGTTGATATTTGATCCGTCAGCTCCACGGAAATCTCCTGTCCGTCACAGGATCCGTTCCCTAGGCTTGATAACATTTTTTTATATGGTTATCTAAAAGTAGGCTGTGAATTGCGGTCAAAGATTTAGATTTTGTTTGTCTCCTACATATAAATGTACAGTATTTTAGACAGTTATCCTGTATTAATATACTACCTCCGTCCTACTTTGACCTTTCTGTTTGTTTTTTGGTATGTTTTTCTACTACAATATTAAACATATAAGATAAAATAATTTTATAAAAAAAAATTCTACAACATATAGTTTTTCACATAAGGATTCCATTGTAAAACTTAGATTTGTAAAATTATGTCATCTTACATGTTAAATATTGAAATCAAACAACATGTTCAAATAGTAAACAAGAAGGTCAAACAGGACAGACGGAGTATAACTTTATGCAAAAAGGATTAGAAATAAAACAACCACAAAATCAAAAAATTCTGACGTGAACAGAGTTACATTGAGTCTTCAAAAATTATTACAGTTTTATAGCCTTACAAATTATATGTCACTTTACCCTGCTTGAAGAGCACAATGTAGTCCTTGAGAGAGAAAACTTGATTTTCTCTCTCCTCTTCTTCTTGTTCTAGTTTTCTTTCTTGTCATCATGTTTTTGCTTAGTAGTTCTACATCTATTCTCCAGATGTTCTTTTGCTCAATAATAACACTTCTTAGTTTCTTGTCTTCTCTTTAGTTAGGGGAGTTTCTTACTGTGTATAGTTTGTTTTTTAGTTTCTTTAAATTTTATGGTTTTGGATGCGTTATGCAAACAAAGCTTCAATCTTCTATGTTGTTGCAAGAGCAGAAGCGTCTAATCTTTGCTCCGTAGAGCCGAGGGCAGTTAATGAAGTCTGTGCAGCAGATGACGTCGAAAACGAAGGTTGTGCCGCTAGCACCAACGGTGGTGCCGATGGCGGTGGCTATGGTGATGGTGAGTACTCACTGTCAACGTGGAGAAGAAGGTAATCAAGCAACCTCTATTCTAGAAAAGACATGTGCAGGTTGTTGGTTAGAGAACTTGACACATGTCATGCATGGTGTCAATTTGTATGTAACCCTTCTTAATAATATAATATATATATATATGATGTTTTTCAAAAAAAAAAATATGTCACTTTGAAAATGATGTACAATATTTTGTCGTAGTATCTATAGACACAGACGAAAATTTAAATCAAATGTTATTATGACATTAACTTATAACATTCATGTTTGTATTTTATGCCCAGAAAAGCAAGTGTTAAGGATACAAAAAATTAACAACGAGGTTGATAAATCAGCTATGTTTTCACTCCAAGATAATCATCAGCACTAGATATGTAAAGTGCGGTGTTATCTTTCATAAACGCAGCCAGTTTATCCTTTGGAGGAAGAGTTTCCCTTATGATACTGCAATCAAGTACCTCCCTCTTCCATTTGCTCAACAAAGGGAAATCATCGTCCTTTACTACCTCTTTCCCTGTTACCTCCTGGAGAACTCCCATCCAGTGTGAGAAGTAGATGGCCGCTAAGTCCAGATAACCCACTGTCTCTCCTCCGAAAAACTTCTTGTTGCCCAGCTGCTTTTCGAGGGCCCTGAGCTTCTCAAGACATTCTTCTGCTGCCTTCTTGGATTTGTGCTCGTCTGATGTCCAAGATGCCAAAAAAAGTGATAGCCTACACTGTAACAGGACAGGAGATTCACCTTTTTTAAAGCACAATCGGCGTTTAATAAAATAAGCTGTCTACTAAACAAAGCAGGAACTTTTATACAGCACAGAAAATTAGCGGTGCACATTGATTTAACCAGGCTTAAGAAACAAATTTTAAGAACAGAGTGATATGAGGTAAGGGATTAGAAATGTTGTGCTCACCGCCGGGATGAAATCAGCACAGAAACGCGCCATGGCCCTCTCATATGGGTCGGCGGGCAAGATTGCAGGACCTGATTTCCAGGTCTCGTCGATGTACTCGATTATTATCGACGACTCAGCAATAGGTTTTCCGTTGTGAATAAGAACAGGGACTTTCTTGTGAACAGGATTATATTTGAGCAGATCCTCGCTCTTGTTGTTGTAGTAAACATCTTCCTCGAAGTACTCATACTCCACACCTTTCATTTTCAAGGCAATTTCCACCGTCTTGCTATAAGGGCTTGCAAACAGCCCATACAGCTTCACCTTCTCCGCCTCGGCAGCCATTTTTGTGTTTAAGTTCTCTCGTAAGTATGTCCGCTGTACTGAGTTTTTTTTTTATAGCAGGAGATTCATTGCTGCCCAAGTTAAGTGAAATATTTAATTCAACTGATTGATGTCATTGATGACGATTTTGGAGCCGTTTGTTTCTTTTCTTCTCGTCTCGTTAAATGAACTTGAAGAGAGAATATAACATGATAATAACAATTGCTGTATGATTGCGCCACTCTCTTCTTCACTTATTTTATAGTTAAGACTTTTGTTGACTAAATATTCAGCACTAATCCTCTCTCATGTTTCCCTTTGTTTTCGTCCCTCTTATTACATACATCTGTCCCGGTCCGATTCGATTTAGGTCTGCCAGTTATTTTCCACAACGCTATATATAATACACGCCCGTTCTGTAGTTAGCTTAAATAATTTTATGTAGATTAATTTTACACTTGTCAATTTATTACTTAACCACGTTTTACTTTTATTATTATTTGGACCCACCCCTTTCACAGAGATTAGCTTTATACAAACGCAGCAAATGTTGCGTTTGCATAAATGTCGCAGACGAACTACCCTAAATTTGGATTAATGATTTAAAAGTAATTTCTAATTGTTATATATAATATTATTGGTGGATGTACATTTAATCATTTTTTGGTCTGTGTAACTCCCGTAACCTCCCCAAAGTCTTCATTAGTAGACCTTTTGATCTTTTGTTTTCCTACCAATCAAAGGTTCGGTAACGTATACTATATAAAGACGTACAATGGAATGATAAAAAGAATGTCAATTACGTCTATCTTATCTACTATACTCTCTTTATTCTCTCAATGTTATATCACGTTATCAGCACGATCTACTAAAATATATTATTCTCTCTACCATACACCATAGACAAAAATATTGAGTCATTTTTCCTCACTACCATTTTTCAGATGATTGTTATTGTTTATTTTTATCGTACCTGAAATCATTGTCCTTTGTCAAGAATCTGCGATGCCGAAAAGTTTATATGTTGAAGCTGCATTTGATAGGTACTCTACCGAATGCAAAATGTGTAAGTAAGTTTAATCATTTTTACCGGAATAATCAACTTAAGAAGAAAGTAAGCCAGACACAATCAAAATAATTTATATAACTGTATATATGAGTTTTTAAGTAAAAAAGGAGAAATCATTATCTATCTTCTATATTTGTTATATTATGATACAAAGTAACAATCTTTAATTGGTGAAAATAAAGGGAAAGATATATTAAAAAAAAGGAAAATTTGATATTGTTTATGAAGTTTCACCTTTGTAAAAAATGGTAAAAGAATTGTTTTTTTAAGTTTTTATTTATTAAATAAAATTTTTTTGAGTAAAAATAAAAAATCAGGTAAAAAGAAAGGAGGGTCGACTCTCCTCTGTATGAATCTATTAACTGTCTTGGGAGCCACTTAAGAGGTTGGAATAAACATGTCTTTGGGCACATTATTCAGAATAAGAAAAGAATTCCGGCAATAAAGAAAAACTCTCGGGTCATCGGTGTGAGGTTAAAATTAGGATATGAATATATATGAATTTGAATGGGAGAGCATATCGTAATAAAAATGAAACCTTGTAATGAAAATGAAATCTCATCTATCTCATAATAAAGATGAAAACTCATGGTATCTTTTAAAATTCGCTCAAATCTCGGATGTACCCCTAAAAAATTCTAGTTTTTTTAGGCATCTCATATTATTTTAACTAATTATTTTATTATTTCTAGTAGTTGACGTCTTATAGTTACAAAATATAACTTGCTACAAGCAAATTTAAATAGTTTTGAGACAAAAATAAATTTTATTTTAAATTTCCTATTTTTAGTTTCGTTAGTATTACTTTGCTTATTTTTACTTGGTTTTGTTTCCCTTTCTTATTTTAATTTTAGTTTTCACTTTTCCAATTTTCCGTGGTCTTTAGTTATTTTTCATTATGTTGTCTTTAGACAATATTGAGCAAATAAAATCGCATCATTTTGTCTCTGAAATGCTCCAAAACATGACCCTTTTTGGAAGGTTAGTCCCATTTTGAAGGTTCATCCCGCTAGCAAGCTTAACAAATAAATAGCTCACAGAAAAACACTTGTATCATTAATTTGAACGTAATAGGAAAAAGGTACAAGAGCTTTTATGTTTTAAACATAAAATAAGTTCATGTTGGGGTGTATGTGGATATTGCTTATCCGTTCTTTTGTTTTCTTTTTTCTCTATTATTTGAAGTATTTTCATCTTTTTATTACAAGTTTTTTTAAATTGGTTGTAGTTTAGAATTATTAAAATATTTTAAATTATTTCTATAAAATCTACAAGGGTAGAAGTATTTTTTTTTAATTAATATAGACAATGACATATCTTTTTCGTTATAGCTCCGTTTTTCGATCTGTTTGCGCCTACGCGTTCGTCTTTTCGTCTACTTTGTCATGGTATACTTTGCTGATAATTTTTATGATATATGTATTATTTCTTCTTAAGCACAACATTAACTATCATCGTCGTCTTGTTCGAAATTGCCTATCAACCACTAATTACATGTCCGTTGAAGAAGAATCTATTTGAAATTCATTGAACGTTTCTATCATTTCCACCAATTTCACGTCCATTGACGAAGAATATATTTGAAATTATCAAAATTTCCTATCAATATCAATATTAACTATCATTATTGACATTAGCTATCATTGACTTCTTATTCGATAGTAAAACGAAGCAGGGTTGAGGCGGACCGTAGGGAACACAATGCACGCTTCAGGGCTAGTACGAGGAGACGACGTCCCCCGACTTGATTAGTGCAAACACAGACTTTATTAGTGCAAACACATTTGGATTTCATGTACTGGTAGTCAACAGAATTGTTAATTGTTCTAGGATTTAAAATGATGTGTGTGTCGAATAAGTGGTAACATTATGAGAAATGACATGCGAACAATGTTGTTTGAAAATGAAACTCTGAAATAGAATCGCTTTTGAAGTCTTGAAAATATGTTACAAAGATGTATATATTTTCACTTGTTATAGAAAAAAACCTTTTAGGAGCAATCTCCGACGAGAAACCGATCTCGCTTTTGAAGTATTGAAAATATGTTTCAAAGATGTATACAATTTCATTTGTAAAAAAAAACATCTTTTTGAGCAATCTCCGACGACAAACCGATCTCGTTGTTCTTAAAAGAATTCACTAAATAGAATCCACGAGAATCATGATACACTAAAGGGCTAACACACCCACAATTAGGGTTTTCGTGTTAGTGATTTGAATTGTTAATTGTTCTGGGATTTAAAATGATGTGTGTGTCGAATAAGTTGTACCATTTACCCTCCAATTAGGGTTTTCATGTTAGTCATTTGAGGATTGTGGAATGCATTTCGGGCATCAGTTGTCGAAGTATGTAATTCCGAAGTAGAATCGCTTTTGAAGTCTTAAAATATGTTTCAAAGATGACAATTAAATGTCTTTAAAAAAGACATTTTTTGAGCAATCTCCGACGACAAACCGATCTCGTTGTTCTTAAAAGAATTCACTAAATAGAATCCACGAGAATCATGATACACTAAAGGGCTAACACACCCACAATTAGCACTAAAACCTAGACTAATTCCTAACCCCACTGTTCATCCTCTCACTTCTCCTGTCAAAATGTATCAGATTTCTTCTTTTCCTCTACCATGTACCCCCCAATTAGGGTTTTCGTGTTAGTCATTTGAATTGTTAATTGTTCTGGGATTTAAAATGATGCGTGTGTCGAATAAGTTGTACCATTTACCGTCCAATTAGGGTTTTCATGTTAGTCATTTGAGGATTGTGGAATGCATTTCGGGCATCAGTTGTCGAAATGAATTAATTAGTGGAATCGGTGGTAATGATAGACAATGCTAGTGTATATGGAAAATCCCTGCTGTTTAAAACTAAAATATCGACATTTACTGCACACTTTGAAGTCTTGATCTTCTTTAGTCTTTCCTCATCGCTCTTGCAGTCTAGTAGAAGATCGTCAATATGAAGTAGTTCATGTTTGTCGTCATCATTTACTGCACACTTTGAAGTCTTGATCTTCTTTAGTCTTTCCTCATCACTCTTGCAGTCTAGTAGAAGATCATCAATAGAACTATTGTTTTGAGCTATCTCTGATGACAAACTGATCTCGCTTTTGAAGTATTGAAAAAATGTTTCATAGATGACATTTTTTGAGCAATCTCTGACAACAAACCGATCTCGCTTTTGAAGTATTGAAAACATGTTTCAAAGATGTATACATTTTCGTTTGTTATAAAAAAAACATTTTTTGAGCAATTTCTAACGACAAACCGATATCGCTTTTGAAGTATTGAAAATATGTTTCAAAGATGTATACATTTTCATTTGTTATAAAAAACACATTTTTTGAGCAATCTCCGACGTCAAACCGATCTCGCTTTTGAATAATTGAAAATATGTTTCAAAGATGACATTTTTTAAGCAATCTCTAACGACAAACCGATCTCGCTTTTGAAGTATTGAAAATATGTTTCAAAGATGTATACATTTTCATTTGTTATAAAAAAATAACATTTTTTGAGCAATTTCTTACGACAAACCGATCTCGCTTTTGAAGTATTAAATATGTTTCAAAGATGTTTCAAAGATGTATACATTTTCATTTGTTATAAAAACACATTTTTTGAGCAATCTCCGACGACAAACGATCACGCTTTTGAAGTATTGAAAATATGTTTCAAAGATGACATTCTTTGAGCAATCTCCGACGATAAACCGATCTCGCTTTTGAAGTATTGAAAAATTTTTTCAACGATGACATTTTTTGAGCAATTTCTGATGACAAACCGATCTCTTTTGAAGTATTGAAAATATGTTTCAAAGATGACATTCTTTGAGCAATCTCCGACGACAAACCGATCTCGCTTTTGAAGTATTGAAAATATGTTTCAAAGATGTATACATTTTCATTTGTTATAAAAAAAATTTTTTTGAGCAATTTCTGACGACAAACCGATCTCGCTTTTGAAGTATTGAAAATATGTTTCAAAGATGTATACATTTTCATTTGTTATAAAAAACACATTTTTTGAGCAATTTCTGACGACAAACCGATCTCGCTTTTGAAGTACTGAAAATATGTTTCAAAGATGACATTCTTTGAGCAATCTCCGACTACAAACCGATCTCGCTTTTGAAGTATTGATAATATGTTTCAACGATGACATTTTTTGAGCAATTTTGATGATTGTCAAATAAATTCTTCTTTAATGGACATGAATTTAATTAGTGGAATTGATAGGTAAGTTTGAACAAGACATCGATGATAGTTAATGTCGATACATCTAACTATTTAGATTGGTGTCCAATTCATATGTTAATTAGAATAGAACATGCTTGATTATTTTACTATGGAATAAGAAGTTAATGATAGTTAATATTGATATTGATAGGAAATTTTGATAATTTAAAATAGATTCTTCGTCAGTGGACGTGAAATTGGTGGAAATGATAGACACGTTCAATGAATTTCAAATAGATTCTTCTTCAACGGACATGTAATTAGTGGTTGATAGACAATTTCAAACAAGACGTCGATGATAGTTAATGTTGTGCTTAAGAAGAAATAATACATACTTCAGAAAAATTATCAGCAAAGTATACCATGACAAAGTAGAGGAAAAGACGAACGCGTCGGCGCAAACGGATCGAAAAACGGAGCTATAACGAAGAAGATATGACAATTTTAAGACCGGAACTCGGCGCCAGCGCCGATAAGGAAGGGCCGGCGCCGGCGCCGGTAAAGAAGACTGCGTGCGGGCGCGCGTCACTCTTTACCGGCGCCGGCGCCGGCCCTTCCTTACTGGCGCCTGTGCCGAGTTCCGGTCTTAAAATTGTCATATCTTCTTCGTTATAGCTCCGTTTTTCGATCCGTTTGCGCCAACACGTTCGTCTTTTCGTCTACTTTGTCATGGTATACTTTGCTGATAATTTTTATGATATATTTTTTTACTTATACAAGTACTTCAAAATCCTTCTTTGCTTTTTTCGAACCGCTTTTAATAAATTTTGTCTACATTAGCCCCTAAATTGGTCATTTTCTGACTGAACGCATTGGAATTCCGACTGTGCGTAATGAAATTTGGGGTCACCTCGTAATATGTCACAAATTGTGGGTAAATCTAGTAAGTTCTGAAAGATATTAAAGCAGGGGCAAAATGGTCATTTTCCGACTGTGCGAAGTGAAAACACGACTGAGCGTAGTGACCCTCCAGATTTAGGTTGGTCCGTTATTTTCCCCAATATTACCCTCCGTCCTGAATTGACCGTCTTGTTTGCTTTATGGCACGTTTTTCCACTTCAATATTAAGCATATAAGATAAAATAATTTTATAAAACTAAATTTTGTAACATATAATTTATCATGTAAGGAATCATATGCAAAACTTAAATTTTCAAAATTAATTTATCTTATATATTAAAAATTGAAGTCAAACGACATGTCCAAATAGTAAACAGGACGGTCAATTCAGAACGGAGGGAGTAGGCGCTATAGATAATACACTAAATTTGGATTTATGATTTAAAAGTATTCTCTAATAAAGTAAGCCCATCCATATATAATATCTAGAATGTTCCTAGAATCTCAACATGTTTGTATATATAGTGTGCTCTACGGTTATAATATTAAGACAAATCATTATGATATTTCTTATCTATAGGTGTCTTATTGCCCTTTCGATCCTGACTCCTCTATCACATTCAAAGAAAAAAACATAACGTCTCAACTTTATTTCCTACCGCTGAGCGCAGTTAGTGACCTCTTGCGATTCCTTTAGATCCCAATCAAAGAAGAATCGGCTCATCCACCTCAATGACCGTCATCTTTGTTGCATCGTCTCACACAAGCACCAGTCGTTTTCTTTTGTCATTTTCTTTGATGCCGAGGCCGGCGCTTCACTCCAAGTCCGAGCTTCAGCTCTCGACCCTTCGATCTGATTACCATCATCTCTTTCGCTGCCGTTCGGCGTGATTTTTGTTGGTAGTTTTGATCTGGTTATTTTGGTTGATTGTTTTGTGGTGGTTTTGTTGGTTGTTTATGCTGCTTGTTTTGTGGCTACTTTAAAAACTAGTGCTCGGCAGACGGCGGTTTCGTCTGCCTGTTTTGAATAAGTTAGTTTTGTGCAGTGCGTTTACCGTTTTCGTTGTTACAATTAAAAATTTTATATTACACTTTAAAACAATTTTTTGTTAATAAAGTTAAAATATATGTAGATATTCAATTATAGTCTTTATAATTATTATTCTTTATTAATATTTTAGTGACAATTAATTTATAATATGTATACATTTTAATTTATAAATAAAATTTTAACATATATTTGAAAAAATAAAGAAATAAACCATTGTATTTAGAGCAAATATATTAGATGTTATATATAAAAAAATTATGGATTATATATTACTCCCTCCGTTCAACAATAACTGTCATTTTAGAAACTTGCACACTTATTAAGAAAAGTAGGACAATGACGCATGGTGCCTAGAGCTGTCAAAATTTGACCCAACCCGAAAACCCGTCCGTTTTATCCGAACCCGAAACCCGACTGGACCCGAAAATATTTAAATTTATTAATCCCGAAACCCGATTGGGTAAAACCCGAAATGACCCGAACCCGAAATGACCCGAAAAATTTATAACCCGAAACCGACCCGAACCCGAAATGACCCGAAATAATATTAACTAAAAATTAGCCAAACTCGAATAACATGAAATAATAGTGACCATAAATTGTCCCAAACCTGAATGACCCAAATAAATATGACAAAAAGTTGATTTAAACTTAGTATATCCGAAATGAAATTCAGAATAGGTATTGTATTGAAAATTCTACAATCTATATGTTATATATTCTTATAGAAATTAGGTATATATTTATATTATAACTTTTTCAAAAAATATTAACCATGACCCGAAATAACCGAAACCCGATTCTATCTGACACTATTACAACCCGAACCCGAAATGACCCGAACCCGAATGACCCGAACCCGAAATGACCCGAAAATTTAATGACCCGAATGGATATTGACCCGAAAAAATATGACCCAAAACCCAAACGGATAACCCGTTTGACAGGCCTAAGTGCCCCTACTTTTTACTTTTCCATTTAGATAATAATTACTACTACCTCCGTCCGGAATTGACCGTCCTGTTTGCTTTATGACACGTTTTTCCACTTCAATATTAAACATATAAGATAAAATAATTTTATAAAACTAAATTTTATAATATATAGTTTAATATGTAAGGAATCATACGCAAAACTTAAATTTTAAAAATTATTTTATCTTATATGTTAAAAATTAAAGTCAAACGACATGTCCAAATAGTAAACAGGACGGTCAATTCAGGACGGAGGGAGTATTATATTAAATAGTAGGGATAAAAGTGGAAAGAAGTGTATCAAAAAGCTAGAATGACAGATATTTTTGAACAAGAATCACATCCTAAAACGACAGATATTAATTAACGGAGGGAGTAGTATTTAATATAATATTTCAAATGTACTAATACTTAAGATTATTTTAATTTTTAATCAAAAAAATAATATCATTGAAATGAAAAAGCAATTTTTTATCATAATAAAATAATTGACTGTAAGCGAATATATATATATATATATATATATATATATTATATATATATATATATATATATATATATATAGCTATCCCTTATTATTTTTTTATTATATATTATTTAATTGTTGATAAAATATTTATTTCAAACATATATTTATAGTTAAAACAATATATTCTATTCAATTAAATATTATTTAATGAAATTCAAAAACATAAATTTAAATTTATTACTGGATATGTCAAGAAATGAAAAATAACATATATTGGCATATAAAATTATTCTTTAATTATAAAGCACGGTATAAAACATATAATAATTTTGATATACTGATAAACCATAATAGTTTGTACAAACAGTTTTGTAATTAATTATTACTTAGCAAGTTGAATAATTATAATTGATATTTCTGAAATATAGTACAAATATTTTGTACTCTAATAATTTTGATATAATTGAAAGTTTACATCGTAATTTTTATTAGTTTGTTATTTTCGTTGTAGAATATTTTATTAGAATTGATAAATAGTAATAGTTGTAAGATACTATTTATCCGTATCTGAATAAACAATTTAGAAAAACACTACTAGTTTAAAACCATTATTCTGTATTATTTTCATTAATTTATAATTTAGTATACCAATCTTTATAAAAAAACTAAAAATAAAAAAGGGAAATAAACTAATTTATAATATATTAATCTATATATTTCAATTTTAATTTAATTTTGTGTCAAATTTAATATACAATATCATTATTAAAATATAATTATAAATATTAAAAATTAAATTAATTTATTTAAAATAAATTTTTAATAAATTAATTAATATTATTAAAATATTTTCATCTCCTTAATTACAGTTTTTGGCTCCGCCTCTATTTACAGTATTCATTATATTTGCAGCATAAATTGTTGGTTGTTTTGTGGTTGTTTTGTGGTGGTATATTTGTGGCTGTTTTGAAAATTGGTGTTCGGTGATGACGGTTTGACATTTTTTTATCAAAAATGCCAAACTCAAAAATACCACATTTATAACACATATATGTCATATCCGAACGCAGCCTTCATCTCTAGTTTCTCACACCCCTAACATCAACTATAGTTAGGGTTTTAGTCTTTAGAACACTCATTCCTCTCTGACATTCGTGTTTCTCCTTCAAAGAAGAAGAGATCGGTAAATCAATTAAGGCCAGCTTTCAGCTGGCTTACGCATTATCAGCTAGATTGTTCAGTTCAGCTCATTCTTTTAGAATCAGTCATCAATCAATATCAGCTAATATCAGCTATCAGCTCGTAGCTATTTAAACTCAAATTGTCAATCGTATTCAGCTAGTTTAGTATGTTTGACTGAGTTGACCAGTTCAACCCATTCTTTTACAATCAGCTATCAGTCAATATCAGCTAGTATCAGCTGTCAACTAGCAGCCCCTAATATGCAAAAGAATGGGGCCTAAAAAGTCTGCCACTAAGGTGCATGTGGCTCGTGTTGTTCCTCAAGAGATAAAGGTCAAAGAGGAGCTGAACAGGCGCTGGAGAAGGTTGTGAGTGCTAAAAAGTACAAGGTAGAGAGCAGGGGCGGAAGCAGAAAAAATTTCTAAGGGGGCGAGATTTTTTTAATAATATTAATTAATTTTAATTTTTAAATTAATATAAATTTTCAATATTTATAATTATATTTTAAAAATTCATAATAGATATATAGTTTGACATAAAAATTAAATTAAAATTGAAATATATAAATTAATAAAGAAGTTTGTTTATTTTTTATTTCTCATTTTAAAAAACAAGTATACAAAAAATAAGTTAATGTCAATATATAATATAGAACAATAGTTCTAAACTACTAGTTTTTTTCTTCTAAAAACTTCATCTAAAATTTAGTTTGAGTAATCTAATATTATTTTAATTTGCAAAATCTATAAAAAAAACTAGAAACACCTATACGATAAATAATAGGGGTACATGATTACTAGGACTAGCATAATAATTAGTTTTACTTTAGACTATGCTGCTAAAATAAAAATATTAAGAATTTTCTTATCTACTATAGACTAAAAATGATTTTTTATAATACAATTCTAGATTAAATATTACATATTAATAGAAATAAGTTTAAAATAAATAGAATTTAGTGATACCATGATGTGATTTACAAAATGTTATGGGGGCGAACAAACATCTAATAACATAAAATAAACTATATAACAAAAAAGTATAACTGATTTAAGCATGTACCCGAGGGAGTTGGGGGGCCGAACACCCACCCCCCCCCCATATCTCCGCCCCTGGTAGAGAGAGACGAGGTTGTCACCGCTAACAAGAAGGATGATGCTAAGGTTGTGAAGAAGAAGGTGGAATCCCATAATAGCTCAGACGATTCCTCGTCCAAAGATGATGAGCCGATGAAGGTCAAACAGGTGGTGAAGAAAGCTCTTCATGCGAAGGCTCCAGTTATTGAGTCAAGCAGTTCATACTCCGAGTCTCTGACGACGAAAAAACATGTACCCAAGGATGTTGGTGTTGTGAAAAATTGGTCTGCGATGTTAAACTATCTTCCGCTAGTATTTTTCCTTTCTATTGAATATCCTACTAATTTTTAGTTTTTTATCTTAGTATTTATGTTTTTTAAGTTTGGAGATATCTATGGGTTGAATGTTTGTCGACTGAATGGGAAGAACATCAAGCGATCAAACATAAAATCTAGCAACTGAGAAGAATCCGGTGACCAAGAACGGCGACCAAGAAAAATGTTGGCATTCAAGAAGAAAATTCATCATCCTAGCTACAAATATTTTGACTAGATAATCCTAATCAAATTAGTTTATCTTTCAATAATTGTAATCTTCCAATTTAAACATTTTTTAATGACATTCAGATTATGCGGGTGTAATAGGGCATAAGCCTATATGGCCCATAGTAATAAATCCCACATCTTGAATGTTCCTATAATCCTCATATGTCCTTACATATAGTGTGGCCTGGTTGTAATATTCAGACAACTCATCATAATATTTCATATCTTTTGGTGTCTCATTAATCTCTTCAACAAAACAGAGTTATCATTTTCTTTCATCTAAATCACCATCTTGACTACACTCTAATGTAGTTATAGATGGCTACATATATATTTGGTAATTCTGATATATAAAAACTAAGGTTGCCGATTTCGGGTTTTGGGTCAGGTTGACCTCAACTCTAACCCGACCTGCTCATGTTTCACCTCAACCTGAAACCGACTTGAACCCGAAACAGTTTATGATTTGTCAACCCGAAACTGACCCGGGTCACATATCCTCAACCCGAACCCAAGCCTATTAGACACAAACCTGAAATTTACACATTAACCTAAACCCGAAATCGACTCAAAATCAACTCGAATTCAATCCGAAATCAATAAATCGGCCCGAAATCAACCCAAACTTAAAATTATTGTACTCAATACAAATTATACACAAAATCACCAAGAGAACATAACATAGCATATAAAATCATCAAATATAAATGGTTACATGATTAATATATTTTGGGTTATGTCGCATTACTATAAGAATATATATATTTTCTTTACTTTTTCAAAAATGCTTTCGGGTTGTGGGTTGAAATCGGGTTGGCAGGTCAAAACCAAAACTGACCTAGGTTTTTAGCAACCCTCCCCGAACCCGACCCAAAAATATTTTCGAGTTAAAAATTACAACCCAAAACCGCGTTTTAGCGTGTCGGTTTCGGGTCATATGTCAGATTTGTGTCAAGAATGACAATCTTAATAAAAACTGTATATAAATGTACACATTGAATTATGATGTTAATCAAATTGTATTAGATATACATACAAATTTGTTAAACTGTGTTATAAGCCTATAATGTGGTGGTATAGAACCACCGGTCAAAGAGAAGGGCATCTCCATCTCCAGGCGAGCGTCTTCATCTCTTGGTGCACGTGTGTCTCCAGATAAATGCTTCCGGTGTAGCTTTCTAATGTCTAGAGGAATGACATCAGGCGAGGAATTCTGGACCAGAGGCCTTTATGGTAAGCAAGGAAAAGACCAATAAAATAGTGCCATGTAGGCAAATAAGTTTAGGAAATAACCTTAATATCCAAGTGTCTATAAATAGAAATGAAGCTGCAGTTGCAGCTCATCATGACTCAGTCATTGCTGCCGCTGTTTGGGGTGGTTTCACTCGTCATGACCCGTCCCATATGGAGGCTGCAGCGATTCTTTTAGGTCTTCACCTTGCTCAGTGTTTTGACTTTCGGAGTGTGCGGGTTTTGTCAGATTGTAAGCCCGTGGTTGCTTATCTTTCGGCGTTTGGTCCCACCAGTATATCAGCCAGCACAACTTTTTTGCTCAATGATGCCTTGGCACATTTGAGTCCGCTAGTGGATTTTCAATGCTTTCATGTTAATCGCTTAGACAATTTCACTGCTCACAACCTAGCTTTCTTAGCTAGTAAACATCAACTCCCTGCGAGTTATTGGAAGTCTTCTGACTTCCCTCCTGATGTACTAACTATTTGTTCTTAATATAAATTCCTCGTTGATTTAAAAAAAAAAAAATCGAAGGGGACATGATAAAAGAGAGAATAATAGATTCGAATCAAGTTGTAACATTGGAATATCAAAGAGGGAATAAAAGTATGATGACTGAGAGTGAGGTAGGCTAAATTGGCCGAACCACTATAAACCGATTGTCAATCTTGTGAGCGAGAGATCGAGAGAGAAAAACATAATCTATTTCACTTCATACAACAATTGTACTTTTAATATATACTAATTGTACTAGTGTAATTGATTCTAAATATGTATGCTTTTTTTATAACCTAGTGTCTACATCTTTTATATTCAGAAAATTTTCTATGAAAAGTTAGACTGATACCATAATAGTTTTATTAGTAGCAATTTATAAGAAAGATATTTATTCCACTGTTTGTTTCCCTAAGATGGGCAGCGAATAAGTGTTAAAATTTGGGCCACAATTTTAGTTTTGAAAGATAGATTAATGTATGTACGTGGCTTTATTTATCTTAGACGTTGGACCAAAAAGATCACCTAACACCAATCACAACCACATATAGTAATTTTTACTGATAAAAAAAAAGAAATGTTTGTATCAGAGAGAGTCAAACAGGCAAGTGGGGTTCTTAATTAGCAAGTACAAGAACATTCATTAGTCAATTCTTATCGGTACAAGAAAAAAATGAAAACAAGAAATGCATAAATGAGGATGACAGAGAAGCTTTTTAAGACTGTGAGGAAGATGATCTGACTGGCTGTGGTCAGCTGTTTTATCAGTAACTGTCAAAATAAACTAAAGAATAGTAAAAGATATGACTGACATTGAAATTAATATTAAACATTATCTAAAGCTGATTTGAATCTGTTTACGGTCAACGGGCACGGATTTTATGACGGATAGTAATTGTCCGTCAGCGCGACGGAAGACAAAATAGCCGATCAATTCATCTCACCTGGTGATGGACTGTTGTTTGTTTAACACATTATGCGTCATTTTCTATTTTATTTTGGAAAGATTTTTTTGTCGATTGAAATATTATCGATAATTTAGAAATTGGTTGAATTCTAATTTTTTTTCTTTTATAATAATTTAACAATATATTTTTTTATTATTAATATAAAACAAGTCACTAATGCAACTATTTATATGACCACATACACGACTAATATTTTCTTATTCTATTAATATGTTTCGTTTTCATATATATGAAAAAAAATTACTATACATCAATTCAAAAATAGAAATATTTTAATCAAACTAAATAAATTAAGAATTTAGATAAATATGAAAATATTACATCAAATAATTTGTAACAAATTTATCTATGAAAATGTAAATTTTGTCAAAAATAGATTTTTTTTAAAAAAGAAGCCAAAATACAGTCTACGGTCAATGAGTCTAAACCCTAAATCACAAACTTAAAAACCGTCATAGGAAAGCTAACAAAATTACCATACACCACACACCCTAAAAACCACCGTAGGAAAGTTACCATGATTAATGAATACGTAAAATTTTCATGTAAACATAAAAACCATGGTTAATGATATGTAAAATTAGCTCCAACAACCAAGTTTATCATTTTCAAACGTTTATAGCTTTAAGGTTTATCAATCAGTCAAACTATGTAAACTGATAAATGCTAGAAAATATTCTTATACATAATGATTCGATGAGAGTGGCCAAGAGAAAGATAATATTTAGTGTCATCGTTCTTAAAATTGTGATGGAAACGATTATAGAAGATTGTGTACATGTTTCTAATCATTTGTGGAAACGTTTATAAGTTATCGTGGATACGTAAAAATCAAGATTAATGAATACGTAAAATCGGCTGTAAAAACTCAGTTTATCGTTTCCAAACATTTATAGCCTTCAAGTTTATCAATCAGCCAAACTCTGTAAACTGATAAATGCAAAGAAATTATTCTTACACACCATAATTCGATAAGAATGGTTAAAGAATAAGATATAACAGTTAGTGTGGTCTTTTCTATAATAGTGATGGAAACGATTATATAAGACGATGTACATGTTTCTAATCATCAGTGGAAACATTTATGTGTTATCGAGTATACGTATAAACCAATGTTAACGAATACGTAAAATTGAATCCAACAATTCAGTTTATCATTTCCAAAACATATATACTCTTGAGGTTTATCAACCAGTCAAGCTTTGTAAACTGAAATGCTAAGAAAATATTCTTATATACTATGATTAGATAAGAACGGTCAAAGGAAAAGAAATATAACAGTTAGTGTAATGTAAAAAAATAGTGATGGAAACGATTATAGAAGGTTGTGTACATTTTATAAATTATCATGATTACGTCAAAACCAAGGTTAACGAATATGTAAAATCGAATCTAACAACTCAGTTTATCGTTTCTAAACGTTTACATCCTTCAGGTTTCTCAATTAGCCAAGCTTTGTAAACTGAAAATTGGTAAGAAAATATTTTTATACACAATGGTAAGATAGGAATGGCAAAAAAAAAAACGATATATAACAGTTAGTATTATCTTTTTCATTATAGTGATGGAAACGATTATAGAAGGTTGTGTACATGTTTCTAATCACCAGTGGAAACGTTTATAAATTATCGTGGATATGTAAAAACCAAAGTTAACGAATATGTAAAATCAAATCCAACAACTCACTTAAACGTTTCCAAACATTTATAGCCTTCACGTTTATCAATAAGTCAAATTTATGTAAATTGATCAATTTAAGAAAATATTCTTATACACAATGATTTGATAAGAATGGCCAAAAGAAAAGATATATAACAGTTAGTGTCATCTTTTTTTTTTATAATAGTGATGGAACCGATTATAGAAGGTTGTGTAAATGCTTCTAACCATCTTGTGGAAACGTTTATAAATTATCGCGGATACATAAAAATCGAGGTTAAATGAATATGTAAAATTGACTCCAACAACTCAGTTTATTGTTTTCAACATTTATAGCCTGCATGTTTATCAATCAATCAAGCTCTATAATATGATAATGATAAGAAAAAAATATTTTTATACACAATGATTCGTACCTATAGCCCCACCTCTTTTGATAGATGGTTGAAATAGTTTTTTGAATTTTTTATTAACCAATTAATTTTTATTTTTACAAGAAGAAAGTTAATACATAAAAGTATATAATTTGACCACATAAATAGTTTTACAATTATATTAATTACTAAAACAAAAAATTAGAAAAAAGAAAAAGAAAGCAATGTAGTGCAAGCGTCTGCTCACATATTTCCTTGTCCTATTTTTTGGGAACTATCAAAGCTAACATGAACACGCGTCACACACAATAACAACCGGGTCTCAGTAGAAAAGTGTAAAGTAAGTGGGAGAGATTAACATAATTGAATGGTTGAGATTGATTCCGTCGGTGACGGAAATTCTGTGTCCGTCACGAAATCTTCTCTGCAATCAATCAGTGTGGAATCCATTTTCAAGCAAATAACATTTTGCCGTGGAATCCAGCGTTAGGTAGTGTTTGTTATTAATTTCAATTTTAGTCCCATGCATCTTTTATTCTTTGGTTTATTTTGACTGTTATATTTGAGAACTGATAAAATAGCAGAGAAGATTTCGTGACGGACACAGAATTTCCGTCACCGACGGAATCAATCTCAACCATTCAATTACGTATTCATTAATCTTGATTTTTACGTATCCACGATAACTTATAAACGTTTCCACAAATGATTAGAAACATGTACACAATCTTCTATAATCGTTTCCATCACAATTTTAAGAACGATGACACTAAATATATATCTTTCTCTTGGCCACTCTCATCGAATCATTATGTATAAGAATATTTTCTAGCATTTATCAGTTTACATAGTTTGACTGATTGATAAACCTTAAAGCTATAAACGTTTGAAAATGATAAACTTGGTTGTTGGAGCTAATTTTACATATCATTAACCATGGTTTTTATGTTTACATGAAAATTTTACGTATTCATTAATCATGGTAACTTTCCTACGGTGGTTTTTAGGGTTGTGGTGTATGGTAATTTTTTTAGCTTTCCTATGACAGTTTTTAAGTTTGTGGTTTAGGGTTTAGACTCATTGACCGTAGACTGTATTTTGGCTCTTTTTAAAAAAAATCTATTTTTGACAAAATTTACATTTTCATAGATAAATTTGTTACAAATTATTTGATGTAATATTTTCATATTTATCTAAATTCTTAATTTATTTAGTTTGATTAAAATATTTCTATTTTTGAATTGATGTATAGTAATTTTTTTTCATATATATGAAAACGAAACATATTAATAGAATAAGAAAATATTAGTCGTGTATGTGGTCATATAAATAGTTGCATTAGTGACTTGTTTTATATTAATAATAAAAAAATATATTGTTAAATTATTATAAAAGAAAAAAAATTAGAATTCAACCAATTTCTAAATTATCGATAATATTTCAATCGACAAAAAAAATCTTTCCAAAATAAAATAGAAAATGACGCATAATGTGTTAAACAAACAACAGTCCATCACCAGGTGAGATGAATTGATCGGCTATTTTGTCTTCCGTCGCGCTGACGGACAATTACTATCCGTCACAAAATCCGTGCCCGATTGATTGATGTGGGGTGCTCTAACAAACAAACAAACGTGTAAACTCTAGTATCTTTTCTTTGGTCCGCGTGTGGTATTAAGCTAACTAAAGAAATTTCTTTCTTGCTTAATAAGAAAACCAAATGAATCTCTTCTTCCAACAAAACCGTATTCAGTATTTGCTTATCTCGTTTGGTTTAAAGCTGATTTATTTTTTTAGAAATTGCAAATAGACAAATCGGTAGGAATAGAAGATGAATGATTCATAATGGAGAAATATCATGAGATACCTTTGACGGTTGATGGAATTTTACCAAATTTTTATTATGAGACAAGTTTCATTTTTATATGAAACACTTCCAAGATTTTATTTTCATTATGAGATACCCCTAAGTTTCAATTTTATTATGAGAGGTCCTAGTTCAAATTTTGATATATTGTATTTTTAATATCCCAGTTTTACCTATATGCCATTACAATAACCTCAATGATATATGGTCAAATTTTTTTAAAATTTTAAACATAAATAAAATACACAAAAGATCATATAAAATTTGAAATAATTAAAAATTGAATATAATTAAATAAAAAATTAAATAAATAGAAATGACTACATAATAAAAAATTAAATTATTTTAAAAAATAAACATAAATTGTTAAAGTGTTACGTGGCGATGAATTAAAACGGTTAAAAAAAGTTATAACAATAATATGAAGAATATTAAAAATAAAAAATTCATATAGTATATAGAACAAGTCATTATTAAAAAAATAAAGTATAAAACCCTTTTATGATCATTTTTCTTGTGATTATTGATATCAAATATTATATTTGTTAATAAATTTCTATAATCTTAAAATTTCTATTAATGCAATTGCTATAACTTTTTTAACAATTTTAAGTCACTGCTAAAATAGTTTTTAAATTATGTAACAATATATGATTTTAAAATATATTTTTAATTTTTTGTTATTTCTATTTATTTTTAAAATTTATGATTTTAATTCTTTTTATTTTTCTACTTTTTTATTCATTTTTTTAAAATTAAATTCAAAATTTTAATATGATCTTTACTTATTACTTTTGTGTATCTTGTTTATATTTTAAAATTAACCACAAACCTCGCATACGGTGCGAGGGTCAAATTAGGATATGAAAAATATAATATATAAGAATTTGAATGGAAGAGCATCTCATGATAGAAATGAAACCTCGTAATGAAAATGAAACCTCGGCAATCTTATAATAAAGATGAAAACTCATGGTATCTCGTAAAATTCGCTCAAACCTCGGATGTCCTATTTTGTCTCAAAAAAGCTTCAAAACATGACCCTTTTTGGAAGGTTAGTCCCATTGTGAAGGTTCATCCCGCTAGCAAGCTTAACAAATAAATAGCTCACAGAAAAATACTTGTACTAACAATTTACATTGTCATTAATCTGAACGTAATAGGAAAAAAAGTACAAGAGATTTTATGTTTTAAACATACAATAAGATCATGTATGTGGATATTGCTTCTCCCATTTGTTTTCTTTTATTCTCTATTATTTAAAATACAAGTGTTTTCACCTTTTTATTAAAAGTTTTATAAATTGATTTTAGTTTAGAATTATTAAAATATTTTAAATTATTTCTACAAAAATCTACAAGGGTAGAAGTATTGTTATTTTTTTAATTAATATAGACAATGACATATAATTTAGGCCAGAAAGTTTCTTAATCTTGTAATAATAAAATAAGGGGGTGTTTGTTTCAACTGTGAAATGGAATGGAATCAGGAAAGGGAATGTAAAGAATTCTCTTTGATTTTTCCAGTTGTTTGTTTGAGCCGAGGGAAATGAAAAAAATAACTGGTCAACTGAGGCCGGTCAATGGTCAACGGTTGCCAGCTGCCGGTCAACATTCACCGGTCAATGGTCATTAGTCATCAGTCAATGGCCATATGTCGCCGGTGAACGTGTATATGGGAAAGGGAATCTCATTCCCTAGTAGGGGGTGGGGAATCATGATAAAGGGTTTGGGGGTAATTTTATTCTCATTCCCTTTCCTGAAAACAGGAAAAACTGACAAATTAAATAACAGGCCGATTCCCTTTCCTCATTATCCCAAAATAAACACCACCTAAGGGAAAAATCACAATATACTCCTACAACCTTTCATAATTCACAATATACCCCATTTACAAAACACATTCACAAAATACACTTGAAAGTTTTACCGTTTACAAAATACCCTTTTTCCTAATGGATGTTAACTTCTTCGTCAACCCCCATAGAGAATAACATTTTTGCCCCTGATGAAAACTGGCTGTAAATTCATAATATACACCAAAAATTCACAATATACCGCGGTTTCAAAGCTCGTTCTTTATATACCTCTAATAAGTTTTGAAATTCACAACATACCCATATTCTGGGAAATGATCTTGACTAATAACTATTTCACTCTGGATATTGCAGATCATGTTTCACCTTCATGATATGCCACTCTTTGTATTCATGGGTATTTTATGTAATTTTTACAAAAACAAAAAGAAATTACTACAAAAATAGAAATAATTACAAAATATATTAAATAAATAATAAAATTATAAAAATAACTAAACTGAAATCAATTATATATCATAATCCTTTTCATTTTTTTAATCTTGCTTGGCTATTTTTCGGTCTTATTTTTCATTCAAATATTTTTAGTTATCATTAGATAATGATTAATCATATAATAAGGGTATATATATGTCAATTTATAAGCAAAAATAATCCAAGATAACTTGACATATATTGTCAATTTATTTGGAGTTTTGTGTATGTTTAATTTATAAGTATTAGTTTTGTTTCAGTTTTATATACAATTTAGATATATATATTTTGATCATTTTTTAATTTTTTAAATATTTTTTGTAATTATTTATATTTTTGTAGTATTTTGATTTTTTTTGTAAAATTACATAAGATGCCCCTAAATAAAAAAGTGATATATTATGAGCTTGAAACATAATATGCAATATCAGAGAAAAAATAGTCATTATTCAAGGTCATTGCATGGAATAGGGATATATTATGAATTTCAAAACTTTTTAGTAGAGAATGAGTTTTAAAATAGTGGTATATTATGAATTATAAAACTGTTAGGGTCATTATATCTTGAGTTTACAGTTAGTTTTTGTCAGGACTAAAATTTCTTTCTCCAAAGGAGGTTAACGAAGAAGTTAACATCCGTTAGGAAAGAGGGTATTTTGTAAATTTTAAACTTTTTAGGAGTAATTTGTCAATATGTTTTGAAATAGGGATATATTATTAATTACAAAAATTATTACCTTTTAAATGGGACGTAGTATAAGCCTATGAGTAGATTCCAATAACTTCATTATCTACACACCGGTAGCTCTAGTTGTACATTATCATCAAATTTATCTCCTCTCACATGTTGAATATGCCAAGTTTTTTAATATCCACAACCAACTTGAATCTGCACCCCATATTAGGGGTGTGTTAAGATTGAAAAGAAGAGAGAAACAGAGAAGGAAAATACGTCTTCTTTATTATTCAATAGAGAATGTCAAAACAAGGGACTTAATACATTGACAATATCTCTAACTCTTACTAAACACCTAGCACTGATATGTATATATAGCTAATAGGGGGACACGGCTAAATAGGCATATAGCCGTTACATTGTGCTAAATACTGCTAACATAGTATAACAGCTATTATTATATCATAACACCCCCTTCAAAGCGTACACACAGTGGACAAGCTTTGCTGGATAACAATAGCTGCTGTTCAGATTTGCTTCATACCCAGCTTTTGTGTGAGAAATGGATAGTCCTTTCCCGCGAGGGTCTTTGTGAGAACATCTGCCAACTGCTGGTGTGACGGGATGAACTCAATGTTGATTACACCTTCTCGTATCTTCTGTCGCACGAAGTGACAATCAACTTCTATGTGCTTCATACGTTCGTGGAAGACGGGATTCTGGGCTATGTACACCGCTGACTGACTGTCCGACTTCAATGGAATGGGAATTATCTCTTTTACTTCGAGCTCATGCAACAATCTGGAAAGCCAACTGAGTTCAGCTGTTGCTTGTCTCATCGATCTGTACTCTGCCTCTACTGAAGACAGAGCCACACTGCTTTGCTTCTTAGCCTTCCAAGAGAGTGGTGAGCCTCCTATCTCGATGTAGTACCCGCTGATCGACCTTCTTGTATTGGGACAACCTGCCCAATCCGCATCACAGAAGGCAGTCAGTTTTAAAGAAGAAGTTCTATTAAACATTAGTCCATAACCTATCGTTCCTTTGATGTACCGCAAGGTGTGTTGGGCAGCTTTCAGATGTGTATCTCTAGGTTCCTGCAAGAATTGACTCAAAACTTGAATGGTGTAACATAGGTCAGGTCTAGTGTGGGCCAAGAAACTTATTTTCCCTACTAATTTTCTATACAGTAAGGGGTCCCCAAGAAGTTTTCCTTGTTCTTTCAGCAATTTAGTGTTCTGTTCTAGGGGTCCCGCAGTGTGTCTACTAGTTTCACAGCCAAACTCCTTAATGAGATGTTCAGCGTATTGCTTCTGTGTGATTATAATCCCCTGAACAGTGTGTATAAAATGCATACCAAGAAAATAAGAAATCCGACCCAAGTCTTTAATCTTGAACTTGCTGTCCATTTCTTGTTTAATGAGCTCTATCATTTCTGTGTCATTACCTGTCAAAAGAATATCATCTACGTAGACAGCTATATAAACTGTTAGACCCTTTCTTTTCCTTGTGAACAGAGAATAGTCATTTAATGATTGCTGAAAGCCAAAACTGTACAGAAAACTACTTAGTTTTTCATGCCATTGTCTAGAGGCTTGTTTTAGGCCATAGAGGGACTTCCTAACTTTGCAGACTTGTAAGGTTTTTGAGTTTCTGTAACCCAAGGGCATTTCCATGTAGACCTCCTCCTTTAAGTCCCCATGTAAAAACGCATTATTAATGTCAAGTTGTGTTATTTTCCAATTTTTCTTACAACTGACAGCAACAAGAGCCCTAATGGTAGTAAATTTTATCACGGGGGAGAAGGTTTCTTGATAGTCTATTCCATACCTTTGTGTGTACCCTTTCACTACCAGCCTTGTTTTATGTCTTTCTAGAGTTCCATCTCCCTTGTATTTCAGCTTATAAACCCACTTGCAGCCTATTGTTTTCTTTCCTCTTGGTAAGTCCACTATATCCCAAGTTTGATTTCTCTCAAGAGCTCTAAATTCCTCTTTCATAGCTTCTATCCATTCCTTGCTCTTAATGGCCTCATAGTAAGTCGATGGTTCTTTGTTTCTGCCTATGGTGGTGGTGGCAGCTAGGGATAGAATGCTAGGCATGGGGTGTTCTGTTCTAGGCAGTTTCATGGTGTTCATCGGTATGGACATGGAGCACAAAGAACAGCTACCATCCAGAGTTATATTATTCCCATTGCTTTGACAGTTTAGACAGCATGCAAAATGACAAGAATTTAAACGGTGGTTTAACAGAGCAGAAAAGGGATCTAGGAACTTAGCTGAGTTTTGGTTTGTTGCTTCTGGTTCTGCAATCACCTTTCCTACCACATAGTCTTGCAGATAAGTGGGCTGGCTTCTGTTTCTGTCTGATCTTCTCAGTTCTTGCGGATGAGAAGAGCTTGTTGAGACATCTTGCTGTCCTCTCTGGTTTTCCATGTCTTGCTGTCCTCTTTGGTTTTCCATGTCTCTGTCTTCCTCTGGTGGGCTTTCTTGGACTGTTGTCCTTTGAATTTGGTCTGTTTCTTCTTCAAAGCAATTGGGATTTCCTGCATAAAGGTCAGTAGGCAAAAAACTGTATTCTGTGTACTCATTTGATGCAATCCTTTCCTTGTTGGTTTCACTTTCCTTTTGTGTTTTCCTAAAAGGGTAAACGTTTTCATAGAATTTGACATCACGATTCACAATTATTTTATCATTGTCTAAATCTAAGAGTTTATATCCCTTTTTGTTTGGAGCATAGCCTAGGAAAACAGTTTTTACAGAACGAGACATGAACTTATTGTGAAGATCCTGATTTATGTGGGCAAAACCTAAGCATCCGAAACACCTCAGCTCTTCATAGTTAGGATCCTTTCCAAATAGAACTTTGTATGGGGAACTACCATCTAAACTGTCTAGAGGCATTCTATTGATGATGTAAACTGCTGTAAGGACACTTTCACCCCAGAACTTAATTGGCAAGGAGGAATGAATCATCAAACTTCATGCTGTTTCGAGTATGTGCCTATGCTTTCGTTCGACCACCCCATTTTGTTGTGGGGTGTGAGAACAAGTTAACTGGTGTACTATCCCTCTGTTTTTCAAGAAATCTGAGGAAAGTTTTGAGCTACCCAGCTCATATGCATTGTCTGTACGGATAGTTTTTACCTCCTTACCAAACTGCAGTTTAACCATATTTAGAAAATCAATGATAACAGGAAAAGAATCTGACTTTGCAGCAATAAGATGTACCCATGTTGCTCTAGATGCATCATCAACAAAAGTAACGAAATAACTGAAATTGTCATGTGTTTTCACCTTGAAGGGTCCCCACACATCTATGTGAATAAGATCAAATGTTTCATTTATTGTGGTGCTTTTCTTTGGAAAGGGCAATTGGTGGCTTTTCCCTCGATTACAGGGTTCACATATAAACTGTCTCTTGCAGACTTTCCTGTCTAAAATTTTCAGTTTCTCTATTTTCCTTATAGGCAGATGTCCTAACCTATGATGCCACAAAGCAAGGATGTCATTACAATCAAATCCACTAACAAGTTCTTCTCTTACACAAGCAGACTTGGAGACAAAACCATCTGTTTGGTCACATTCTAAATCTAGAAGATAAACTCCTGATTTGTAGATGCCTATCTGCTGCTCAAAGTGATTTCTAAAGTCCTGAAAAACACAACAAGCATCATCAAACATAAAACTACCCTTCATGCTTTGCGCAAGATTTCCTACAGAAATGAGATTGAACTGAAATGCCGGAACATGCAAAACATCCTCCAAAACAATCCTATCATTAATTTTTACAGTCCCTATAGACTTAACAATTTGTGGGTGCCCATCTGGCATCGCCACTTGGTGACTGGTTTCCAAATTCCTAATATCAGAGAATAAACCAACATCAAAACACATATGTTGAGACGCCCCTGTGTCCAGAATCCATTCAGTACTTTTATGTCTCCTAGGATTTCCAGAGTGCAAACAAGATTCAGGTTTGTCAAAGAAAACAGTTAAACACATTTCAGAATCCAGAGAGAAGTGAGTCCTTTCACTGGGATCACTCAGGCAATTTCTAGAGTCCAAACAAGATTCAAAAACATCACCTGATCTACTCACATATGCATCAGAGTGTAAACAAGGTTCAACTTTATCACTGATAACGTTTAAACGAGTATAATCAGTTGAGAGATTAGGTTCGAATTTACCGACAAAACCGTAAGCCGAATTTACTGATGAAGAAGCTGCGTTTACCGCTTCTTGTTCCTTAGCATAATGAGCTAAAATCTGGTTAACTTAATCAGTGGTATAAGTTCTTCCTCCTTTCTGCTCTTGAGGGCTCTTGGCGTTTTCTTCGGCACTGGCGACGGTGACTGATTTCTTGTTCTTCCCTGGCCTCCAATTTTGGGGGTAGCCAATCTTTTCGAAACAACGATCTTCGGTGTGACCATTCTTCCCGCAATGAACGCAGTAGAGCCCTTGGCGTCTGGGTAATCTTGTTTGTTTCTTTGTGTTGGAAGAAAACATGGCGGAACTTTCTGTAGCGAAGGAGAGAGTGGGTTTGTTTTCTTCCGTAGCACGCGTGACTCCTTTTTGGCGTTCTTCTTGGACCAGAATAGAATAGATCTGTTCGATTGAGGGCAGGGGCTTCATCATAAGTAGATTTCCGCGGACATTAGCATATTTAGGGTGAGCTCCCATCAGAAATTTGACAGATCTCTGAGTCTGTATGTACTCGCGCAATCTGTTGCTTCCGTTGCAGTTACACGTTGGTATGGGATTTGAGGAATCCAGTTCATCCCAGAAACGCTTCATCTTTGTGTAGTAGGCACTCACAGTATCCTCTCCCTGCATGGTGCTTGCAAGATCCTGCTCTAGGGCGTAGAACCTCGCCGCATTTCCTTCTTCAAACCTCCCGTTCAGCTGTTCCCAAATCTGGGCCGCTGTCTGGCAAAAGACTACTGACTCAGCGATTTCTTTCTCAAGGCTGGATAAAATCCAAGAAATCACCATGTCGTTACACCTTTGCCATGCCCTTGCTCGAACCGCAGAATCCGTCGGCTTTTCTAGGGTTCCATCCACGAACCCAAGCTTATTCTTGGCGGAGAGGCAAATCAACATACTCCGTTTCCAGGTAGTGAAACCGGGTCCCCCGCCATATTTGCTTGAAGTAAGGATTGTGCCTGGGGTATCGAAATTGAGTAGGCGAAGAGGATCGTTCTCCTTCTCTTCCGTTGAAACTTCATTTGACATTTTCTCTGCCGCTTCGTCTTGAGCTTTCTCTATCTTCTTCCCGCTAACATCTGAATTTTCTTCGTCGACCATCCTATCTCAAAGCTGAGATTTCTTGGGACTTTTAATGGAGTTCAGGAAAAAGGGAAGAGCGTGGCTCTGGTACCATGTTAAGATTGAAAAGAAGAGAGAAACAGAGAAGGAAAATACGTCTTCTTTATTATTCAATAGAGAATGTCAAAACAAGGGACTTAATACATTGACAATATCTCTAACTCTTACTAAACACCTAGCACTGATATGTATATATAGCTAATAGGGGGACACGGCTAAATAGGCATATAGCCGTTACATTGTGCTAAATACTGCTAACATAGTATAGCAGCTATTATTATATCATAACAGGGTGAGCAAACAGTCAAAACGGATATCCGTTAACCGAAGTTTAAAATAAAGTACGGTGTTTGGTTATTTCAGTTATAACCGAATTTAATACTAATATCCGTTTTAACCGATAACCGTTTTTTATGTTTTTTTATAATTCGGGCATAGAGCCATAATATTGGAATAAATATGCGGATGGTTTATGAGCGGGCCTCATTAAAACCTCCCTAAGCAAACCCAGTAAAAAAAAGCCTCGAGAAGAAAAAGAGTACCCAACACATTCAGTTACAACCCTACTGACCAATCTAACTTCTTCAATCATGACTACAACTAACAAGGGGACTTAGAATTCCTAACCAGCCGAGCATCCATTCCTAGCCACTCGAACATCGAATGGTACCTCAAAAGAGAAAACATTAATAAAGTAATGCAAACCACCCAAACAGCATACGTACCCACCAATCAAAACATGAAGTAGTCCACCACATTAATAAGAATTCCATATCCTCCAACCTCCGCAAAGTGAACCAGCAATTGCTTCCAGCCTTCCACAGTTCAAGGCCCCCATGGCCCACAACTGGCCTACCAAGATAACTCTATAACAACTACGTCTGATGGGCCTCCAGCATCTCCAAATGAATTTGATCAAGGATGTTAGTCTTTGTTAGACTTGGGTTAGGAACTTTGCATCCCAATTTTAATAATAAAGCAACACATTCTTCTGCTTCTTTCTTTAGGTTAATGATTTTTCCTGCCTCATTTCTCGCAGGAAGTTCGTTACTATGTATCGGTGGTGGAGGTGTATAATGAACGAGCTCAACCACCAAATTAATATCGTCTTTATTTATCTGGGACTTGACAGGGGTAACCCGTGTAAATAAGTCCTGCTCCCGGTAGGCATCATGCATATTGTCAATCATTGATAACTGATTTCCCCACTTTTCAAAATTCACGCCTTTGTCTTTATCTATTGCGTGACTCCCGTACGTCAAGGGCCGGCGAGGCGACTCTTGGAAGAAAGTGTCGGGTATACAGACGTTATCCTCCTCCTCTACGTCTACAATTAATTGGCGCGGTTTGGGGACAAGACAAGCAGTTGCACTATAACCATTTTTTATGTTACACCAATAACCGTTAAACCGCCTGATAACCAAAGTTTCTGAAATAACCGAAATAACTGAACTTCCGAAAATAACAGAACTTGCCTAAAATAACAAAAAAATCAAACTTTCTTAATTAACCAAAATAATAAAAACCTAAAACTAATTGAGCGAATAATAATATTATTGGGTTTAGAAAAAAATAAAATTTTAAAATATTTTTTTATAAAAGTTCAGTTATTACAGATAACTGAATTTTGATTTCAATATCCGTTAACCGAACCGTACTTTATTACGGATAACCATTTTAACCAAAAGAACCTAACTTTTGTAAAACGGTTAAAAAATACGGTGATCGAATTCGAAAAAAAAAGAACAGATATTTCGGTTATCCGAAATAATCGCCTCATTTGCACTCCCCTACCCCACATATTGGCAGGGCCGGCCATTAGGCTGTGCACTCTGGGCAACGGAACAGGGCCCCCTAATTTTGGGGGCCCAATTTTTATTTGTTCTTTTTAGATTTTTGTCATAAAAAATTTATATAATAGTCTAAATTTATCTTGAATGAAACATATTTTAACTTTATATTTGAAACATGCAAACATTATAAATATAAATTTATAATTTAATTTGATAATTTTTATTTATATAATTTAATTTTATAAGGGGCCTCATTTTAGATTTTAGCACGGGGCCCTGAAAATCACCGAGACGGCCCTGCATATTGGCAATCTAATAATGATCTCGCCTATTTTAGGTCTCGTATCATGCCATAGGACAAGATGGGAGGAGGATGAGAGCACGTCTCACGCGCTCTAGCTCCTAGCTCCAAGGTTGAACCGTCTTGCTTTGTTGCTTGTCACCGCCCTCATAACGTCCCTGCAGTTTATCTCCATCTAAATTTATGTGCCATCACCTGCCCGTAGCAGCTTCTGTCAGTATGTCTACCGAGGAAGTCAACTCCTTCATCTAGACGCCTCCTACTCGACTCAGTTATGCTCCTTCTTGCTTTGCTGGCTGATCCTATTGAATCCCTTCCCGACAACAAGGATTATGATTTGGTTCTTGTAGCTGCAACTTCCAGTGTCTGAAACCAGAAGGTACGCTTCCTCCCCTTGAGCCTCCGGCCTCAACCCACGGACCCAAAGGTCGCATAGCTAGTGGAAGATTTGGCTTCCAAATGAGCGGAGTTCTTGTTGGGCAAAATAATGTTGAAACTATCTTGCTAACTATGGGCAGTGAACCCAATCATTGTAGTACAACAAGGTCGTATCCACAAGGACTTCGTAACTATCTAGCTAATTATAAGCTTAGTAAATGTGCAAGAGGATATATACAAAAGTGCATAAATGTAAATTATTGGTTTTGGGTTTTTGGGTTGTAATTGGAGAAATAAAGAAAAGCAATAAACACTAAACTAACTATCTAGGATAGGTGTAGCCCGGGATGGATATTTGCACCCGTCCTCCCCTTACTACCGATTGTCGAACCTCGAACTCATAGCTAAACCACGGGAACGCTTAATTAATTAGCAACCTAATCTAGGCCTACTAATCCTAACCAATTTAATCGAGACTTCTCATTCAGCTAAGCCCCGGGTCAATCGATAGCACTAAGCTCAAGTTCCATTAAGTTGCAATGTAGTCCAATCTCAAAATCATCGAAATCAGAGTACACCGTTTTAGTCTCTAACAGTTTAGGTTTCTATCTCTGAATAACATTTTGATAGAATCCCACAATAATGCTAAACTAATAGGTAGGCCAAACCAACCCAATTTAACACATAATTGATAATTTGGGTAAAACCCTAAACTAATCCTCAAATCATGAGCAACAAGTTTAAGAATCATAAATACCCAATAATCATCTTCATTAAGCTCAAAGACTAAAATAAAGCATAAAAATAAGTTAAGATTCAACAATGGAGGTTTTAGGGATTTTGGGGCAAATCCCCATCCCAAGCTACAAGGAAACTACACAACCATTAAAGCACAAAAGAGAGAGAAGGGAGAAGAAATAGCCATGGGAGATTGAGGAAGAGCTTCAATGGAGGTGAGCCTTCTCCTCCTTCTTCTCTTCTTCTTCTTCCTTCCCTTTCTTCTTCTTCTTCCTTCTTTTCTCTTGTTTTTCCGTCGTTTCTCTGTTCTGTGTGGAATACCCCTCTTTCCTCTTCTTTTCCCTTTTAAAATCTGATTTCTGGGCAAATTTTACGACCGACCGAACTTGCAAGTTCGGTCCTAGGGTCGGTCGATTCCAGTAGCTTGCAAAAACGCGAATCTGGGCAAAATTTCGACCCGACCGACCTTGCAAGGTCGGTCCTAAGGTCGGTCGGAGTCAGGCTAACTTAAAAACGCTGTATCTTCTTCGTTTTAACTCCGATTTTGGATCCGTTTGCGCCCACGCGTTCCTCTCTTCGTCTACTTTACTCCTAGCTATGTTACTCCTCCTGTTTAAACAATAAATGTGTAAAACACCAATGAAACACAAAACTAGAGGAAAACAAGCTAGAGTGGAGAAATGAGCGAAAAGTGTTGATTAAACATATGAAATACACCCCTAAAACATGCTCATTTGGACACTCATCACACCCCCACACTTACCTTTTTGCTTGTCCTCAAGCAAAACCAAGCACCATGCAAGTAAGGAATGCTCAAGACTAAAAACACTATCATGAATTGTAGGATAGAAGAAGAAGCAAAAGTGATTAAAAACTTTGAGGAGTGTGAACCATCTCTTAGTGGTGGCATGGGTGTGCTTAGGACAAAACAAAATCTAGAGTTTCGGGGTATGATCCGAAGTGCTTCAAAGTTCTAAAGATTAGGTGACTTGGAGAGCTTTTACCATGTCCAACTTCTCTCAAGAATGGGCATTGAGAAGAAAACAAAAGGAAAAATAGATTTATGCATTTGTTTCACTTTTGCATAAGAGATGAGAGAAAATTTTGGCATCAAGCCTTTGCATTTAAGAACACTCTGCTCTCATTGTTGGTTAACAATGGCGTCTCACAAGTCCCTTGAAGGATTTTCACAAAGAAGCACCCCTTAGCAATCCCTAAGAAAGAAGACAGAAGGAACCCCAAAGCAATAAAAATCCAACCATACAAGATCACTTGGCCACACCGCGTGTAAAATGCTCCTCAAAAGCAATCAAAATGAAAAATTTAAGCATTTATCCCACAATTCATAACAGTTTTTGTTCTTAATGAGAACAACTCACAACACAAGGGTCCAAGTTTTTTATTTTGGACAATCGCAAGATAAGCATGAAGTATTAAGCATTTAAGCACACAATTCACCGAAAAGGTCACTCCCCCACACTTAAATTGAACAGTGTCCCCATTGTTCACCAATCAAAACCGGGGAAGGTTCCAGAAGACCTTTGCGGGAAGCAGACAAAAGGAAAATCACACAGGGCACAAACAAACAGTATAGCACAGAAGCTATCCCCAGATTTGCAGAGTCAAAATTAGAAGAGAGAACGAAAACTAAAAGGAACTAGTACTCCCCTGAGATTGCTATTGCTATCAATTTGTAGAACTCCCCCACACTTGAGCTTCAGTCTCAAGTAGCGTAGCTTGGTTGCGGTGTGGAATTGAAATTGCACCCGCATAAAACACTAGAAGCAACCAAACTACAACTGGAGTTAAGGGTTAGCAAAAACAAAACCAAAGGAGAACGAAAACAAAAACGGGAAATTAAAATAGTGGAGTCGTTGTGGGCAAATATTAAAGGAAGGGTGAAACGAGTACTCCCCGATAAGATGCGGAAGGAAGATAGGGTGCCCGCACAATTGCAAGTGGGAGGGGTCGTTGAGGTGCTACCTTCAATTGTTGGAGATGAAGGTCCTCTTGGAAAATTTCGCCAGAGGTTCCTTTGTAATTGTTCCTAATTCCATCCCTTTTTCAGAGGGGCTTACCTGTTTCCAAAATATTCACAACACAGACGCCACCAATTGGGCGTAAAAGGGCAAGTCCAAAGAATGCCAAAATAGCCCATTATTGAAAACAATGCAAAATTGAAACTAACAGAATTTAAAAGACAGGACACGAAATGAAATCCGGGTTGCCTCCCGGTAAGCGGCCCTTCTTTAAGGTCTTTGGCTAGACCATACCACCGTGAAGTCATCCGGGATCGAATATGAACGTTGAAGTCGGCTTCAACGGGTGGGTTGGGCGGGCATCATCTAGCAATGAAGAACGACCCGGATCAAAAGGAAATGTGGCCTCAACACTTAGGATGTGAAAGTGTAAACTCCACCGATCGTTCATCGGGTGGAAGTGTTGAGGTGGGTGATCCTTGGTACGAGGATCAAACTGTGGTGGAGCCTCCTCTTCAAATTCAAGGATGTAAACATCCTTATCTTCAGTGAGTGGTGCAGGGAGAACTCCGGAGCGGACTTTGTCTTCAATCTTTGGTCCCGGATCAAATGGGAAGGTGGCCTCCACACTTAGCGGGTGTACGTTGAGCTTCCACCCAACTTCATTAGTGCACGGGTGGGGGCCTTGATCCTTCAAATGAAGATCAAAGTTAGTGGGCTCCTCCTCCTCAAATTCGAGGATGTAGACATCCTCGACCTCGGGGTGAGGCTCATAGGAAGAGCCGAGGTGGACATCAACTTCAGAGGGGGATGGCTCCTTGAAGTCGGTGGTGGTACTCTCCTCTGAGGAGTCAGAGAGAGACAGTGTCTCCTCCTTCTCAAAGTTGAGGATGTGAGCATCCTCGTTATCTTGATAGAGCACGGAGAAGGTGGGGAAATATTGGTAGCTGACTTCAGAGGGAGAAAGCTCCTTGAAGTCAGAGTGGAGACTCTCTTCTGATGAAGTGTCTTCATAGTCAAGCCGGGGGTGGAGTGGTGCTGGGCTTTCAGATTCGCACAGGGGAGGAGTTGGAGAGTAGCTCAAGTCCTCAGCAGGTTGTTCCTCCTCGTGAACCACTTCAATCAGTTGTTGAACTGGTTGCTCCATGTGTTCTAGCTGAGCTGACGTTCTTTGCTGGATCATTTCGGAGGTCCCAAACTTTGAGGTAAAATCTGCCACCATTTCCCTCAAAATGGTGTTGTTTCTCTCTATTGCAACCATAGGACAATGGGAACTCTCATGATCTTCTCCACACTCTCGGCACACAAAGATGGGGTTAGGCTTGGGAGATGACTTGAAATCCTCCAAGAGAGCTCTCAATTCAGCCATTGAGACTGAACATTGGGGGCTTTCATGGTACTCTTCGCACCTTTGACATACACTCCAATGGTTGGTGTTTTGCTCGGTGTAGTCGCCATGCCAACCTCTTGCTGGGGGAGTGATAGATGATTTGAAGTTTTCCATGAGAGCTCTCAATTCTGACATTGTTGTTGGACAATGGGGGCTCTCATGATATTCTCCGCACCTCTGACATACATCCCATTGATTGTAGTTCTCTGCGCCATAGGAGTAACCGTACCAACCTCCTGCTTGATCGTACCATCCATCAGAATTAAGTACCTAAAAAAAAGAAACAAAAATTTATACACAAAATGGGCAAATAAATGAAATGAAAATCTGCACAAAAACTAAACAGATAATAAACCAGATAGTTGGACCGAAGTCCCCGGCAACGGCGCCAAAAACTTGTTGGGCAAAATATGTTGAACTACTTGCTAACTATGGGCAGTGAACCCAATCATTGTAGTACAACAAGGTCGTATCCACAAGGACTTCGTAACTATCTAGCTAATTATAAGCTTAGTAAATGTGCAAGAGGATATATACAAAAGTGCATAAATGTAAATTATTGGTTTTGGGTTTTTGGGTTGTAATTGGAGAAATAAAGAAAAGCAATAAACACTAAACTAACTATCTAGGATAGGTGTAGCCCGGGATGGATATTTGCACCCGTCCTCCCCTTACTACCGATTGTCGAACCTCGAACTCATAGCTAAACCACGGGAACGCTTAATTAATTAGCAACCTAATCTAGGCCTACTAATCCTAACCAATTTAATCGAGACTTCTCATTCAGCTAAGCCCCGGGTCAATCGATAGCACTAAGCTCAAGTTCCATTAAAGTTGCAATGTAGTCCAATCTCAAAATCATCGAAATCAGAGTACACCGTTTTAGTCTCTAACAGTTTAGGTTTCTATCTCTGAATAACATTTTGATAGAATCCCACAATAATGCTAAACTAATAGGTAGGCCAAACCAACCAATTTAACACATAATTGATAATTTGGGTAAAACCCTAAACTAATCCTCAAATCATGAGCAACAAGTTTAAGAATCATAAATACCCAATAATCATCTTCATTAAGCTCAAAGACTAAAATAAAGCATAAAAATAAGTTTAAGATTCAACAATGGAGGTTTTAGGGATTTTGGGGCAAAATCCCCATCCCAAGCTACAAGGAAACTACACAACCATTAAAGCACAAAAGAGAGAGAAGGGAGAAGAAATAGCCATGGGAGATTGAGGAAGAGCTTCAATGGAGGTGAGCCTTCTCCTCCTTCTTCTCTTCTTCTTCTTCCTTCCCTTTCTTCTTCTTCTTCCCTCTTTTCTCTTGTTTTTCCGTCATTTCTCTGTTCTGTGTGGAACCCCTCTTCCTCTTCTTTTCCCCTTTTAAAATCTGATTTCTGGGCAAATTTTACGACCGACCGAACTTGCAAGTTCGGTCCTAGGGTCGGTCGATTCCAGTAGCTTGCAATGAATCTGGGCAAAATTTCGACCCGGCCGACCTTGCAAGGTCGGTCCTAAGGTCGGTCGGAGTCAGACTAACTTAAAACACTGTATCTTCTTCGTTTTAACTCCGATTTTGGATCCGTTTGCGCCCACGCGTTCCTCTCTTCGTCTACTTTACTCCTAGCTATGTTAATCCTCTTGTTTAAACAATAAATGTGTAAAACACCAATGAAACACAAAACTTGAGGAAAACAAGCTAGAGTGGAGAAATGAGCATGAAAAGTGTTGATTAAACATATGAAATACACCCCTAAAACATGCTCATTTGGACACTCATCAGTTCTCCCTAATGAGCGAGGAATACATCATGATTCAGGCTGATGATCTAGCTAACATTGACAGAGTCATTCTCGGTGGAGCGTAGCCTCTTGGTGAAATCATTTTCGTCCAAGGTTACAGAGGTTCGTACACTGGAACCAACCTTCGATTGGGTCTGGCAACTGAACGGTAAGTTAAAGGCCAAGGTTGCGGGATCAAATTTGTTTACTTTTGAGTTTGAGGACCAAGGCTCATTCCAACCTGTCTTTACTCGAGGTCCTTGGACCTTTGATGGTGCTTTGTTGGTGTTTCGGCATATTGATGGAGCAAAGGCTTAAAAGGAGCACATCTTATTACAATATATCATAGTTAAGCTTAGTCCCTGTAACGTCTCTTTACTATGTAATGTCTCTTTTAATCTGTTGTAACTACTTGGGTTAGTCACTAGTATATAAATAGCTAGACTTTCTGTATACAGATATCCGGTTTTTGATTGAGTCGATTGAATAAAAGGAGAAAATATTTCTCTATGTTTCCACATTACCTATATTGTATTGCAACATGGTATCTGTTAAGATAATGACTCAATCCCTTACGTTTTCTTATGGAGTTAATTGGAAAGTTTCGCCTTCCGATTGTTAAGTTTCTCATAAGAATTAAAACGGTGAGTTATGAAGTCTTTTGAAAGTTTTCCACTAATAAAGGATGAGTTATTGTGGAGTTTTAGAAGAGTTTTTTAGCCGTTTCAATGTAGCTATTTATGGGGATGTTAGTGGACCATTATACCTGACTTAATGTAACCTTTATGAGTTAAGTTACGGGTTATTCAAGTGGGTAGTGAAGGGAGTCATCCTCAGTTATAAATAGGATTGTATTCCATGGTTCAAGATAACATCTCAAAATACAAGGGAAACACAATAGCATTAGTTGGGGTTCGGGAAAATTCTCTTATGATCCTCTTGTAATTCTCCTGAAAATTAGTGATCTCTGTGTTCTTCTTCTCCCGTGGATTAGGCTTCGGGGCCGAACCACGTTACATCTTGTGTCACTCTTTTATCTTCGTGCGAATTTATTATCTCATAAAATCCTCACCGATCCTAACAGTATCAGAGCTATTCTGATCCATTTCCTTCCATTCCTGTTAATGAATAACTTAAAAATGTCACCACACATACATCGATGACGGGGAGTGATGAAGGAGCAAGTAAAGATCAAGGAAAAAGAAAGAACACGGAGGATACCAGTGGATGTGAAGATGAAGGCCAGAAAAGAGATTCCTCAAAAATAAAAAATGACCCCTTATTTTAATCAAATTCAGAGCAGTCGGGTATACTTCTGACAGGGACAAAGTTTGACGGAAGCACGGGCTTCACAACATGGAAAAGAAGCATGTTAATAGCTCTCTCAGCTAAAAATAAGTTGGGTTTCATAGATGAAAGAATAAGGAAGGAGGATTTTCCGGAAGCTAGGGCTCAAGAATGGAAGAAATGCGACAACATGGTCATTTCTTGGCTTCTTTGTGCTCTGGAACGGGATATTGCGGACAGTGTGGTGTTTAATCCTATGACGGAAACGGTTTGGAATGAGTTGATTTCCAGGTTCGAAGAAAGCAATATTGCAAGACTTTATGCACTCGAGCAAGAACTAGTGGCGATAACATAAGGATAAGATTCAACAGATATGTTACCTTCATGCTCCTGCGCCGGGAACGACAAATTTAAGGAGTATATCAGAAGACAACGGGCAATCAAGTTTCTCTGGTTTGTAAATCCTAGATACGCTCAAGTGCGAGGAAACATTCTAATGATGTTTCCGTTGCCCTTAGCCCAGCAAATTTATTCCCTACTAGTTCAGGAGGAAGACAAAAGGGTGTCGGCGTCGGAGCAAGTCAAGAAGAAAACAACGCACTCTCCTTTGGGACCAATTTTTTACCAAGAAAATCGAACGCCAACAAAAAAACTTATACCAGAGTTCCAAACTTTAGACAAAACCTCCTTCATTGCAACCACTGCCAGAAGAGCGGACATACAGAGGAAAAATGTTTTGAAAGAATTGGGTATCCACCCAATTGGAGAAATCCCTAGGGAAGGAGAAACTCCACCGTAGCCAGCACTCTCGATGCTAGAGAGGGTAATACTGTCAAAGACACGGCTAACTCCAAGGCGGGCTCCTGAGAAATGGCGGCGAGAAGCTACACCGTGGAGGAGATAAATCAAATCCTTGCCCACGTTGTTCAAAATTGAGAAGAAAGATGAACGATTGAATAGAAGCAACACGAGTTGCAGCTTTGTCGGTAACAAATTTCTAAACTCCAGAACAAAATTTATGAATATGCATATTTCTTGTTGTAGTGATAAATGATTTGCTAATCAAAAGATCACAAACTGGATAATAGATTCGGGTGCTTCACAACACATGTGTTGCAATTTTGAAAAAATTTCTGATTATGGAACATTGGAGCATCCGCATATAGTTAGCATGCCCGTTGGTCACCCTCAGAGGGTGACTATTATAGGAACTGTGAAAATCAATGATTGGATTACCCTAACTGATGTTTTGCATGTTCCAGCTTTCAATTTTAACTTAATCTCAGTGGCTAAGCTGACCAAAATGATGGATGAAAAGTTTTGTTGTGATAATTCCTGTTGCATGCTTGTTTCAGGATTTTAGAAGCCTACTTGAATACCAAATAGGAAGACAAGTCTCTAGAGTTTACTTGCTTGATTCTTGTGATAGAGAAGAGGAAGAAGATTTAGTTTCTAGCTCTGTAATTGAAAGATTAGTCGCTGGTTTTGATTGTACTGATGCCTTAAGTCTTTGGCACCACAGGTTGGGACACTTACCTGTTAGTAAAATAGAGAACTTGAAGCTTGTAGATAAACAATTATGCAAAAGGCAGTTTATATGTGAATCTTGTTGTGGAGGCAAAAGTCATCAAATTCCTTTTCCGAAGAAAAGTCTTACTGACATAGATAGCTTCAAATACACATAGATGTTTGGGGACCCTACAAATCTAAAACTTTTGATGGATGCTCCTACTTCTTAACATTTGTCGATGATAATTCTAGGGCCACATGGGTGCAGTTAATTAAAACCAAATCTGAAGCATTTAGACATGTGATGAACTTCTTGAATATTATTAAACTTCAGTTTCGTAGAGAAGTAAAAGGAATTAGAAAAGACAACGCTTATGAGTTAAGAAGTACTAAGGAAAGTTTAGAATTTCTAAGATCTAAGGGAATCAAACATCAATCAACTTGCCCATACTCCCCTCAGCAGAATGGGGTCGTGGAAAGAAAACACCGCCACATTCTGGAAACATTAAGAAGCTTAATTTTTCACTCTTCTTTGCCATTAAAGTTCTGGGGTGAGAGTATACTTATTGCAGTTATATCTCATCAATAGAATGCCTCTGGATAGCTTGTTTGGAAAATCACCCTATGAGATCTTGTTTAACAGAAAACCAAACTATGAGGAACTTAAATGCTTTGGAAGTTTAGTTTTTGCACATAAAAACCAATCACTTCATGATGAATTTGCCTCTAAATCTTTTAAAGGAGTTTTTCTAGGACATGATACAGACAAGAAGGCATATAAAATCTATGATCTGGATAATGAAAGTGTAATTTACAGTAGGGATGTAAAATTTTATAAAAATATCTTTCCCTTTAGAACAAACAGAAAGCATGAAATAACAGAATATTGCAAGAACTCATAGGGCAACAACCAGAATACTTTCTTTCCTGTTAATCCATACTTACCACCTGTTGAGAGTTTTAATTTTGAAGACACAGATAGTACTGTTGAAACTGAGCACAGGAACTTGAACAATGAAGAACATCAGTCAAACTTGGAGACTAGACAACAACTCACATAAGAAGAAGAGCAGACTATGACATTGCAACATCAGCCACTAAGGAGGTCAGGAAGAACAAAAGAAATGCCCAAGCATGTGCAAGATTACATTGTGGGAACCACCCACAACAAGCAGCACAACAAACCATTCAAACCAGCTAAGTCTCTTGATCCCTTTTCAATCATTATGCATGATAGGTTAAGTAACAAGCCCTGCTAGTTTTGTTTCTGGAATACATATAATAGAAAGGGAAGATTTAGAATGCTTATGTTCCCTTGTCACACCTGCACATAAAGTAGTATGCCCTAAATACAATGCTAACTTTTCTCTTTGTAATTTTGCAACTAGTAATAAACAAACAACAATATTTACCGCTGACTATGATGAGGCAATCAAGAATGAACATTGGATTAGAGCCATGAAAGAAAAGTTTGATGCTTTAGAAAGAAACAACACTTGGGAAGTTGTAAACTTACCAAGAGGGAAAAAGGTCATATGATGTAAGTGGGTATATAAACTAAAATATAGGGCAGATGGGGTACTTGAGAGATACAAAGTTAGGCTAGTTGTCAAGGGATACACATAAAAATATGGCATAGACTACCTTGAAACTTTTCCCCCTGTTGTAAAATTTAGTACAATTACGGCTCTCACAATAGTGGCTTGTAAAAGGAACTAGGTCATTAGTCAATTAGATATAAATAACGCTTTCTTGCATGGAGATTTAAAAAAAGAAGTTTACATGCAACTGCTATTAGGATACAAAACTACAGAAAGGAATCAGGTTTGTAGACTTAAGAAATCACTCTACGGGCTTAAGCAAGCCTTAAGGCAGTGGCATGAGAAACTTAGTATTTTACTTTCCCATTTAGGTTTTAAACAATCCCTCAATGACTATTCCCTTTTCATAAAGAAAACTGAAAAGAAATATGTTTTCTAGCTGTCTATGTAGACGATATTCTTATCACTCAAAATGATGCAGAAACCATAACAGAAATTAGAAATAGCACTAGTAGAAAAACAGCCTATTTCTGCGGTTGTTCAGGGCCTATTTCGGCGGTTCTGAACCGCAGAAATGGAGGCCGCCGAAATAGGTGTGCGAACCTATTTCGGCGGTTGAACAACCGCCGAAATAGGCCTGTTTTCAGAACAAAAAAAACACACCTATTTCGGTGGTTCCTAGCTAACAACCGCCGAAATAGGTGTAATTATTTTTAAAAAAATTGTTACTGTAGCCCCGTCTTCAACCTCGCTAGTTCGGGTTGCAAATTTTCAGAGGCGCAAAGATGTTCATTTCGTCAGTTTCGGTTGCAAAATTACAGAGGCGCGGAGAAGAGAGGCGCGTATAGCATGTTCCTTGTTCTCCAGTTGCAAAACTACCATGAGTAAAGAGATTGTAGGCGCAGAGCATGTTCCTTTTTCGCCAGTTCTGGTTGTAGAATTACCATGAGGCGCAGAGCATGTTTCCTTGTTCTCTAGTTGCAAAATTACCTATAGTGAAGAGAATGAATATATTTGTAGACATAAACAACAGAATGAAAACACATAGAGCATGTATGCATTAATATGTTAAGTTTGAGTATATTACCGGTTCGGAGGAGCAGAACAAGAAGAGAATGAAGGGGGGAGGCAGAGGAGCAGACGCAAGAAGAGAAGCAGACGCAAGAAGAGAATAGAGGGGGAGCGGAGGCGCAGACATGAAGAAAATAAAGAGAGAGAGAGAGAGGAAACGTGAGAAAAAAAGGCGGAGAGAGGCGCGATTTTTAAAAAATTTCATCTATTTCGGCGGTTCTTAGCTAGGAACCGCCGAAATAGACTAAAAAAATTGGGATTGTGAAAAATTGAAAGCGCGTATTTCGGGACGACCCTATTTCGGCGGTTCCTAGCTAGGAACCACCGAAATAGGTGGTTTTTTTTACACAGAGAATTTTTTGGGGCCCTATTTCGGCAGTTCCTAGCTAGGAACCGCCGAAATAGGTGTCTTTTTTTACACATAGAATTTTTCAGGGCCCTATTTCAGCGGTTGGGGGTACAACCGCCGAAATAGGGGTGCCGAAATAGGCTTTTTTTGTACTACTGTAGGTTGAATCTAGAATTTAGGATTAAGGATCTAGGTGTAGTCAATAGCTTTCTTGGAATGCAGTTTATATCAACCAGAGAAGGTATGATAGTAGTCCATAAACAGTATACTGAGAATCTTGTGAAAGAATTTAATTGTGATCAAGATAAGCCACCTGTAGCACCATTAGAACTTCACACAAAACTGATGAAAAATGAGGGAAAACTGTTATCTGAACCACTTCTCTATAGAAGGCTGGTAGGAAAAATCAGCTTCCTAGCTCATGCCACACATGATCTCTGTTTTCTATTCAATGCTTGGGTCAATTTTTACAATAACTGATAGAAGTGAATTGGAAAGAAGCTTTACATACATTGAGATACATTAAAGGTACAGCCGGTCATGGTATATTCTTTAATAAGTGAACTAATTTCTCTCTTTATGCTTACTATGATGCAGACTGGGCTTGATGCCCCAATACAAGAAAATCTATAAGTGGATTTTACATACAACTGGGAGGACCACCTCTGTCCTGGAAGGCCAAGAAGCACGGGAGTGTGGCCTTATCTTCTACAGAGACAGAATACCACTAAATGCGATAAACTACAACAGAACTAAGCTGGCTGACTAGAATTCTTCATGACTTTGGAGTTAAAGACATTCTCCCCATCCGGTTAAAACCAGACAATCATTCTGCTATATACATAGCAAGGAATCTAGTGTTCCATGAAAGGACCAAATATATCGAGGTCGACTGTCATTTTGTGAGGCAAAAAATTCAAGAAGGGATGATAGAAGTTCAATTCCTCCCATCTCATCTGCAGCTGGCAAACATTCTCACAAAGACTTTGATGGAAAGGGAATATAACCAGCTTGAACAGAAACTGGGAATGCACAGAATCTGATACAACATCAGCTGGAAGACGCACATGATGTCTAAATGTATATGAGGAGCTGACTTCAAAGGTTTACATTCCTGTAACCTTTGAGGAGGGTGTTACAATATAGCATAGTTAAGCTTAGTCCCTGTAACGTCTCTTTACTATGTAATGTATGTAACGTCTCTTTTAATCTATTGTAACTCCTTGGGTTAGTCACTAGTATATAAATAGCTAGCCTTTCCATATATAGATATGCGGTTTTTGATTGAGTCCATTGAATAAAAAGGAGAAAGTATTTCTCTCTGTTTCCACATTACCTATACTGTATTGTAACACAACTTTGATGGTATCCCAATTTGGGTGCGCATCCACGATGTCCCATTTTCCTTGATGCATGTGGCCTTTGTGAAAATAACCGCATCAAGGTTTGGGAACTTTTTGGAATTTGGGACTGATGAAGTTAAAGTAGGAGGGGACTTCCTTCATTCAGAGCCAGAGTTGACATCTACGACCTTTGCATTGGTGTGTCAAAATCTCAATTGAAGGAGTTGAGCTCGCCTTCCGGGTGCTTATGAAAAGATGCCCATGATATGCCTTCAGTGCGGGCTCCTAACCCATGCCACCAAGGACTGTGAAGATAACTCAGATTGTCCTGCGAGAGTGTACCTGTATGGACCTTGGATGAGGGCATCAAACCCCCAACCTGGAAGGAAGGGCTTGTATGATACAGATTATGAGTTTTGGAAAATCATCTATGGGCTAGATTCATCAATAGTGAGAGCTGATAAGTAGAAGGTGGAGTCGTCAGTCAACAACCAAAAGGTGCTAAGCGCCTCTGAATATCGTGTTAGTCCGATCCCGCCTCAGCTAAATAACGAGAATAGCCCCCATGGATCACCGGGGCGGAAAAGGCGGCTGACGGACCAAGCTTTTAGGAGTGGGGCTCCGGATGAGGCACCTTTCCATTGAATCGGCCCATGGATAAGGAGGGGGAAGAAAAGTAAAGCCAACTCACCACCGAACGAGTCCCGGTTGATTTTCCAGCTTGTCCATCTACAGGAACCGAACCAAGAGACCCCCTTAGCATTGTCTGGGCAGCCACGGATCACTAAGGGATTGCCTGGAGAATGATATGCCTGGGCTTGGGCTACCAGTATTGGAATTCACTAGTAGCCCTTCCCCCATTGACGAGTATCGTCATAGGATTTGGTTGTCCCTGGGGTTTCCATAGGTTGTTTTCGTGCTTGTTTCTTAATAATTGTCTTTTTATCTTGTTCAATCTCTTACTCGATATTAGCCTTCTACTCTCACTATTGTCCTGATGCTTGGAATGCGCTAAACCTTGATATATTATTGCCATGGATCTAGGTTAGGTCCCTTTGAGGTCCATGAGCTTGGCAAGTTAGAGAGCTCTCTCACGACTATGTCTATGATTATCTAATTGTACTTTGGTTTCAAAAAGAAATTATGACCTTGCCCGTTCTTTTGCTGCCCCCTCTCCATGGCCCCTTGTCATTATCTCTCCCCTTCTCTTATCTTATTTGTAACCGAGATAGTTATATTTATTGTCATACAGTTTGTACATATTAAAAGGTAAAGTTATTGTAGGCTTATAGTACAGTTTAACAAACCCATATATTACATTTAATACAATTTCAGTAATATCATAATTTAATGTGTTCATTTGTATATACATTTGTCCAATGTACATACCAAAAATATAGTTTTATTATTCAAATGTACATGTATATAGTCAAAAAATTGCCTTGGTTGATGGATTTGGATAGTGTGATCATTTCTCTTTATTCAATTTGAAGAATTTGAGTTTTCATCTAACACCTCGAATCGTCAATAAATGCTACCTGCTACCCGCAACATTAATCTTGCATAAATTTCTTGAAAAAATAGGACTTATTTTAGCAAACATTATGGGATCCACGATGCCGTAGATTTCATCCAAACTATCAATACGAAATAAAAAAATTCTTTCTCTTCATTTTTTTTAAAATATGAGAAGAAAAAATATGAGAAAATTTTCGCCGAAATACTATTCGTCAAAAAAAATTACTTGCGGGGTGGCTTTTTTTCAAAAAAAATACGCGGATGTACCAAATCGGGTCATATAAACCGCATCAGGCTAATGCTACTTACCATAAACCGCATTAAGCTAATCCATTTATGGGTTAATTATGTCATAAACCGCATCGGACGAATGCGTCTTCGCCAATAAATGGACTGGGGCGATGCGGTTTATTTGCAAACACGGAATGAATATGAGCCGTCTGTATTCCGCGATTTCCGCGATTTTGTCGGATAAGATTATCCAGAATCTAGCAAATAAACCGCACTGGTGCGATGCGGTTTATGACTGCCAAAAATCCCTATAAAAACCAAACTCAGCCAAGCTCATTCCATCAACCACAAACACAAAAAAAAATTCTCTTCAACAATGACAAATGCTCCAAAGTTTAAGAGGTTAGTATGGTTATTTTTAATTTTTATTTTTCATTTATTTGTATAGTAAATGTCTTTGTTTATTAGGTTTCGATATATATATATATATTTAAGTAGTTATCTAATTACTTATGATTAAATTCATAATTAACTATGTCATTACCGTATAACTTATTATTCTTTGAATTTGATGTATGTTAAAATAATATGTAGACATCTTATTAATGGTTTACATTAATTTTTTGTAAGTTTTAGTTGCTTAATTAGGATATAAATTCGTAATTAATTAATGCATTAATTGTATAACTTGTTTTTAACTTAAAATGGTGCATAAATTAGTAAAATAATTAAGGAGGTATTATTATGTTATTGGAGAAAATTAATCTTGGTAGTTTTAGTTGTTTAATTAGTATTTGAATTCGTAATTAATTAATGCATTAATTTTATACATTGTTTTCAACTTAAAATGGTGCATAAATTAGTCACAGAATTAAGTAGGTATTATTATGTTATAGGAAAAAAATTAATCTTGATAGTTTTAGTTGTTTAATTAGTAATGTAATTCATAATTAATTAATGCTTAAATATCATAAGTTGTTCTTAACTTAAAATGGTGTATAATTTAGTCAAATAATTAAGTAGGTTTTATTATGTTATAGGAAAAAATTAATTTTGGTAGTTTTAGTTTGTTAATTAGTGTTTTATTTCATAATTAATTAATACATTACTTGATAACTTGTTTTTAACTTAAAATGGTGTAATTCATCATTTATTATTGTTAATAATTTATAACTACTGTTTACCAAAATAGGTGTATAAGTTAGCTACAATATATGTAGATTTGTTCATAATGGTTTAAACATATTTTTCAAATATTTTAGTTATTGATATATTAATTAAATTCGTAATTAATATTTTGTAAGTTTTACTACATTTGTGTTGTTAAATTTATTATTATATTTACATCTTGTAAATGGGTTGTAGTTAGCTAAAAAATGTTCAGACTTGCTCTTACAGTTCAATATTAATTTTTTTTTGCATTTAGTTTATCGTTTATTATTTTTTCTTGCTCAAATTTTAAATATTGTTTGTTTGTGCAGATCTAAACTACGTTACACGTCTGGATCTTAATTTCGCTTGAAAGAATGGCATTCCCTTGTACCATTTTTGTTAATGCCCAACTATCATACACGGAACATGGAAGTCTCTACTTCCAAGGCAATGAAGACACCAAAACCTTTTATCTTCGTGTAGCTGACGATTTCACCATCCAAATGTTAAAGTATTCTGTCACAGAGGCCATCCGTCATTTGAAGTTTGGATTTTCTGTTTCGAGGATGACATATCGGCAGCAGTTGTTCAGCAGGGAGCCTTTACAGTTTACAGCACTTGTACTAGAAACTGATGAAAATGTTCAGGCAATGCTTTGTAACTATAAGTGTTGTTGGGACATCTCTCAGTGCATGGACATTCATATAGAAATTGATGGTGATGATGACGATGACGATGATGACGGCGAGTATGAGCCTGCAGATGATGAAGATGTTACATCAGATGATGAAGTTGAACTCATTCCAGAAGAATTTCTTCACGGACCAGAAGTAGATGGTGAAACTAGTCAGCATATGCTAGATGCTTCATTTTATCATCACGTGGACTGGGATGCCATCAACGCAATGCAATCAGATGTGGATCGTCGCGGGTGTCCCAAACTGGAATCCTGTAGAAGAGTTCGTTATAGGCCAAGAGTTCGACGATAAAGACAGTCTAGTAACCGCTCAAGGAGTATCACATTCGCAAAAATATGGATATCAGTGTTGTCAAAAACTCAAGGAAAGCATACGTTGTCCAATGTGTTAAACATGGCGAATGTCCATTTTACTTAAGGGGCGCGTTGTTGAATGGTGAGAGCGAATGGAAAATACGAGACTCACTACCCATAGTTGTGCTCCTGCAGATGATGGACAAGATCATCGGTAGATGAACTACCATTTCATTGCTGAAGCTATTCTTGCCCATATTAGTCGTAACCCAGGTATGAGTGTTCTAGACGTCATTGAGCAGATTCGTGGACAGTACAACAGAACAATTTCATACAGAAAAGCATGGTTGGCAAGATGTGAAGCGACCGGAAAAAATCTATGGTGATTGGGTTGAGTCTTATAATTAGCTACCAAGGTTATTCATGGCCATCAAACATTTCATACCAGGTTCCGTTGTTGCTCTAAAGACAGTCAGGGCTTTCGCGGATGACACACAGACAACCCAAGTGAAACAATTCAACGGTGTGTTCTGGGCGTTCGGTCCATGTATTTCTGCATTCAGACACTTCAAATCAATGTTGCAGATAGATGGTACACAATTATACGGTAAGTTCAAAGGCAAGCTTCTGATAGCGGCGACGCAAGATGGTAACAACAAAGTCATACCTATTGCGTTCGCTATTGTTGAGTCTGAAGACTTAGCTAGTTGGAAATTCTTTCTCGACAAGGTGCGACTCCATGTGATAGGTCAAGAGCGGATGTGTCAATAATTACGGATCGTGCCCCAACTATCATAAGTATCGTCGAATCAGATCCATATTGGAAACCCCCCATGGCTCATCACTACTACTGCATCCGACACGTTGCATTGAACTTCCAGACAAGGTTTCACAACAAAAAAATGAAGAAGTATCTTATTAACACAGGTATGAACTTGTATACATTGTGATGCTTCATTATCAAACTTGTCCATAACATCTCTTATTGATGATATATCTTGTTGTTTTAGCTTATGAGTTTAGGAGGCATCACGTTTAAAGAAGGTACAATCATCTTCTATCTCAGGTCCCTGGTATTGAACGATTCTTCCATGATCTTCCATTTGATAAGTGGTCAAGAGCATATGACGACGGCAGGAGATGGGGCCACATGACTACAAATTTGGTCGAGTGCATCAACGTGTGTACTGAAAAGTGTTCGTCTACTGCCTATTAGTGCTATTGTCAATAGCACACTGCACAATCTCGTCACATATTTCAATGATAATCTTGCTACATACAACGGTCAACGCATCGCTGGAGCGTCATTGTACACAGACTACGCCACAACCAAGATTGAGGAAAATCGAAAAGACTATCAAACAGTCACAATGTTAGGGTTTTTGATGAAGTACAGCAAGTATACGAGGTTGAGGATTTTGGATCTGTGGCTTTGAGAAGAGAAACAAGGGAAATTACAAAGTCGATTTCAGCGACATGACTTGTGAATGTGGTGAGTGGAAAGCATTCAAATACCCATGTTCTCATGTCATGGCTGTGTTGCAGAACAAGGTTACTGTGGGACAATTACGTGCATCGTGTTTATAGGCTTGAGACAATGATTGAAGCTTATGGTGGTCAACCTTTTCGTCCACTTGGCAACGAGCACAACTGGCCACCGTATACAGATGCAAAAGTAGTTCCACATCCAGATGCGATACGAACTATACGGGGGTGACCAAGGTATTCACGCATTCGGAATGAAATGGATGAAAACGATGACACAACTACAGTACGCGGAAGCTGCCGTCATTGTCTACAACCGGGGCACACTAGGAGAAACTGCCCGAACCGTGGTTACAACTAGTTGGAAATTAATCTTCTGTTTGTTAAGCAAGTAACTTAGTTTTTTTCAATACGTGCTAGCTCTTTGAGCAAAGTCTACACGTTATGGATGCATGCTTTTGTTTTGTCCTAATAATAGGAAGTGTTTGTTTGAAACTTCTGTATGAATTTACTGCTGGTTTGAACCTAAATTTAAGAAGACACATGTTATGTGTGTTACATTATAAAAAAACAACACGCCTTCGTGAGGACCTTTTATTCATACTTTTTTTTTGTGCTTGCTTAAGGCACAACCTGACTAGCAGGAGTGTTGAGCAAACTAATGTTGAAACTATCTTGCTAACTATGGGCAGTGAACCCAATCATTGTAGTACAACAAGGTCGTATCCACAGAGACTTCGTAACTATCTAGCTAACTATAAGCTTAGTAAATGTGCAAGAGGATATATACAAAAGTGCATAAATGTAAATTATGGGTTTTGGGTTGTAATTGGAGAAATAAAGAAAAGCAATAAACACTAAACTAACTATCTAGGATAGGTGTAGCCCGGGATGGATATTTGCACCCGTCCTCCCCTTACTACCGATTGTCGAACCTCGAACTCATAGCTAAACCACGGGAACGCTTAATTAATTAGCAACCTAATCTAGGCCTACTAATCCTAACCAATTTAATCGAGACTTCTCATTCAGCTAAGCCCCGGGTCAATCGATAGCACTAAGCTCAAGTTCCACTAAAGTTGCAATGTAGTCTAATCTCAAAATCATCGAAATCAGAGTACACCGTTTTAGCCTCTAACAGTTTAGGTTTCTATCTCTGAATACCATTTTGATAGAATCCCACAATAATACTAAACTAATCAACCAATTTAACATATAGAAGACAAATTGAGCAAAACCCTTAACAAATCCCCAAATCATGAGCAACACGTTTAGAAGTCATAAACACTCAATAATCATCTTCATTAAGCTCAAAGACTAAAATAAAAGCACAAACACAAGTTCAAGATTCAACAATGGAGTTTAGGGATTTTGGGACAAAATTCCCAATCCCTAGCTACAAATGATTCTACACAGCCATAGGAGAGAAAATAAAAGAGCAAGGGATAGAAGTAGCCATTAATGGAGCTTGGAAGGAGGTGAGCTTCTCTTCTCTTCTCGGAGGTCCCTTGAGGAGGAGGAGGAAGGAGGAGGAGGGGAGGAGGAGAGGAGGAGAGGAGGAGTGAGGGATAGGAGGATTCTTCTTCTTCTTCTTCTTCTCTTCTTCTTCTTCTTCTTCTTCTTCTTCTTCTTCTTCTTCTTCTTCTTCTTCTTCTTCTTCTTCTTTCTTTTCTCCTTTAGAATCGCCCTTCCTCTCTGTTTTTGGGGCGGAACTCGACTGAATGGAGAATGGGGAAGTTTTTCCCCAAAATTCCCCGTTTTAAAACACAGATCTGGGCTAATTTTCGACCCGACCGACCTTGCAAGGTCGGTCCTAGGGTCGGTCGGAGTCAGTAGCAATTTTCGGGCACGTTTTTAAGTTCGACCGACCTCGCAAGGTCGGTCCTAAGGTCGGTCGATTCCAGTAGCTTGCAAAACGCAAATCTGGGCAAAATTTGGACCCGACCGACCTTGCAAGGTCGGTCCTAAGGTCGGTCGGAGTCAGGCTAACTTCAAAACGCTGTATCTTCTTCGTCTTAACTCCGATTTTGGATCCGTTTGCGCCCACGCGTTCCTCTCTTCGTCTACTTTACTCCTAGATATGTTACTCCTCCTGTTTAAACAATAAATGTGTAAAACACCAATGAAACACAAAACTAGAGGAAAACAAGCTAGAGTGGAGAAATGAGCATGAAAAGTGTTGATTAAACATATGAAATACACCCCTAAAACATGCTCATTTGGACACTCATCACACCCCCCACACTTACCTTTTTGCTTGTCCTCAAGCAAAACCAAGCACCCATGCAAGTAAGGAATGCTCAAGACTAACAAACACTAACATGAATTGTAGGATAAAAGAAGAAGCAAAAAGTGATTAAAACCTTTGAGGAGTGTGAACCATCTCTTAGTGGTGGCATGGGTGTGCTTAGGGCAAAACAAAATCTAGAGTTTCGGGGTATGATCCGAAGTGCTTCAAAGTTCTAAAGATTAGGTGACTTGGAGAGCTTTTACCATGTCCAACTTCTCTCAAGAATGGGCATTGAGAAGAAAACAAAAGGAAAAATAGATTTATGCATTTGTTTCACTTTTGCATAAGAGATGAGAAGATAAAATTTTGGCATCATGCCTTTGCATTTAAGAACACTCAACTCTCATTGTTGGTTAACAATGGCGTCTCACAAGTCCCTTGAAGGATTTTCACAAAGAAGCACCCCTTAGCAATCCCTGAGAAAGAAGACAGAAGGAACCCCAAAGCAATAAAAATCCAACCATATAAGATTACTTGGCCACACCGCATGTAAAATGCTCCTCAAAAGCAATCAAAATGAAAAATTTAAGCATTTATCCCACAATTCATAACAGTATTTGTTCTTAATGAGAACAACTCACAACACAAGGGTCCAAGTTTTTTATTTTGGACATTCGCAAGATAAGCATGAAGTATTAAGCATTTAAGCACACAATTCACCAAAAAGGTCACTCCCCCACACTTAAATTGAACAATGTCCCCATTGTTCACCAATCAAAACCGGGGAAGGTTCCAGAAGACCTTTGCGGGAAGTAGACAAAAGGAAAATCACACGGGACACAAACAAACAGTATAACACAGAAGCTATCCCCAGATTTGCAGATTCAAAATTAGAGAAGAGAGAGAACGAAAACTAAAAGGAACTAGTACTCCCCTGAGATTGCTATTGCTATCAGTTTGTAGAACTCCCCCACACTTGAGCTTCAGCCTCAAGTAGCGTAGCTTGATTGTGGTGTGGACTGGAAGTTGCACCCGCATAAAACACTAGAAGCAACCAAACTACAACTGGAGTTAAGGGTTAGCAAAAACAAAACCAAAGGAGAACAAAAACAAAAACAGGGAATAAAAATAGTGGAGTCGTTGTGGGCAAATATTAAAGGGTGAAATGAGAGTATTCCCCGATAAGATGTGGATGGAAGATAGGGTGCCCGCACAATTGCTAGTGGGAGGGGTCGTGGAGGTGCTACCTTCAATCGTTGGAGATGAAGGTCCTCTTGGAAAATTTCGCTAGAGGTTCCTTTGTAAGTGTTCCTAATTCCATCCCTTTTTCAGAGGGGCTTCCTGTTTCCAAAATATTCACAACACAAATGCCACCAATTGGGCGTAAAAGGGCAAGTCCAAAGAATGCCAAAATAGCCCATTATGGAAAACAATGCAAAATCTAAACTAACAGAATTTAAAAGACAAGACACAAAATGAAATCCGGGTTGCCTCCCGGTAAACGGCCCTTCTTTAAGGTCTTTGGCTAGACCATACCACCGTGAAGTCATCCGGGATCAAATATGAATGTTGAAGTCGGCTTCAACGGGTGGGTTGGGCGGGCATCATCTAGCAATGAAGAACGACCCGGATCAAAAGGAAATGTGGCCTCAACACTTAGGATGTGAAAGTGTAAACTCCACTGATCGTTCATCAGGTGGAAGTGTTGAGGTGGGTGATCTTTGGTACGAGGATCAAACTGTGATGGAGCCTCCTCTTCAAATTCAAGGATGTAAACATCCTTATCTTCAGTGAGCGGTGCAGGGAGAACTCGGAGCGGACTTTGTCTTCAATCTTTGGTCCCGGATCAAATGGGACGGTGGCCTCCACACTTAGCGGGTGTACGTTGAGCTTCCACCCAACTTCATTAGTGCACAGGTGGGGGCCTTGATCCTTCAAGTGAAGATCAAAGTTTGATGGCTCCTCCTCCTCCTCAAATTCGAGGATGTAAATGTCCTCAACTTCTTGGTGAGGCTCATGGGAAGAGCCTTGATGAAAATCAACTTCAGAGGGAGGTGGCTCCTTGAAGTTGATTATAGCACTCTCCTCTGATGGCTCGGAGGGAGGCGGAATATCCTCCTCCTCCTCAAGGTTGAGGATGTATCCATCCTCATCTTCTGGGTGGAGCACAGAGAAGGAGGGGAAATAACGGTAGTTGACTTCAAAGGGAGGAGACTCCATGAAGTCAAGGTGGAAGCGGTCCTCTGATGGCTTGTCTTCAAACTCAGGCAGATGGTTGAATGACGTTTGCTCAGGTTCGAACGGGGGAGGTGATAGAGAGCAACTCAAGTCCTCAGTAAGGTGATCCACTTTATGAACCATTTCGCTCTCCGGTTGCTGCGATGCAAGGTTTAGTAGACCTTCCATCATTGCGTTCATCTCTACTAATTTGGCATAGAGCTTCAGTTGGTTCATGTTGAGGTCTTTTTCCTTAGTCCGCTGCTCCACTTCATGGACCATTTCACTCTCTGGTTGTTGCTCCCTTCGAGCTAGTGTAATGAGCTGGTTCATGTCGATGGTGTTCATTCTAGCACTAAGATCCTCCAGAGTGGGTGAATCTACCCTTGCCGTGATCTCAGAACAATAAGCACTCTTCTGGTCTCCTCCACTCTCTTGGCACCTGATCCATCGACTGATGTCTTGTTCAGTGGGGTTTGGATTGACAGATAAGAACCGGTTCTCCATGAGAGTCTCCGATCTTGAGATTAGATCCTCACAAGGAGGGCACATATGAAAGGATCCACACCCTTGACAATCAATGTATTGGTCGTAGGTTGCTCCAGAGGTGTAGCCGTAACAATCTTCTGCTTGATCATCAAGACCATCCATCAGAGATAGGTTCCTAAAAAAAAGTAACACAAATTTATACACAAAAGGGGGAATAAAGGAAATGAAAAATATGCACAGAAACTAAACAGATAATAAACAGATAGTTGGACCGAAGTCCCCGGCAACGGCGCCAAAAACTTGTTGAGCAAAATAATGTTGAAACTATCTTGCTAACTATGGGCAGTGAACCCAATCATTGTAGTACAACAAGGTCGTATCCACAGGGACTTCGTAACTATCTAGCTAACTATAAGCTTAGTAAATGTGCAAGAGGATATATACAAAAGTGCATAAATGTAAATTATGGGTTTTGGGTTTTTGGGTTGTAATTGGAGAAATAAAGAAAAAGCAATAAACACTAAACTAACTATCTAGGATAGGTGTAGCCCGGGATGGATATTTGCACCCGTCCTCCCCTTACTACCGATTGTCGAACCTCGAACTCATAGCTAAACCACGGGAACGCTTAATTAATTAGCAACCTAATCTAGGCCTACTAATCCTAACCAATTTAATCGAGACTTCTCATTCAGCTAAGCCACGGGTCAATCGATAGCACTAAGCTCAAGTTCCACTAAAGTTGCAATGTAGTCTAATCTCAAAATCATCGAAATCAGAGTACACCGTTTTAGTCTCTAACAGTTTAGGTTTCTATCTCTGAATACCATTTTGATAGAATCCCACAATAATACTAAACTAATCGGTAGGCCAAACCAACCAATTTAGCATATAGAAGACAAATTGAGCAAAACCCTTAACAAATCCCCAAATCATGAGAAACACGTTTAGAAGTCATAAACACTCAATAATCATCTTCATTAAGCTCAAAGACTAAAATAAAGCACAAACACAAGTTCAAGATTCAACAATGGAGTTTAGGGATTTTGGGACAAAATCCCTAATCCCTAGCTACAAATGATTCTACACAGCCATAGGAGAGAAAATAAAAGAGCAAGGGATAGAAGTAGCCATTAATGGAGCTTAGAAGGAGGTGAGCTGCTCTTCTCTTCTCCTCCCTTCTTTTCTCTCTTCTTCTTTCTTCTCCTCTTCTTTTCTCCTTTAGAATCGCCCTTCCTCTCTGTTTTTGGGGCGGAACTCGACTGAATGGAGAATGGGGAAGTTTTTCCCCAAAATTCCCCGTTTTAAAACGCAGCGGATCTGGGCTAATTTTCGACCCGACCGACCTTGCAAGGTCGGTCCTAGGGTCGGTCGGAGTCAGTAGCAATTTTCGGGCGCGTTTTTAAGTTCGACCAACCTTGCAAGGTCGGTCCTAAGGTCGGTCGATTCCAGTAGCTTGCAAAAATGCAAATCTGGGCAAAATTTGGACCCGACCGACCTTGCAAGGTCGGTCCTAAGGTCGGTCGGAGTCAGGCAAACTTCAAAACGTTGTATCTTCTTCGTTTTAACTCCGATTTTGGATCCGTTTGCGCCCACGCGTTCCTCTCTTCGTCTACTTTACTCCTAGCTATGTTACTCATCTTGTTTAAACAATAAATATGTAAAACACCAATGAAACACAAAACTAGAGGAAAACAAGCTAGAGTGGAGAAATGAGCATGAAAAGTGTTGATTAAACGTAAGAAATACACCCCTAAAACATGCTCATTTGGACACTCATCAAGGAGCAACATAATACAATAAAACTATAAAGATAAACATAAAGCGAACAATCGCTTACTTTTATTCTATCCTTCATCACAATTACACATAATGCGAACAATCATCTTGTTTTTTTATTCATCCGTCACGATTAATCGTCAACCTCGGGTTCATACTCGACAAGCAGTTCAACCTTATCCATCTATCGGTGGTTCCTCATGTAGTTGTCGAGCATAATACGATAGTCTTCCTCATTCGCAATAACCATCTGACTCCAAGAGGGTGTTGGGTAAAGGAGAAACCATTCTTCGGTATACAATGAGTGTGGCGGTGAACCTTTGTTGACCACAATCTAAGCAACATTCAACCAGGTACTTGAAATAGTTGAAGTCGAAGCAAGGCGATATGGTTAATGGGCGTGTTGTTGAGTGCTCAGTAGGTTCAAAGTTGAAACCATCATCATCCACGCACAGGATGTAATGCAGATATAACTCGCAAGGAAATAAACATTTTTCCAGCGTAGAGTAATACTGCAGTTGTATGTTTGTGTTGAAAAGTGAACCATATTGAGATATTTATAGATGAAAACCATTTCGGTTTGGACTGGGGAAGGTTAGGAAATATGACAGATGCTTAAAACTATTCCTAGATATGGATTATATTCTTAGATGATAAGGATTATATTCCTAGATATGGTACAGATGCTTAAAAATTTAAATGATATGATGGAGAATAAGATACCATGAACAATTTAAACGCATTGTCTGTTGTAATGAATTATCTTTACATTTGCATTTGTTAAATAAGCAAGGACTAAAGATTGATTTGATATACCATTTTATAGGCTTAGGAAATATTCCAAATACATATAGCGATTCAATGGCATCCATCACTATTTTATTACAGAACGACATACTAATACTTATTCATCTTCTAATACGTGCTTTCTTTAAACAAGAACATATATCATAGGAGTATCCACATATCACTTCTGTTGATGCCTTAGAATGGACGAGATATGCATCATCCACCAACATATTAACCTTCCTGTTCGCTGTCATCTGAACCGTAATCTTCATTATACTCTTCTATCAAGGATACGCTCGCAAAATTATCGCGTGGTGGTGGGGTAACTTCCCTAAATGCATACACCACATAGAATTCTAATCGAGTATAAAATTGTTGATTATAAACGAACCGTTCAATCATTGTTTGAACGTCAACATCTTGCTTTATTTGTAATGGCCCCCATACAGGCTGTGGCTGGGAGCACAGCAGTAATCGATGAAGTATCGATTCAAGGACACAATTGTAACCGTAACGCTCTTTCAACCTAGTCTCTACAACATTGTCAAACTCGGCGAACGTAATATCCATTTCGATATCCAAATCGAAATGCTCAGTGGAATATGTTCTGGCAAAATACAAACCTGAATCGTTGGTGATTGGCTCAACATCAAGCAAGATTGTGCGAGGGATCTCCATTGATGAAATGCGACGATGAAGTTCAGTAAGAGATATGGATAACTTATGCAATATAGTAATGACAACGGATGGTGGGTAGTTATCTGTGTAAGTGAAAGTAAAACGCTTGTTGCATTTATATGCATAGGGTAAGGGAGTATATATGTCGTGAGAATAAAATTGAAATCCATTGGTGGACGGGGAAAATCTTATCCGATTAATCATGTCTGCCATCATCTGCATCTAATGCTTCAACAAGTGGTAAAGTGATTGGATGAGGGGGAATATTAATCTATTGTACGTGGATCAGCGCATCACCACATACTCTTGTAGAAAAAAAAAATAATCCATCGGATTCAAATTGTTGTTACACAATTACGTGAAACCTAATTGTTCCCTGACCTCTGTCTGTCAAGTTGTTGTGCTATTATGTTACGCGCGATCTCGTACATTGACTCTTGTACCTGGAAATCATCATCGTCGGGTTCAATAGGATCGTAGATAACTAGTAGTGGAATATGTGCCATGAAATCATTGTACTCCATGTAGTTTTCCATCATTCGTTGAACAAATGCATCATTGCGTACGTGTATAAAATTCCACCCGTAGTCGCCCTCCAAGCCCAGATACACCATTGTTGCTATGTGTATTCTGCCTAGGATTGACTGCAGATGAAACACCCAAAATCATTATAGCACGTTTAAGAGGGTTTAAGTAACTTAATACATTAATATACACATCTCATAACGTATAACCTAAGACACTAAGGGACATACATATGTCCGTGAACGTACGGGATAGCAAGTCTCATGTTAATATAAAGAGGGGTGCTCACTGGTGTGACGTTAACCAATACAGTTGAGCAAATTAAGTTATTCCTCGTTAAGACATTTGTATACAAAACAAGTGTAACCTAGCATGCAAGCCGAAATATTCTCGGTATTCACTACCACATAATAATTGTACTAGATAACATATGTTACGGGAATAGGGTATACGAGCTATGTTACTAGATACAAACTCGTGCAAGTGAAAATATTATAGAAAGGCTTGTGCCTACCGATGTGGACTGGGAGCTAGACATGTTAAGCAACTTAATCATCCCATGCTTTAGACATTACCTCAACTATCTACGTGCCACCTAATTCTAAAATAGAACTACAAATAAAGAAGTCTTACCCCACCCATGCCATGTGTGCCCGAAAAGAAATTCTGCAAGCCCCACTAACCCCCATTTAATTAATCACCAGCACATGTATTACATCGATGAACACTTGCTAACATACCTATTAGTCTCTCAAATTCCTACACAAGCAACCGGTGCCTTCCCCCTGGGCAGTACGTCAGTATGCTTTGAAATGTTCACAAACTCTCAAGCAATGTCCCCTGCATGCGGGTCATATTCTGCATGGTTCAAAAGTTCCCATGCCCACATACATCTAGCATTCCCTAACCGTCTCTGCATTAAAAAAAACCCGTACTCATTCCTTCTCTGGTGTATGGGTGTGATCGATTACAAAACCACTCAACTCCTTTTCACACCCTCCCAATTACCTCACGTGTTGTGCCAGTCCAGAGCAGAAGCCTTAGTTCCTATATTCCTCTAGCGCAAGCAGGAAAAGGGAATACCAGTCCCTCCATGGCGGTCTATCCACTTTGCTCTATCATCCCCGATGTTTCCCCTGGTAGATCCTAAGTTGGTTTACGTCTGAAATCTTTACCCCTTGATTCCAAACTCCAGCTCTTCAGCTCTCTCCTACATCACTGAATGGCGCTGCTCGCAACTCCTAAAAATCTGGAACAACACCGTTCCAAACAACAGATACCCCAATCTAGTCACTATAAACGAGTGTGACGAAGCTCCCAGGAAGACAGCTCCTTTTCGGTTGGAAAACCAACTCAAGCATGCAACGCCAGTTCTTGAGACTCTGGAACAAACGAATTTAGAAGACGTGCCAAGCCTGATTTGAAATTATCACATGTTGAGATCTTAAACCGGTTCTGTCATCTTCTGGTTGTTCTTCTGTTTTCTCATCTTATTCTCGTGCACCAGATGGGGATGGGCTTAAAGACAACTGTACTCTCCTCATTCCTTAGTTGTGTCTACGCTCCTGTGTGACAAGTCATTGAATGGCTACACCTCGTACAACAGGCTGGAGCAGGGGTTGAAATTTATTTTTCACTCTACAACCGGTAATATACTTGAACATATCCCTTCTCTATTGTTATCTTAACAGGAGTTTCTGGCTTCTCTGCTGCGTTAGTGAAGTAAACAGAAAGTCACTAGAGGTAGCTAGGTTGTTCTGCTGTTGCAGAATCCAAAACATAAAAGAATATACATAGATATAAAAACCTGATTAAGTAACAAATGTACCCACTGTCTATGCGATTGATAACAGGTTCGGTGGTCAGGAGAAAATCTGTGTGAGTCATCTTGAGAGACTAGTACAGAAGTGAGCCTTGGTTTTGCAACTTTTCACTTCTGTACAAACAGGTTCCAGAAACGATTTTGAGATTTGCATTGGCTCAGCAACAAACTTAAAACTTGCTGACACACCAGACAGGGGGTAAACAAGCTGGCAATGCTAGAGGAAAAGCATATAACAACTTAAGAAAAAAAATGTAGAAACCGAATGTGCAGAAATTTAAGCCTTAACAACCTGCCTAAGTTATCTACTCGTGAGGGTGTTTTAAAAGAGAAGAAAACAAAACCAAGCTGACATATTAAGAAAAAAAGAGACTGAAGTTAAGTTTCAGTTTTATTTATTTTAAGTCGTACAGTTCTGGTGTAAGAGGTGTTAGAGGTGTAGACATTATTGCTTGGGGTTGTTTAATGTTTAAAACTGTATGGAGGTATGTATCTAAATGGGTAAACAAGCGGTGGAAACTAGCAGCCGGGTTAAGCAACAAAAATGAAAGATGGAAGTAAATCTTATCAGATTTTCGGTTTCAGGTTTGCATTATTTTTTTTCAGTTTGGTATAACCTTGTTACAGAGGGGTTATTAAGGGTTGAATTGAGTTGCTAATAAGCCTAAACATTTCTAATAAGATTAAGTAAGGTTATGAATGCGTTGGGAGAGTTTAAAAGACAGAAAAGGAACAGGAGAGAAATGCATCAGTTCTGGTTGTTTTGATTAACCTGGGATGTGTTTCTGTGTAATTGAGGACAAGAGATATATGAGTGTGACATAGGATTGGGAATGCACTTGGAAACGTGTCAACTGACTTAACTAAGAGTGTCAACACTGTGGGAGAAACAGGAAATCAAGTTGGTGAACAAACTGAATTCAAGAAACTTAGTCCCATTTTCAGTTTGGCATTTTCATCAGTTGTATGTTTCAGTTAGTTTCTGAAACCTTTTGTCCCAATATAGGTAAGTCCAGTAGTAATAACCATGCTGTTCCGAGGGTTAAAAAATTATACTAAAACACTTAACTTAAATTGGGAGCACCTAGGGAAGGATAGGATTGATGTAATACAACAGAGGGAAAGTATACTGAGGGAGACGCTTCAAGTTTCTGCACCAATACCGGTTCTGTATGAGAGGTTTTCAGAGGGGTTATCAATGTGATTTTGAGTGGTTATGAGGCCAAAAATCTCGATTAAGCATTTATCTAGGTGGGTAAAATAATTGGTAGAAAGTTAAAGGATAAATTCGTGAACAAACAGGGAAGATATAGAAGAGAAGTTATCATGTCATGCTTTCTGTTTTCAGGTTTCTGTTTTGTTTTCTGCACCATTATAGTTCTGTATAACCAGGTGACAGAGAGTAGTTGGGCTGTTTGCTGGAACACTCATCTAAGTGGGTGGATACGTGGGAAAGTTTTGATGATATAGTAACAACTCAAACAAGAGGTTGAGAAAAAGAATACCAAACTCTAGTGTTGTTGTTTTTATTTCTGCAGTACCTGTTTCGGTATGAAGAACTTCCAGGGGTGCTAACAGGACTGTTTTGAGTTGGTGTTCAGTTTAAAGATCTCTAATACCCATATATAAGGTTATAAACACTTTGAGGAAGATAGAAGTCAAAGTAACGTATCAGAGAGAGAGTAGCTATGGAGGGGTATTGTAAAGATTTTCGTTTCAGGTTGTGGGTAGATGCTGTTCTGTGTATTTGAGTACAGCAGTTGGGTGAGTGTTTTACTAGGGTGGTTTTGAGTTAAAAACATTATTAACACCTATACCTAGTTGGGTAATACTGTGGGAAGGAGTGAAACATCAGTTGAACTAAAGAAAACAAGAAACAAGAAGAAGTATTTAGATTGTGGTTTCAATTTTCCTTGATATTATAGGTTCTGTATAAATGTGTTACAAGGGTATTATAAGTGGGATTCAAACTTAATAAAAAGAACCCAAATAATAGCTAATAAACATAACTAGGTTAGCGAAATCATGTGGAGAAGGCTAAACACCGATTTCTACATTAAAAGTAACGTTAGATAAGGTATTACATGGGAATTGTGTTTCAGATTTATAAACTTTTGGATTTCTGTATAAATGAGTTTTAGGGGTATTATATGGCATATATTATCATGATACAAGGGTTAAATTATTACCCACATATTTAGCTAAGGAGGGAATACACCTTAGACATGTTATATCTATTTATATAAACTTGTTACATGGTTAGCGCTTAAAAATGCTCTAAAACATTAGTTGGAAAAAGGGGGCTTAGTTGACGTGTAAAACGTGGATGTGAATGCCCTAGGAGAACATAAAGTCTAACACGTGGAAAGTCCTAAGGGTTAATAAAGGTTGAACATTCAACAAAGAATCATCTAGGAAATAACGCGTGATAATAATTTAATAAATTCGGGGAGTGTCACAAAGGTTGTCCCATGAAATCATAAACTGACACATTGTTTGTAATTAACGTTAGGGCCGTAGCGAACTCTGACCAGGACTCCGTGTGTGAGACTACTTGCTTCTGATCCAGGTATGGACATGTGTGGTTCGTATGTTGCCGTGTTACACGGCTTGTGTGCTGTGTGCCTTGTTGTTTATGACCCCCAGATTAATGCATGAAAACGGATGTTTGGTTTACCGTGCTTATTTGTCTGTTGTGAGCTTGTGTAAGGCATGTGAATGGATTGATTGTTTTTCCTTGCTTACCTGCTTGCTATTATTGTGCATATTGCTTGCGCGCACACAGTAGTGTAGTCCCTTCTCGTTGATGAAACCTTGAGATGAAACACAACAAACTTCGTAAACAAACAAAGGAACTACATAAAGAGAAAACTCCTCTTAACTATAGAGGACCTCTAAGGACACCCACTATGGTGTCGAACTATCAATGATGATGATAAGCAAATACCCGTTAAAAATGAATAGGGAGGCGGACCCTTTGTATCGGGGTAAAGACCAATAAAATAAAGAGGAATAGGGAGACGGACCCTTCATATCCGGGGTAGAGACCAGAGCATTAAAAGGAATAGGGAGACGGACCCTTTGTATCCAGGGTAGAGACCAGAGCATTAAAAGGAATAGGGAGACAGACCCTTTGTATCCGGGGTAGAGACCAATGATATTAAAAGGAATAGGGAGACGGACCCTTTGTATCCGGGGTAGAGACCAATGATATCGAAAGGAATAGGGAGACATACCCTTCGTATCCGGGGTAGAGACCAGAGCATTAAAAGGAATAGGGAGACGGACCCTTCGTATCCGGGGTGAGAGACCAGAACATCAGAAGGCATAGGGAGACGGACCCTTTGTATCCGGGGCAGAGGCTAGTAGCATTGAAAAAGGAATAGGGAGATGGACCCTTGGTATCCGGGGCAGTGGCTAGAACATTTAGAAACAACAGAGAGAGCTATCCGGGCATGGAGGATTGGCTATGGACAAGACGTTCCCCAAAATTGTGGTGATAAGAGAATTCACAAATAACCCTTAAAGAAACAATGAAAGATTAGCACCTACATGAGATGGTCACGGGATCTAAATTACATCCCCAGACCTGGTGCAAGGAGAGAGAAAGAAAATACACTTTAAGGGAACAAGATAAAGAAATGAAAACACCCAACGCTCGTACGATCCCATAGTGAGGATCATGGGTATTACATACCTATGCACACGTTTTATTATGTACATGATTGCTGTTGTGATACTAGCAGCTTGTTGTGCTTGGTTGTTGTTGCTAATGTGTTACTACCTTTAAGTGTGTATGATACTATGATGTACTGTGGTGTGTTTTACTGCTTTATTATAGCATGTAAATTGACTTAATAATATTCGACCAAGTAGTCATGTGGCCCGGTAACATGCGGGCTACACACGTTCATACTCAGCGTATTGCTGAGTCCTTTACAACCCAATTTTTACAGGTATTGAGCTGAGTGGCAATGGAGCGTAGGCGGGATGACTATCATGGGGGTAGTCTATCTGGGCATGACTTCTGAGTTTGGAAATAGTATGTAGTGTATGGGTTGTTACTAAACCCGGGTTGTACTTTTCGGTTTATGATTTAGTAACTGTATTGTAGACACTCGATTTTGGAATTGTACCTTGTATTGTATATGAGTTTTGGTGGAGAGCTATTTCCAGTCATGCAGACCGTAACTTGATGTTGGTAATGTGGTCTGTCAACCACGTGGCTGGTTGGCGTCTGTGACACCCGGATGGTGTTGAGAATCCGCTGCATAGTTGTCTTGTATTAAGGCTAGGAGCTTGTTGTACTACTGGATGTTTAGGGGGGTGTTACAGAAAGTGGTATCAGAGCGTAGTTGCGCTCTGATGACTGGAACAGGAAATACCGAGTTTAGGAATTCTGACAATGAGTTAAGGCACTGGTGGAACGCGGCCCATTAATTACGGTCCAAAACCGTGTATAATTACGATTCTGGACCGTAATCTACGCGGGCGTCAATAAAGATGGCGTTTCTTTAATTACGGTTTAAAACCGTAATTAAAGTCCCTTTTCCGGCCCGCGTGTCATTGACTTTACATTACGGTTATTTGTAAAACCGTGATCTAAAGTCCTTTAGCGCGCGCGAACCAAAGGACTTTAGATCACGGTTTTACAAGTAACCGTAATGTAAAGTCGACACTTTAGATGACGGTTTTGGCAATAACCGTCATCTAAAGTCTTTTGGCGCGCGCGCCCAAAGGACTTTAGATTACGGTTATTGTTAGAACCATAATCTAAAGTGTAATTTTTTTTATTTTTTTTTTACAAATCGACACAATTGCAACAGAGACAGAATTGTAACAAATAAGCAACAGAGGGCAGAAACTGCACAATTGAACCCCCTGAATCAAATACCAACAACACAAATTCATTCTCTGCGCACAATTGCAACAGAGATAACATCTAATAAAGCACCAGATCAAAAATCTGTAACATATTCAATCTGTTACACAATTGCAACAGAGATAACATCTAATAAAGCACCAGATCGAAAATCTGTAACATATTCAATCTGTTACACAATTGCAACAGAGATAACAATTGCAAATTCATTTCTGCGCACAATTGCAACAGAAACATTCAATACAACAACTAGAATCTGTTACAGCAGCAGCTAGCATAATTCATTACAAACAGAATCAGAGCAACTAACAAAAAAATAATTTGTTACACAATATAATCTGTTGCAGCAGCAACTAACAGAATCAGAGCAGCAACTAACAAAAAATATATGTTACAGCATCAGAGCTAGGTAGTCTACCACTCCATTCTCATAAACATGGCTGCCATGCTCTCTCTGACATGCAACAAGTCGGCAGGAGCATAAGTCTTGAATCTGGCATAATGCTTTAATTAATTGCAACAGAAAACATGGAACACAATGAGATTAAGATAAAGACACAAAAAATCTGCCGAAAGAATTAAATACAAGACAGCGTTCGTATTACCTTGTCAATATCATTCTTAAAACTTGGGAAGTACCCGCAGAACTCGTACATATACCGCATCACGTAGTACCCGCAACTCTTAGAATCCTTTTGGGAAGGGCACTAAATCACCAAAATTCACAAATGTAAAACAATTGTACAAAGATAATAGCAGCACGAATGAAATACATGAATTACCAAACCTTGATGTAATTGACGGTCAAATCACCAAACTCTCCCTGAGGGGTTTTTTTGTAACAACTGTTACATATATTAACAAAAGCGTTAGCAAAATGAACAAGTACATTAATTTTGGTTCAAAAAACTTACAAACAATTAAATAGTAATAAAAACTTACTCTTTGATTAAGTCTTCAGTGTTGAATTCTATCCACTGCCCTAGTGGATCTAGAACGAGTAGAGTAGCGGTGGCAGCGCAGAATATAAACAAAGCCCAGTGGTGGCTACAATGTCAAATACAAAATGAAATGAGAAATGAAGGTAAAAAAGTTAGCTAATTAGTATGTAATTTTATATTAGAACTCACGTTTGGTGATACGGCATTAGAATGAATAATTTATTCTGTTGATCAACAACATTGAAGCAATGAATCATGTATTCACAAAACCTCCCGGGTCCCTAGTGACTGAGTCGTACGATAAACGCTCCGGGCACACCGCAGTAATGGAGGTCATGTCCTTCTCAGCACATCTCTCAAGCAGACATCTATTATATCACATGTACTATAAAAAGTTAGCCAATGCAACTTCATAGATACTTATTCTATATGTTTTTACAGTATGAGGAAAGAACACTTACTTTAGATATGCTTGAATAATGTTAATGTTCAGATAATCTCCACACATCATCTCTCTGATGTCCTCAAAGTTGATTGTCGTCATCATATCTTCTTCGTAGTGAAACATCGACTTTGGAAGCGTCATCATGAAGTTGTTAGTTTGAGATGACTTCAACATGATCTTGTCGTAGAGATTCATCTGCTTGGGCCCTAAAACATTAACAAGTTTTTGTGGCAGTGTGAGCTTATTTTTAGGCGCCTCAGAAGTCCTGGTGCGACCCTGGACGGGCGCTGGATTCTTACCTTTCGCACCCCGACTCACTGGATTCTTACCCTTCACAGACAAACAGTAAAGCATCAATGTAAAGATAATTACTAATTGATTATTATAGTAACATTAAACAATTATCTAGAACATACCCTTGTACTTCTGACAGGATTCGCCGGCGCGCAGATCTCTTCTTCTCTGGGCCGGGATACGCGGCGAGGAAGCTCAGGGATCTCAGGATTCGCCGGCGCGCTGGTCTCTTCTAGTCTGGGCCGGGTTACGCGGCGAGGAAGCTTAGGGATCTATAATAGATTAGATTAGATACTTAATGCTAAATAATGCATTTTATTAGATACTAAATGGTTGTCAAACAGTCTTACCTCATCGGTGACAACAATATAACATGCTGGCCAGGGCAATATGTCTCCCTTCGCTTCGATCAGCGTGCATTTGTTGTCAAACGCCATCGGAAGGTATGCATGCTCAAATCCATCAACTATCAGGTCCAAGGTCACACGCGCGTAGAATGGGGGTAGACGTACGAAACTGATGAGCGTGAGTGGACCTGATGGCAACACCGTCCCGTAGGCCGCATCTACAGGGTGCCCGTCTAATGGTATTTGGAGACGACATTTTTTTTGCTCCTTTAATAAACAGAGATAATACGTGAATAAATAAGTGAGTCCAATCTAATACTATTTAAATAACTTTATTTTAGGAGAAATATAGTTAAACAAAGTTAACCTGGATGTTGGCAAACGGGTACGGGTCAGCGGCCGGAGCACAACTAGACGAGGAAGATAGTCGAGGAGGATCTAGCTGCTGCTGCTGAGTAGTCGCATGTGCAATCGCATTCAACGCTTCCTGCAGCCTCTCCTCAATAGCCCGGCGCTCAGCAGCCTGTTTCTCGTCATTAGCTTGGCGCTCAGCAGCGAACTTACGCTCTATCATCGCCTCGACTTCAGCAGCACTCATCTGACCCTTCCTAGCAGATGGCGGGAATACGTTCTTCTGACGTACTTCTCCCCCAAATCCTCTAACACGCCCCGGGTGATCCTTCTTCCCAAGCATTTGATTGAGCGCGTCGTCTTGAGAAGGAGGAGCGTGTAAGTAAGTTACTTCTCCTCTGTGCCGCTTCGTACTGTCCAATTTTCAAAGAAGTTAACACTAAATTTAAGATCAACAAACACTTGAGTATATAAGTAAATTATTTAAAGCTACTTTCAAATACTTACAATTTGGTTAGCCAGTTGTTCCATCGCAGCATTAGGAAATATCCTCTGACCTTCGCTGGTCGTTTTCTGGCGTCCAGTATGTACATCTGCACCCTCCTCGCCTCAGAGACATCCTCGATCGGGCATTCACTTCCATCCTCGTTCTCCGTTCAGCAAACCAGCTTCTTCCATCCCTCGAGGCTGCCACATATCCCCTTCGTCCCATGGTGTGGGTATTAGGTCTAAATGTACCATGATTCTGGAAAGCAACATCGTGTTCACAACGTCTTCGTCAGGACGGCGGACAACAAATGTGGCTTCTTACTTTCAGATTGCTTGCTGATGTCCCATGCTAGAGTCGCTCTGAGTCAGAGCTACACCCTAGCTCTCCTCCTCTGAGTAAGATCATCATCCTCCTCGTCCTCATCCTGATCCCCGTGATGCTTGGTATTCTACACCCCTGTCCACTACTCGTTGCAATTTTCTCACTCCTAGGCTGCCCAGACACCTATGGTGGGGGTAAGGTAGGGGACCGGAGAGTAGCATGCTTTGTTGATGTACGTTAGAATTAGTCAGTGCTGTACTGAAAGTACAACAGGAAATTAATTAGAAAATCAGGGATAAAGCATTATGAGCATTAATTAAGAAAAGAGTACACACAAACATACCCTGAACTCGGGGGTGGCGTGCCGCTCAACGAACTCCTTCCACTCCTCTTCAGTGATCATGCCGTTGTACACAACATACGGCGGAGGCTCACGTGGGGGCACCCTGTTGATCCAATGCTCAACCAAATAGTGGCGGAATGATTTAGCTTTGCCGGACACCAAAGAAAGAACGGTCTTCTTCACTTCTTCTGGGATCTTGTACCGTTCTTGCACCTTCTTCCAGATGGTCTCCTTTACTTCTTGCGGGACTTGTTTCCATGTGTGGTTGATGCAGCAATGTGATCTGGCCAGAGTCCCTAGCATACTACCGAACTCTGACCTGCTGCCCCCACCATACCTCCCATACTGGTCCCACAGAAGACTAATCTGATCCTCTTTCTGCAGTTTCAACCCACGGGTCGGACCTCTACCTCTGGGTCTCTGAGTAGCACTCGTAGAAGGTGCACTCATGGAAGGGCCAACAGTAGCAGCGGCAGATGTGGATGGGGCAACAGCAGCAGCGGCAGATGTAGATGGGACCGGTACCATTCGCTGCTCATTTTCCTCATCCTCACGACAAAATAAATCGAACTCTGCATCAGCCATGTCCTGATCAGCCATGCCTGCAAGGATTGAAATACAATTTGAATTAAATTAAGCATTTCATAATGGTCAAACAAGCAATAAATAAAAGAGTGGTAATTTCATATAAATTTTTATAGTAATAACTTACATACACCATTATCTCTCAACCCACATTCCCTCGTTATGGTCTGATCGTATATACTCACGATGACCTGTGACCTCAGCCTCTTCCAATGAAATAGGAACAGTTGGAGGTTCATCTTCTGCATCATACTCATCCTCATCAACCACACCATCCACACCAACTATTCCTCTTCTCCCTTTAAGCACAACAGACCATCTAGGATTACAGGGATCAGTTACATAAAATATCTGCTTAACCTTCGTCCCAACAACGAATGGCTCAACCGTGGGAGTAGCTCTAGACAGATCAACCAGTTTCATACCATGCTCCTCCTCACGGTAGCCATGAATGTTGTTAACCCAGTTACAGCGGAAAACACACATTTCGTAGCTGTTGTAGTCCAATACCCAGATGTCTTGTATAACACCGAAATATGATTGTTGTACTGAGACAGGACTATGACCCACGACACCGACGTCATATAAGTTTTGATAAGCTTCAAGCTCTACACCACTGTTTTGATTCGTTGACTTCTGATCCTGACGTTCTGTGAAAAAGGTGAATCCGTTGACATCGTACCCCTCATAAGAAATTACATCCAGATTTGGTCCAAATGCAACTACTTTAATCAGTTCAGGCACATTCGTGGACTGATCGGACAACACTCTCTCTTTGAACCATCGGACAAATGTCCTATTCTGCTCATTTTGTAGTCTGACGTCACTCATGTTTGGATATTGTGCTCTTAAAACACACAAGTGTTCATCAAAGTATGGTTCAACATCTTCAAGATGACTTAGCACAACTAAATGAGCTTTGTTAAGAGTGTCTATGTCAATTCTTTCCAGTTTCCTTCCAACCGTGCCAACACCCTTCAATTTGCCCTCGTGTCTAGAACGTGGAAGTCCAATGGTATCGACACCTTCTAGGTAATTGGTGCAGAAGTCTACAACTTCCTCTGTGATAGTGCCCTCTATAATACTACCCTCTGGGTGACGACGGTTTCTTCATTTTCTTCTTCAGGACACCCATGTACCTTTCGAACGGATACATGTAGCGAAGGTACAAAGGACCACACATCAGAATCTCTCTTACAAGATGCACGAGGAGATGTATCATTATGTCGAAGAACGATGGAGGAAAATAAATCTCCAGCTGGCACATTGTCACAATAAGATCCTTTTGTAATTTAGACAGAGTGTCCACATCAAGAACCTTAGACGAAATGGATTTGAGGAAGACACTGACGTTTGTGATTGTGTGTCTGACAGCATCCGGCAAGATCCCACGTAGTGCAATTGGCAAAAATTCTTGAAGTAGGACATGATAATCGTGAGATTTCATTCCTACTAATTTGAAATCTGTCATGGACACTAGGTTTCTTATGTTTGAGGAGTAACCTGATGGCACCTTGATGTTGTAAAGGGTACTGCATAGACTATGTTTCTCTTCTTTAGACAGAGTGTGACAGGCAGGAGGCAAGAATGTGCGTTTTCCACGTTCTTGCGGGCCAAGCTCTGTGCGTATGCCCAACTCAATTAAATCTTTTCTTCCTTTCAAATGATCCTTTGTCTTTCCTTTTATGTTCAAAAGGGTGCTAGTGAAACTTTCACCCACGTTCTTCTCGACATGCATCCCATCGATACAATGTCTAACCTCCAGATGCTGCCAGTACTGTAGTTCCCAAAATATTGATTTCTTTTTCCAGACACTTTTTTCACCACTTTTGGTTGGCGGCCCGAAGTTGTTCACAATATTATCCAACTTTTTGTAAATCTCTGTACCTGTCAAAGGCTGACGCCCATGCTGTGATCAGTTTTCCCACGAACTCTTTCGCCATCTTAGATACTTATGTCCTTTTGGAAGCATTTTCGTGGCCCATATACACGGTTTTCCCACTATGTTTCAAGCGAATGCTACAAGTGTTTTCACCACAAATCGGACACGCCAACGCCCCTTTGATTGAATAGCCTGAAAGATTACCATAGGCGGGGAAATCATTGATTGTGCAGTACAACATAGCACGCAAATTGAAGTCCTCTTTACTGAATGAGTCGTAAACCGTAGCCCCTTCATTCCACAAGAGTTGTAGATCCTCTATCAAAGGTTGTAGGAATACGTCAATTTTGTTGCCCGTTGCTTTGGACCAGATATTAACAAAGACAACAAGATGTGTCTTGGTTTCATGCATAACCACGGCGGTAGATTGTAAATAACCAAAAGCACAGGCCAGGTACTGTGTATGCTACTCAAAGTACCGTAAGGGTTCATCCCATCCGTGCACAAGCCTAGCCTTAGGTTTCTCGGTTCGTTACCAAACTCAGGAAATTTTACATCTATGTTTCTCCACTGTGGTGCATCAGCGGGATGTCTCAATCTGCCATCCTTTTTCCTATGAACGGAATGCCACCGAAGATTCTCTGCGTCTTTCTCAATGGAGAACAAACGTCTGAACCTTGGAATGATGGGCAGGTACCACAATACCTTAGCTGGTGAACCTTTCTTACTACCGCTGATATGAGTTTGTTGTTTCTTATACCGTGACGCTCCACATGCTGAACAGCTTTCAGCAAATTCATCCGATTTCCAAAACAGCATGCAACCATTTGGACAAGCATGAATTTTCTGGTACCCCATACCCATTGGGCACATCATTTTTTTGGCTGAGTACGTAGTCGTTGGTAAAACGTTGTCCACCGGAAGAACGTATTTCAATAGTTCCAGGAGGTCAGTGAAACTTACGTCGCTCCAGCCATGTTTCGCTTTCAAGTTGAATAGCTTGAGGACGACACTCAACTTGCTTAACTTTGTAGGGTCACACCCGGGGTACAACGGTGTTTTGGATGAATCCAACAAATTTTCATGCTTGTCTGGCGTGTTAGAGTAATGTCGTTCCACATCTTCAAGCATAGTCTCAATGTCATCATCCCAGAAATCTGGCACAACGTTCGCTGTAACGTCTTCTGGATCACCAGCAACTGTATCATCTCCAAGTTCTGTTTCTGTGTTTGCCTGACCATTATCCCCTTCGTCAGGCTTAATAACATCGAACGCACTCTGACCATGCCATCGGATTATGTCTTGGAAATCTTTTGTAAAACCGCGGCGGATCAGATGTTCCTTAATTGTTTCAACGCCGTGATATCTCAGATTGTTTTGGCAGTCGATACACGGACAAAATATGTATCCCTTGTCTGTAGGTTTCAGATTGTTCGCCAACACCGTGCATAACTTATCAACTCCTTCTAAAAACTTGTCGTCCAAATTTCCGCTGTAAATCCACGAACGTTCCATCTCCTTCTAGCTATTTATATGAAGGCAGCCATTTCATACCGTCACCCATGACAGAGTCTTTACACTTTTGTATCTTATCAACCTAAATCCATCCATGAGTATTAAATCCCACCGGTGAACGTGTTTTTAATATGTAATTTATTGAAAATTTCGGCAGCATCTCCCTACAGTTCTTCAAATGCACGATATTATGATATTAATCAATAATATATGCATTCAAAGAACAATAAAGAGATACTGCTGAAATAATCAAAAGTACATATTAAAAGCACATTCACACCCTAGGTGTGTGATTTAACAATCGTGGACAGTCCCGACAGGGACTGCCGAAGATATATCTCTATTAGGTATATCTTGGGCGGATAACTATGTTTGGTAGTTTGTCAAATATTATATGTATATATAAATCTTACCTCTGGTAGACGATTAGCCGATGCTAAGACGGTTGAGGTCGGAAGCCTAAATAAAGTCGTAGTCCTGATGCATAAATGAAAAACGACAACATTAGAATTCATCAAAAAATCAAGGTTAAATGCTAGCTAAACCGCGGAAAAAAATCGACAGCATCTCCCCTATATTTCTAACGTCTCCAAATCAGTTTTATCAAAGTCAAATTCGCACGCACCATCTAGAACTGGTAACATACATAAACTTATCTTCACTGATGTATTTAGTTTACAGAAACAGAAAAACGACAACATCTTTCTGTTGCCTCTACTGAACAGATTCACACAGAACTCAAACAGAAATAGAAACTGAAAGAAAAGAAACAGACAGACAGAGACTGGTGTATGACTCCTCTCTGTTTGTTCACGTGTTTGAATTCTCAAACCTTTCTAAACTGTCGATCCTGTCAATTTGGTGTGTTATAAAGTTTCTAACTCAACTAAACCCAAGGCAACTTTGTTACAGATGCAGAATTAGTCAGAACCTGATCTGATACGAAACTGAAGCTGAAATCCAAACTGAAATCAAAACAGAAACTGAGTTGTGTTCTTGCTTTCTTCCCTGTCTGTTTTTTTTCCTTTCAACTGATTATACTTCTCCTAACTCCTTACCCAGTTACTTAAATATTCCATTAAGCTTTTAAATACAGACCAAAACTCAAACAACTTGTTACAGTTCTGTTCCATTCATGAAACTGAGATATGCTACAGTTCTGTACCATTCATTTTCCAGGAATCGGTAATATACTTGAACTTACTTTCTTTCCTGTGGCAATTTTAAGTAGTAGCATTTTTAAAACTACACTATTATGTATTAATTGTAATACTAAATGCTAAGAACAAATAAATACAGCAGTTTACAGATTGGTTTGCAAAGTTACCGTAACTAAGCACCGAAGTGGGCAAGTAGTGTAGAAATCAGCCCACGAACTAGGTCACAATTAACTGTGAATCTGGGCACAAATATATGAACAAGGTTAGAACATTTGCCATTACACTCTCAGGATTCGATACAAACGAGGTTAGAACTTGCAATCGAAATGCATGTATATGAACAAAGTTAGAAAAAAACGACAATCAATCGCGATCGCATACCCAATACGCGATAGAGACGTCGACGGTGAGACCAGTGGTAGATGGGTGGTGACCGGCGGCGATGGGAGTGACAAAGGTGGTGGGAGCGACGGCGGCGATGGCCGTTAGCAAGGTGACGGGAGAGAGGAGGCAATTTCAGTGAGGAAGATAGCGCGAAAGAGAAGAAGAGTTACTGTGAGTAGAGTGTGCAGAGTGTAGGCAAAATGTTTAAATGGACTTTAGATTACGGTTTACATGTAAACCGTAAACTAAAGTCACACTTTACATGACGGTTCTCACAAAAACCGTAATCTAAAGTGTAACGAAATTAAAAAAAAAGCGCGATAATTATTTGGCATATGTTGGGTTTCAAACATAGGTAACACATTAATATAAAGTTTTTATTAATCTAAAATACACTGGTAAAACGACGTTGTTAAATGTAATCTAAAGTGTAACGAAATTAAAAAAATAGCGCGATAATTATTTGCCATATGTTGGGTTTCAAACATAGGTAACACATTAATATAAAGTTTTTATTAATCTAAAATACACTGCTAAAACGACGTCGTTAACTGTAATTTAGATTACGCGCGGAGTCGAATAAATCAAATAATACGGGAAATTTTTTTCATCAGGTCAAAACGACGTCGTTGACGAGGTTGGCGCGCCTTTTTTAGGAGGGACTTTAGATGACGGTTTTTAGTAAAACCGTAATCTAAAGTCCGTTGACCGTAAAGCGCGCGTCAACACGGGACTTTAGATTACGGTTTTACTAAAAACCGTCATCTAAAGTCCCTCCTAAAAAAGGCGCGCCAACCTCCGATCGATTATTGATTACGGGTTAATCAATCATCGTCGCTAATAAATTCTGGCCTTCCTATTAATCACGGTGTCTGTTTAAACCGTGATTAAACCACCGTCATTAAAGCCTCGCGTTCCACTAGTGAGGGTTGGGGTAGTACGTGAGGCGCGTTAGTTAGGATTCTTCTCGAATGACTACCGGATGCCTAACAGACATTTACACCCAACCCCACGTCCCTAATTTTCCTTAAACCCAGAGAAAGAACGCCAGAGAGGAAGAAAGCCTCCTCATACTCGGGAAAACCCGATCTGGCATCTACTTAATGTCATACAAACAACCCGTGAAGAAAAGACTATACTGTACAGTAGACGTTGCCAAGAGGATAATACCTGTATAAGGACCAATTTTAGCGGCAACCTAGGTCGACATGCTTAGCAGTCGATAGAACCCTCTAAATCACGTGTATCATTAACTATGGTTATGAAGGATATGATATGGAGTCTCACTAACGAATACAGTGAAACATGAAATTAAGACTCTAGTTCCAATAACTAATATGAAATACAACAAGATATACAGTGGAAACAACAATAAAACCCAAGGAGTATATGGGGTTCAAATACCTAAATTTTCTAAAATCCACCCCAAAGTTTTTTTTTTTAAAAAAAGGGGCAATGTATAATGCCACTATTGCGAAATAATCCCAAACGGGATTTCACCAAACCATCAATACTAATGTACATACATACATACCAGAAAAGAGTAATATGGAAAATGGAATAACGTGTAAGTCGGATAGAAATGAGCCTATACAAGCCAACAAGAAAAACCAGACAAATGTTTATGAGGAAGGAAATATCAGGAGGAAACCAAATATTTATGAACAACTGGGTATTGAAAATTTGGAAATTTCGAACAAAATTAAAGGGCGTAATAGAAAGATTAATCGATGGGCTAAGATGAGTAATGAATCATCTTGTAAATCCAACATTAATTTGTAAGTGTGAGAGAATCATAGTAATACTAAGAATTGGGAAGTATACCACTAATTACCCAATTGGCTAGCACTAGAATTTATGAGACCATATGTACTAGTATATCATTAAACTTGTTGGAACACTTATATGGGAATCTATATTTAAAACAAGAGGACTAGAGGTATGTACAGTTAAAGAATTCAAAGATTAATCTAAAGGCTTAGATGGTGACACTACTCCATGAATTGATTGCCAGAGGACAAAAAAAACGAGTGGGATAAGAGTTCAATGTGAATAATTGTTTGATCGTTTAAATCGGACGTGCAAAGCTGAACTTGACCCTGGCCAGGTCAAGGGACACTACGCACAAATTGGGGTGAAAAGGTAGCCCAACATTTACGCTGATCACGTCAGTGTCGGGTGATTCTCGACACCCCCTACAAGTGGACACATAAACTACAAATAGATGAAAGTTTATAAGTTGGATAAGTAAAAATGCGAAAACAGCGGTTGATACTGGATGATGAAAACACATAAAATACATGGATACAGGGCTCGAAAATTCAGGGATAAACACAAGGTGGTACAGATAGGTGACGACTGGAAATAATGTGATGTTACCAATAACATAGAGGTTAATACATAAAGCATACACTATCACAACCAAATGCAATATGTAACCGATAGTAGTCAATTACCTTAATTCCCAGCGGGACATAAGAACAATAATGGTGATGAGAAGGAAACTAAACATCCTATGTAAAATAGTTTACAATCGTAAAAGCTTGTAACATGTATAATTCGATAACCATGGGACTGAAACTAATTGTGGTCAACTGGCAATGTCAAGGCCATAGGTTGACTGAAAACCAAGGGGTACTTGAAGATGAAGGAAAGCCTAATTTCACTGTACACAGTAAAGTACCAAAACAAACGATAAGGCTAGATGAGTAAACTAGCAAACTACATATAACGATGGGAAACATAACCTAAACAGGATGTCGTAACCACGACACGTTCGTAACATTGAAGGATACTAGGAACTAAATCGTTACTACAGAGAATATATGAATATAAGCCTGAAGGTCAGTTAAAAATAAAAAAAAATAATTCAGACGCTTAGAAGCGCACTAAAAGCATGAACCTCTGACCTCCAGAGTTAATGGATAGATAAGCTACAACCCACCGAGACCGTGTACAAATTCAAATACCTCACGTTAGTCAAGGGACTTTTTCTCCTATCTACCTTGAAAAGTATAGTGAAGGAAAACCAAACCTGGAAGCAATCAGAGTCGCACAGCAGAAGCTGGTGGACCATATTTCACATTTTCCAGTTGAATAACAAGTGACATATCAGCCAATACCTTAGACCCAGAGTGGCCAAATCCGAATACGTTTGTAGATCGGTAAGGATACCGATAAGTTCCTTTGGTACAAAAACTAGAATACCCCATGAGAATTAGACGTCTAGAACAAGGTTCAAGAATGATAAAATAGGGATTACGTGGGTGTAATCCATTTTAAGGGGGGTAAGCGCATTGCGTTGTCACTGTGTTATTGCTCGTTTGAGGTGTCGTTTTGGATGTTATGTGTGTGTGGATTTGTTTGAATGCATGGTAGTCATAAATGAATGACTTGTTCATCTGGTTGCTATGAGTGGAGTACATAAATATTATTGGTACATTGCAGTATTATTGAGCCACAGATGTGGCGTGGTACTTATAAGCACAAATGGTGAAATATAACTGTGGAACTTGCGGGACATGATCCCTTGGTTAGAGAGAACGAATTCAGGACTTGATCCTTTCACTATGTGTATTCCTACAACCACACGTTGGTGGTAGGTCTGTGTGTATGAATTGTGCAGAATTGTGTGTGTGTGTATTGTATTAGGTGTACGATGTGCGATGAATGAATGTTGTGTGCCTTTGGCTTACACCTTAGCATGTTAAATATGGCATAGTGCTCATAAGCACAGTTGGGTGGTGGAATTTTGATATATATATATATATATATATATATATATATATATATATATATATCGTGAAAGAATATGGGACTCGATCCCACGGATTAACGAGGAAGGAAAACATCGGTTAAGGAAGTAAGACTTCGGGACGAAGTCCCTTTTAAGGGGGGTAGGTTGAAACACCCATAATCATTATAGCACGTTTAAGAGGGTTTAAGTAACTTAATACATTAATATACACATCTCATAACGTATAACCTAAGACACTAAGGGACATACATATGTCCGTGAACGTACGGGATAGCAAGTCTCATGTTAATATAAAGAGGGGTGCTCACTGGTGTGACGTTAACCAATACAGTTGAGCAAATTAAGTTATTCCCCGTTAAGACATTTGTATACGAAACAAGTGTAACCTAGCATGCAAGCCGAAATATTCTCGGTATTCACTACCACATAATAATTGTACTAGATAACATATGTTACGGGAATAGGGTATACGAGCTATGTTACTAGATACAAACTCGTGCAAGTGAAAATATTATAGAAAGGCTTGTGCCTACCGATGTGGACTGGGAGCTAGACATGTTAAGCAACTTAATCAGCCCATGCTTTAGACATTACCTCAACTATCTACGTGCCACCTAATTCTAAAATAGAACTACAAATAAAGAAGTCTTACCCCACCCATGCCATGTGTGCCAGAAAAGAAATTCTGCAAGCCCCACTAACCCCCATTTGATTAATCACCAGCACATGTATTACATCGATGAACACTTGCAAAATACCTATTAGTCTCTCACATTCCTCCACATGCAACCGGTGCCTTCCCCCTGGGCAGTACGTCAGTATGCTTTGAAATGTTCACAAACTCTCAAGCAATGTCCCCTGCATGCGGGTCATATTCTGCATGGTTCAAAAGTTCCCATGCCCACATACATCTAGCATTCCCTAACCGTCTCTGCATTCAAAAAAAACCCGTACTCATTCCTTCTCTGGTGTGTGGGTGTGATCGATTACAAAACCACTCAACTCCTTTTCACACCCTCCCAATTACCTCACGTGTTGTGCCAGTCCAGAGCAGAAGCCTTAGTTCCTATATTCCTCTGGCGCAAGCAGGAAAAGGGAATACTAGTCCCTCCATGGCGGTCTATCCACTTTGCTCTATCATCCCCGATGTTTCCCCTGGTAGATCCTAAGTTGGTTTACGTCTGAAATCTTTACCCCTTGATTCCAAACTCCAGCTCTTCAGCTCTCTCCTACATCTCTGAATGGCGCTGCTCGCAACTCCTAAAAATCTGGAACAACACCGTTCCAAACAACAGATACCCCAATCTAGTCACTATAAACGAGTGTGACGAAGCCCCCAGGAAGACAGCTCCTTTTCGATTGGAAAACCAACTCAAGCATGCAACGCCAGTTCTTGAGACTCTGGAACAAACGAATTTAGAAGACGTGTCAAGCCTGGTTTGAAATTATCACATGGTGAGATCTTAAACCGGTTCTGTCATCTTTTGGTTGTTCTTCTGTTTTCTCATCTTATTCTCGTGCACCAGATGGGGATGGGCTTAAAGACAACTGCACTCTCCTCATTCCTTAGTTGTGTCTACGCTCCGGCTGTGACAAGTCATTGAATGGCTACACCTCGTACAACAGGCTGGAGCGGGGGTTGAAAATTTTTTTTCACTCTGCAACCGGTAATATACTTGAACATATCTCTTCTCTGTTGTTATCTTAACAGGAGTTTCTGGCTTCTCTGCTGCGTTAGTGAAGTAAACAGAAAGTCACTAGAGGTAGCTAGGTTGTTCTGCTGTTGCAGAATCCAAAACATAAAAGAATATACATAGATATAAAAACCTGATTAAGTAACAAATGTACCCACTGTCTATGCGATTGATAACAGGTTCGGTGGTCAGGAGAAAATCTGTGTGAGTCATCTTGAGAGACTAGTACAGAAGTGAGCCTTGGTTTTGCAACTTTTCACTTCTGTACAAACAGGTTCCAGAAACGATTTTGAGATTTGCATTGGCTCAGCAACAAACTTAAAACTTGCTGACACACCAGATAGGGGGTAAACAAGCTGGGAATGCTAGAGGAAAAGTAGATAACAACTTAAGAAAAATAAATGTAGAAACCGAATGTGCAGAAATTTAAGCCTCAACAACCTGCCTAAGTTATCTACTCGTGAGGGTGTTTTAAAAGAGAAGAAAACAAAACCAAGCTGACATATTAAGAAAAAAAAAGAGACTGAAGTTAAGTTTCAGTTTTATTTATTTCAAGTCGTACAGTTCTGGTGTAAAGAGGTGTTAGAGGTGTAGACATTATTGCTTGGGGTTGTTTAAAGTTTAAAACTGTATGGAGGTATGTATCTAAATGGGTAAACAAGCGGGGGAAACTAGCAGCCGGGTTAAGCAACAAAAATGAAAGATGGAAGTAAATCTTATCAGATTTTCGGTTTCAGGTTTGCATTGTTTTTTTTTCAGTTTGGTATAACCTTGTTACAGAGGGGTTATTAAGGGTTGAATTGAGTTGCTAATAAGCCTAAACATTTCTAATAAGATTAAGTAAGGTTATGAATGCGTTGGGAGAGTTTAAAAGACAGAAAAGGAACAGGAGAGAAATGCATCAGTTCTGGTTGTTTTGATTAACCTTGGGATGTGTTTCTGTGTAATTGAGGACAAGAGATATATGAGTGTGACATAGGGTTGGGAATGCACTTGGAAACGTGTCAACTGACTTAACTAAGAGTGTCAACACTGTGGGAGAAACAGGAAATCAAGTTGGTGAACAAACTGAATTCAAGAAACTCAGTCCCATTTTCAGTTTGGCATTTTCATCAGTTGTATGTTTCAGTTAGTTTCTGAAACCTTTTGTCCCAATAAAGGTAAGTCCAGTAGTAATAACCATGCTGTTCCGAGGGTTAAAAAAATTATACTAAAACACTTAACTTAAATTGGGAACACCTAGGGAAGGATAGTAATTGATGTAATACAACAGAGGGAAAGTATACTGAGGGAGACGCTTCAAGTTTCTGCACCAATACCGGTTCTGTATGAGAGGTTTTCAGAGGGGTTATCAATGTGATTTTGAGTGGTTATGGGGCCAAAAATCTCGATTAAGCATTTAGCTAGGTGGGTAAAATAATTGGTAGAAAGTTAAAGGATAAATTCGTGAACAAACAGGTAAGATATAGAAGAGAAGTTATCATGTCATGCTTTCTGTTTTCAGGTTTCTGTTTTGTTTTCTGCACCATTATAGTTCTGTATAACCAGGTGACAGAGAGTAGTTGGGCTGTTTTGGAGTTTAAATTGTTGCTGGAACACTCATCTAAGTGGGTGGATACGTGGGAAAGTTTTGATGATATAGTAACAACTCAAACAAGAGGTTGAGAAAAAGAATACCAAACTCTAGTGTTGTTGTTTTTATTTCTGCAGTACCTGTTTCGGTATGAAGAACTTCCAGGGGTGCTAACAGGACTGTTTTGAGTTGGTGTTCAGTTTAAAGATCTCTAATACCCATAGATAAGGTTATAAACACTTTGGGGAAGATAGAAGTCAAAGTAACGTATCAGAGAGAGAGTAGCTATGGAGGGGTATTGTACAGATTTTCGTTTCAGGTTGTGGGTAGATGCTGTTCTGTGTATTTGAGTACAGCAGTTGGGTGAGTGTTTTACTAGGGTGGTTTTGAGTTAAAAACATTATTAACACCTATACCTAGTTGGGTAATACTGTGGGAAGGAGTGAAACATCCGTTGAACTAAAGAATAACAAGAAACAAGAAGAAGTATTTAGATTGTGGTTTCAGTTTTCCTTGAAATTATAGGTTCTGTATAACTGTGTTACAAGGGTATTATAAGTGGGATTCAAACTTAATAAAGAACCCAAATAATAGCTAATAAACATAACTAGGTTAGCGAAACATGTGGAGAAGGTTAAACACCGATTTCTACATTAAAAGTAACGTTAGATAAGGTATTACATGGGAATTGTGTTTCAGATTTAGAAACTTTTGGATTTCTGTATAAATGAGTTTTAGGGGTATTATATGGCCTATATTATCATGATACAAGGGTTAAAACATTACCCACATATTTAGCTAAGGAGGGAATACACCTTAGACATGTTATATCTATTTTATATAAACTTGTTACATGGTTAGCGCTTAAAAATGCTCTAAAACATTAGTTGGAAAAAGGGGGCTTAGTTGACGTGTAAAACGTGGATGTGAATGCCCTAGGAGAACATAAAGTCTAACACGTGGAAAGTCCTAAGGGTTAATAAAGGTTGAACATTCAACAAAGAATCATCTAGGAAATAACGCCCGATAATAATTTAATAAATTCGGGGAGTGTCACAAAGGTTGTCCCATGAAATCATAAACTGACACATTGTTTGTAATTAACGCTAGGGCCGTAGCGAACTCCGACCAGGACTCCGTGTGTGAGACTACTTGCTTCTGATCCAGGTATGGACATGTGTGGTTCGTATGTTGTCGTGTTACACGGCTTGTGTGTTGTGTGCCTTGTTTGTTTATGACCCCCAGATTAATGCATGAAAACGGATGTTTGGTTTACCGTGCTTATTTGTCTGTTGTGAGCTTGTGTAAGGCATGTGAATGGATTGATTATTTTTCCTTGCTTACCTGCTTGCTATTATTGTGCATATTGCTTGCGCGCACACAGTAGTGTAGTCCCTTCTCGTTGATGAAACCTTGAGATGAAACACAACGAACTTCGTAAACAAACAAAGGAACTACATAAAGAGAAAACTCCTCTTAACTATAGAGGACCTCTAAGGACAGCCACTATGGTGTCGAACTATCAATGATGATGATAAGCCAATACCCGTTAAAAATGAATAGGGAGACGGACCCTTTGTATCCGGGGTAAAGACCAATAAAATAAAGAGGAATAGGGAGACAGACCCTTCATATCCGGGGTAGAGACCAGAGCATTAAAAGGAATAGGGAGACGGACCCTTCGTATCCGGGGTAGAGACTAGAGCATTAAAAGGAATAGGGAGACAGACCCTTTGTATCCGGGGTAGAGACCAATGATATTAAAAGGAATAGGGAGACGGACCCTTTGTATCCGGGGTAGAGACCAATGATTGTTAGGTTAACCATTTAAGCTCAACAGGTTAACCATTTATGATTGACAAGTTAACCATTTAAACTTGACATGTTAACCATTTAAGCTTGACAGGTTAACCATTTAAGATTGTTAGGTTAACCATTTAAGCTCAACAGGTTAACCATTTAAGCTTAAGAGGTTAACCATTTATTGGCGTCAGGTCAACAGTTTTCAAGTGACAGGTTAATGATTTTCAAGCCACAGGTTAACCATTTACCAACGACAGGTTAACCATTTACCAGGGACAGGTTAACAGTTTTCAAGTGACTGGTTAACAGTTTTCAAGTGATAGGTTAACGCTTTTCAAGCCACAGGTTAACCATTTACCAGCGACAGGTTAACGATTTTCAAGCCACAAATTTACCATTACCAGCGACTGGGGTTAACCATTTACCAGCAATAGGTTAACAGTTTTCAAGCGACGGGTTAACAATTTTCAAGCCACAGGTTAACCATTACCAGCGACAGGTTAACCATTTACCAGTTACATGTTAATAGTTTTTGGACCCTCTATTTTGTCTTCTACATCTTCCCTTTTCTTGAATGTAACGTAATGCCTTCTCTGTTAGTTTTTCTATAAATTAGATAAGATCCCCATCTTGATATAGCAAAAGTGTGTCAATACGCTTTCTGTAGAAATCCCTAAACTTCTTGTTGGTAATATCCTCAGTCACTTTATCACTTTGTCCTTCACCACATAACATATTCATTCTTCATCTCTAATGTGTGGGGAGTAAAACTGCGACATGTAAAAATTTAAAAATGTCAATACATCAAATGTGTAAAGTTCATAATTATTTATTACTTATCAAATAAATATTTTTACCAATTTGCATTATGAGAGATTAAGGTCACAAAGCCCCATAGAAAGAATCATGTTCAATGAAATCCTTGATGATATTGTATTTGTCTAACAACTTCCAACAGCTCTGCATTGTTTACTCGTACATGTCAATATATTAGCTTTTACTTTAATTAGTAGTAAAGTTGATAGCATTTCAATCAAATGTAATGATTTATAACTTACAGCCATTGACGATGGAAATCTGAATTTTTCAAGTGCGTTGTTGTCTTGTGCGATAGACATATCATTTCGATTAAGCACGTTGACAAAGGCATCCATCAAAGACTAGCAACTCATTTCTGAAATTCATTTGCAATAATTCAATAATCAAACCATTTGTATAGTTAATCACTAAATATTAACTTTGTTGTAAAAAAGTTGTAATAATTCTTTATCTCCCCAAACTTTCATCCCATGCATAATCAAGCAAAGCCTTTTCCTCATCCAGCAACTTGTAATTTGTAAAGTATGTGGAAGTTTTCTTCTTTGTAGTTGTCTTTCTTCTGGTTGAAATACTTGCTTTCTGCTTCTCACTACTGCTAGCATAGCCATATGCCAGTTTTTTTTTTTTCAGTTTTGTTTGTCTCTAAATCAGGACATAGCAGTTGAGCAACGATCGAGTTTCCGCATGCAATACTTATTTTGAAGCAAAATTTAAACTAGTTTTTACATAAAATAAATTTGATTTTATTATTATTATTATTTTAATTTCACAATTATTTTGGGGTTATAATTTTTGATGTAATTTTATTTGAAAGTTTATTTGACATTATATTCAACATTTATGAAAATATCAGTATTTTTATATTTAGATAAATATGTATGCTTTTCATACATATATTTAAATTGTTTTAAATTTTATACAAAATGTATATTCTTTTAGTATATTATTCTTAATTATTTGACACATATTATATAGACATGTTTTAAAACATTTAGAGCCTAAAAACATGCTCCAATCATGCTACTACTTTATTCAAATATAAGAAAAAAATGAATAAATATAAGATTACCACTAAAACAATGAAAACAAAAATATAGAAAAACATAGAAGGATGAATGTTAGGTTAAGAAATTAATTTGGAAAAGTCAAGTTTACACATGTTAAAAAAAGAAGAAATTGATAATATGAGATAAATTATTAAAAATTATGCACTAACTCTTGCAGTAGAGTAGTATATGTTACTTTTCTTTGACGTGATAACCAGTAGATAATTCGACCGACCAGCCTTTCAGTTGAAAAATTATTGGGAAAATTCACGAGATACCCCTGTTTTCTTTCGTAATTCACAATATACCCCTGTGATTTTAGTAATTTAACTTTAAACATGTTTAAATGTTGTCCAAAATTGATGAAACTTTACATGGACGATGTTAAAGTGTTATATTTTGGTCCAATATCAATTTTGAAGCTTTTTAAGCTCACATGTGACGATGTTACAAGAGTGCTGCGTATAATTTCTGAAGCATATGAGCTACTCTCTTCGTTTGCTGCATCAATGCAGACAGGCCTGCGAATTGCATTTATGTCTCCAGATTAATTACACCTTTGCTCCCACTTTTTCAATTCCCCAGAAGGTGTACGCAACACTGATGTTAGCGAGGGCATTTAAGTCTTGTGCACACCTGCACCTTTCAAATAGTAGAAGTAGAGCTGACAAAAGACGACCATGCCAGACCTTAATGTGGGCTTAATGTCACATTAATGACTTCATAATTTCTGTCATTAATGGAATCTATATTGCTCTCACAGGTTCATCAAAACTATAATGTGAAAAGGGTGTAGACCCTAAAGAGTGTGCCCGTATTGAATGTCGCTTTCTGCACTTCACTGCTCGCGATGAAATCAAATACTAGTGTATTATGTTAACTAAAGAGAAAATCTGGAAACAACTACTCTATGCTAGATTATAAGAAGACTAACGGAGCTTATCAACTCACAATTGACTGGTTTATCATTTACATATTCGCTCTAAATTTATTGTCATTTATTTTATTCACAATGTTCATATATTAAGGGGTTCTCACTATTTTAGTAGAATTAATTATTTTGAATGGGTGAATGAAGGTTTCTAATTATAAATGTTATGTAAGTTAGTTTATACATATTTTTATGTGAGTAAAGTTCGGATCTAACTAAATCAGTCCGCGCGTGTAATATTCTTTTCAGATCAATCAGAGACGTAGAGTGGATTTAAGCATTACCCAAACATAGTCATAACTCATAATATTGAAGTACACCTTATCCTTTTTGTCTTTATTTTATGCCGACAAAAGCAGTGAAGTTTCAAGGATACAGAAATGACCCAATTAAACCGCGGGGTCTGCTCTCGCGGCTCGCCCTCCCTCTCCGCATGTCGCATGGTGCTGAACTGCTGATATGTAGATGTCATCATGCACATTCGAACTGCCAGAGAACTTCGGTGACATCAAGTCGCCCCCCCAGCCGGTCTAGATTCATCTCGAGGTAACAGCGCAACAGCACAAACATCGACCACGATGGCGATAGTTACAAACCCTAAATTGAAAATTTGGGGAATATAGAATCGCAAGCTCAGTCGCATACCAACAATAGCAAACAGTAACACCTTCCGCAAGTGCTATTCGCTGCAAGTCCACCTTTCGTCATCACCGCAAGTGCTATTCACCGCAATTGCTATTCGCCGCAAGTCCACCTTCCGTCATCGCCGCAAGTCCACCTTCGTCTTGCTACTGTCTTCATCTGAGGTGCTCAATTTTGGCTCGCAGTGCAGGTAACAATTGGGCTTTCTGTTCGCCCGGAATAATGTCGGTTTTAGTTACGAACTGCCGTGGCTTAGGTAATGTGGCGACAGTTCGTTGGTTAGTGGGTTTAGTGTCTAGACAAGCACCACTTTTTGTAATTCTCTTAGAAACTAAGCTTTCATCTTTTGAGATGCGCACGGTTGCATCTAGGTTTCCGGGGTATAGTTGGGTGGCGGGTGATAGTGAAGGTCGGAAAGGGGGTGTGGCCTTGTTTTGGCGGGACAATTTGAATGTTTCCTTGTCTAGTTTTTCTGCACATCATGTTGATGTTGTTGTCAGTCATTTTGGGGGTGTTCAGTGGAGGCTTACGGGTGTGTATGGATGGTCTCATGTAACTGACAAATGGAAAACATGGCGCCTTTTACGTTATTTGCATGCGCAGTGGACGGGACCTTGGGTTCTAGGTGGGGATTTCAATGAAGTACTCAACTTGCGGGAACACCAGGGCCGGGGTTTTCGTTCCCAAAGGGCAATGTCTTCTTTCCACTCATGCTTATCTGATTGCTCGTTGAGGGATTTGGGATTCAGTGGCCCTTGCTATACATATACAAAGCGCGCAGACTTTCCTTTTCATGTTAAAAGTCGTTTGGATCGGTTTGTAGCGAATGATGCATGGTTAGCGCACTTTCCTAATGCTCTTAATGTTCATCTTCGTTGGGGACGACCAGATCACCGGCCTATAAAGTTAACCTTGCAACCATCCACTCGTAGAGGACCAAAGCCGTTTCGTTTTGAGAATTGTTGGGCTTTGAATGATCAGTGTCGTACTTTGGTTCAATCGGTATGGACTCATAATCCGCATTTGCATGGTTACACAACCAAAGTCAAGTTATGTGGTCAGGAGTTGCGTTCTTGGGGTGTTAGACAGATTTGGGTCGAGAAGAAAGCGTTGCGTCAGGCCCAAACAGAGCTCGACCGCCTAGATCAACAGGCCCCAAGCCCTCAGAATCTGGCCCGATGGAAGTCTTGTTCAGATACAGTGGATATGCTTTTGCATCGGGATGAGGTCCGTCTCCAACAACGTTCCAGAATCAGTCGGCTTTCGGCAGGTGATAGGAATAATAAGCAATTTTTCAATAAGTTCAGGGCCCGCTCACGTCGTAATGCCATTTATTCTCTTTCCTCACCTTCGGTCCCGCCTGCAACCTCCTGGGCCGGTGTGGAATATGTGGCTCGTTCTTTCTTTCAAGAGCTTTTTACTACTACAACACCTCAGGCAGACCCGCATCTTCTGGCATGTGTTGAGGATCGTGTTCCTCTGGAAAGTTATCAGCCCATGGGCCAGCCTTTTACTCGAGCAGAAGTGGTTGCAGCATATAAGCAGTTGAATCCATCCAAGGCCCCTGGGCCTGATGGTATTAATGGGGTTTTTCTACGCACTTATTGGCCTATTATAAGTGAAGATTTTATTGCCACAGCGTTAAAGTTTCTTAACACTGACGCTCTGCCCTCGGATCTCAATCACACTCATATTGCTCTCATTCCAAAGAAACCGGGGGCCACCTCTATTACGGATTTTCGACCCATTTCCTTGTGTAATACAGTTTATCTGCGTCATTTCCAAGGTTCTTGTCAACCGGGTTCAGCATGTTCTGCCAGCAGTCATCTCTTCGAATCAGGGAGCTTTTGTGCAGGATCGTTTAATCTCAGATCAGGTGCTGCTTACTCATGAGATTCTTCATCTGATGCGCACTTCAAAGGCCCACATCCGTGGTTTTTTTGCATATAAGGTGGATATGTCAAAGGCTTTTGATAGGGTGGAATGGTCTTTTGTCTTGGACGTTTTGGCTCGTATGGGTTTTCATCCGGTTTGGATTCAGGCTGTTCGTAAGTGTCTTACAACAGCCACCATGTCTGTGCTTATTAATGGTTACCCGGGTGATACATTCCGACCAGAGCGTGGCCTACGCCAGGGTGACCCTTTATCGCCTCTACTCTTCATTTGCTGCATGGAGGTTTTGACGTCTGCCATTACTCTTTCTGCTCAGGTGAACCAATTTCAAGGCTTTTCCTTTCCTGGTCTCCCCTCGCCAATTACTAGTCTTCTGTTCGCGGATGACTGTATCTTATTTGGGAAGGCTTCGACCCCGAATGCTCAAGCTTTGGCTCACATCCTTGATGATTTTAAGCAGGCCTCCGGCCAAAGTATTAATGTTGACAAGTCGGCTATTATGTTTTCCTCTCTCTCTCCGCCCTGATATTCGCCAGGGAGTTGCGGGAGTGCTCAGTGGTCGTCCGGTTCAGGATTTGGGAATGTATCTGGGTTTCCCGGTACAGGTGGGGCGCAATCGCAAGGCAATCTTTGCTTATATTAAGGACAGGGTTGCACGCCGTATTCAGGGTTGGTCTTCTAATACATCTCAAGCAGCGCGTCTTAATCTTATCAAGTCCATTTTGCAGGCCATTCCGACATATGTGATGTCTGTTATTGCTTTACCTCAGTCGGTCCTCAAATCCATTAGGCGTATGATTTCTCGCTTCTGGTGGAGTGGTTCACAAACTACGAAAGGTATCCACTGGACGAAGTGGGAGGCTCTTTGTCTTCCTCTTTCCTCTGGTGGTTTGGGTCTTCGTGATTTGCGCAGTTTTAATCGTGCGCTTCTTGCCAAGCAACTATGGCGCATCTTAACCAACCGTGAGTCGTTATTGTCTCAGTTCTACACGGCCCGTTATCTGGGCAACGGCCCTCTTCAGCTTCTTCAGCCTTTATCTACCGCAAGCCCCGTCTGGCGCGCTCTCCTTGGTGTTCGGGATTTGATACAGCTTGGGGCCAGGCGCAGAATTGGTAATGGTCTTTCTACTGCCATAAGTGATCGATGGCTTCCTTCCAAGGAGGGAGGCATGCCTTTTCTTTGGTCCATTCCACCATGTCACCAACAGGCTTCTGTGTCTACTTTGATGCTTTCTCCTTCTGCCTGGAATGTTCCTCTACTTCGGACCATTTTCCACCCAGAGGATATTCAGCATATTTGTAATGTGCAATTGCCTACTGATGTGCTCTCCCCTGACTCGTGGTTCTGGGGCCTGACCAGTTCAGGTCTTTACTCGGTTAAGAGTGCTTATCACTGTGATGTTGCGCTTTCTCGTCAGGCTCGTCCCTCTACATCTTCATCGAGTCCTTCTACCCAGGGTCTCGCCACTAAGCGTCTTTGGGCACTGGACTTGCCTCCGCGCATCCGTTTGTTTGGCTGGAAGCTGTTGAATAGAGCAGTACCTTGCCGGGGTGTGTTGGCTAATCGGTTGCATCGTCCTGATTTGGCAGCTTGTGCACTTTGTGGTGGCGAAGAGACCCTCCTCCATGCTTTCTTTAACTGCCCATCTGCCACCCCCTTTTGGGACCGTCTACGCATGCCTTTCGCTCCACCCGCTGGGCCCGATGCGGTTTTCATCGACTGGTACACTCACTCATGCGCTACCATGTCTCGGACCAGCCTGTCCTTGCTCACGTCGCTCCTTTGGCGTCTATGGTATGCCCGCTGTCAGTTTTCGCATGGGCGTGTGACCACTTTTGAAGCAGGATGGTTTCAGGCAGACAATTTTTTCGCCTAAGCTCAGCTGCGACCAGGTTGCCTCACTTGCCCACTTTGGTGGATGCAAGAAGCTCCCATCCTTCCTGGGTGGAAATATCAGTGGATGCAGGCCTTGATCGGTTTGGTCGTTATGGCTTAGCAGCAGTGGCAATGCAACATGGTTCTATTATTGGTGCCGCAGTTATGGGTGGTCATACAACGCAAGATCCTTCACATATGGAGGCAGCGGCCCTGCTTCTGGGTATTGATCTTGCTAAGCGTCTTCATTTTACCCACGTTCGCCTCTTAACAGACTGTAAAAGTGTTGTTGACCACCTGACAGCCTTTGGGCCCTCGAGCCTCCCAGACTGCACTCAGCATTTGCTCAATGAGGCCATAGCAAATTTAGCACCACTTGTCGACTTCCTATGCTTTCACGTTAATAGACTATATAATTTTAATGCCCACAACCTAGCATCTTATGCTAGTAAGCATCAACTCCCGGCGAGTTGCTGGAAGTCCACCGACTTCCCTTCCTATGTACTCACGTTGTGCTCTTAATATTAATATAATCGTTTGCTTCAAAAAAAAAAAAAAAGAAATGACCCAATTAAAAAAACACTTATCTTTTCACTTCGTTAAAACAATGGTGTGACTATCCGGCGACAGATTCCACACGAGATTTGTAAAACGCAGCGTTATCTTTGAAAAACCCAACTATTTCATCTTTAGAAGGAAGAGTTTCCTTTACGATACTGTGTTCGTATAACCCCGCCTTCCACTTGCTCAGCAGAGGGAAATCATCGTCTTTTACTACCTCCTTCCCAGTTACCTCCTGTACAGCTTCCACCCAGCGTGTTATGAGGCTGGCCGCTATGTCTAAGTAACCCAAGCTCTCTCCTCCAAAGAACTTCTTGTTGCCCAGCTGCTTTTCGAGGATCCTGAGGTTCTCACAACCCTCTTCCGCCAGCTTCTTCGATTTATCTTCGTCTGAGGTCCAACATGCAGCCCAAATCGGGGGCATACACTGTAACAGAACAGGGGATTCATCTTTTAAAAAGGCACAATCGGCCTTTAATGAAGTTGTACAGTACGCAAATTAAGCAGGAGCTTTTGAAACAACAAATCAAATTTACCGGCTCATTGGTTTTACACGGTTAAGAGAATTAAAAGAAACTAATTTTAAGAACAAAGAGATATATGTAAAGGTTCAGAAATGTTTTTGCTTACCTTAGTTGGGATGAAATCTGCCCAGAAACGAGCCATAGCCCTCTCATAAGGGTCGGCGGGTAAGATTGCAGGACCTGATTTCCAGGTCTCATCAATGTACTCGATTATTATCATGGATTCTGCAATGGGTTTTCCATTGTGAACAAGAACAGGGACTTTTTTGTGGACAGGATTATATTTGAGCAGATCATCGCTCTTCTTTTTGTAGATATCTTCCTCAAAGTATTCATACTCCACACCTTTCATTTTCAAAGCAATCTCCACCCTCTTGCTAAAAGGGCTCACAAACAACCCATACACCTTCACCTTGTTCGCCTCAGCAGCCATTTTTATGTCTGAGTTCTCTGTTAAGTATGTTTGTTGTACTGGCTGGAATTCCGTCTTCTTAAGGCTTTTTATAGCCGAAGATTCATTGCTTCGCAAGAGATGTGAGGGATTAAATGCCATTGATGACGATACTAACCCAGAAGGTTCTTTGGTTCTGGACCGGCCACAACAAACAATACAGGCCCAAGTCTGGAACAAATACAATAGAATAGCCCAGTACATGTCTTTATATTTACACGCAGCCACATAGATTACAATCAATGATAAGCAAATTTTTTAACTTTAAAAGACGATTTGGCATGTGTCTCTTGTTTTGTCCCTCTTTCTTGGTCAAATGAAGATGATGAGAGAATATAACAGTGGCTTCGATTGAGTTATTGTAGCTATTAATGAGGTGTGTTGACTGATTGGTGTGTTATTGATGATCGGGATTTAACCTTTACAAATTCAGCAATTTAAATTTGACTTGTCTTGCAACTTTCTTTTTTCGAAACTACCGTCATTATATTAACTTGTAAATAAACTTGACTTGTTATAAATTCTTGGCAATGGACTAGTGAGAGAAGCTCTCCCCTCTCTCCTAGTTTTCTTCTATTGTGCATCTACAATGGGTAGAGGACGCAAGGCAAAAGGTACTCTGCCATTGCCTGGAAATCAAGCAATCTCGACACCAATTAACCAACCGAATCCCGTTGCACCGTCGGGTGCCCCAAAGAAGGTACTCACATTTTGGAAGTCACGATAAGATTGAGAAGGACAGAGTATTAGGAAGTAGATTTATTTTATTATCTTCTTCTTTTCTGTATTTTACCTTTCTACCCTTATTTTAGGTCGGTTCCTTCTTATTCTATCCGTTGAGAGATTATTAGTATTTTAGGAAGTCTACTTCCGTTTGTCGGCATATATAGCAGTATAGAAATATCTAGTTACGAGAACCTTCTGTACGCTCTATCAATGGAAGATTTCTGCAACTTTTCGACCGATAGTTTTGTTTTCAACATGGCATCAGAGCGGGAGAACACTTTCGCTGCGATTCTTCTTTCTCCCCACTCACTCAACATTTCTCTCTGAAATTTCTCCTCTCTGCGCTATTTTTTTTTCTTCTTCTCTCCCATGGCAAACAACAATAGCGGCGCCGACAGTGGAGGAAAGATAGACGATGTTGTAATTGTTCCCTCAAGTAGTGGAATGAAAATCGACTTTTCCGACCCACTCTATATTCATCCTTCCGATCATCCGGGGATGATTATTGCTCCTAAATTTTCTGGAGAAAATTTCGCAACCTGGAAGCGAAATGTTTATCTATCTCTACGAGCAAAGAGAAAGATTGGATTCATTGATGGCACCTTGAAGAAACCAGATCCAGACGATGATAAGGCGGGATACTGGGAGCGAGCAGATTCAATGGTTTCAGCCTGGATCATTACTGCTCTGGATCAGTGCATTGGTGACAGCCTCCTTCTCAGCACCAGCTCGGCAGAACTCTGGAAAAATCTATGCAACAGGTATGACAGAACCAACGGAATTCAGTTGTTGTCGATTAAGAGGGAAATTGCTCATATCCACCAATCCCGGAGACACTATTGCTGCTTATTTCACTCGAATTAAGAGACTATGGGATGAATTTTCTCTTTTATTCAATGTCGGTTCATGTAACTGCAAAGAAGGGAAAGAATTAACAAAGCTCAGAGAAAACGAGCGATTGGTTGAATTTCTCATGGGGTTGGATGAACCGTATCATTCGATTCGAGGAAATTTACTTGTTATGGATCCCTTACCAAATATGAGAAAGCTTACTCCCTACTTGTTCAAGAGGAGAAACAGAAGGAGCTTACTGCGAATCTGAAAGGCAACAGTGAAGCCATGGCATTTGCTACAAGTGGGAATGCTAGATCCAATCCTAGATGGCAAAACAATAATTACAGTGGGTCTGGAAATGATGGAAATGGTGGGGGTGATAACAATCGATCTAGGCAGAAAGTTGTTTGTTCTTATTGTGAGAAACCTGGACACTCCCGTGAGAAGTGCTACAAATTGATTGGCTATCCAAATGGTTACAGATTTGGAAAGAACAAGAAAAACAGTAGCACAACATCAACCAGCACTTGTGTCAATGCTTGTGTAGAGAATACCAGAGAAAGTACTCCTCTCGTTTCAGGTTTTTCGAATGAACAGCTGAATCAACTAGCAGAATTTTTCAGTCGAATCAACAAACCTGAATCCTCCACTACTTACTGCAGTTTTGCTGGTACAAGTTCTAACCATATTAACTACTCTTTCTGTTTGAACTCTGCACAGGATAGTAAGCTTAGAAAGGGTTGGATTCTTGATAGTGGAGCATCAGACCACATTTCCTGCAACCTTGATCTGTTTAGCAACTACAAAAATATGAATCAAAGTAGAGAAATTAAAATGCCAGATGGTCACATTAAAAATGTCCACATTGTTGGTGATATATATTTTGATTCAGGTTTTTGTCTCCACAATGTTTTATTTGTGCCAGGCTTTCAGTTTAATCTTTTGAGTGTTCAGAAGTTAGCTGAACAAGTTGATGGTTATGCTTGCTTTGGTGCTTCTGATTGTATTTTGCAGGTCCCTACCCTGAGAATAAATAAAAATATTGGGCAACATATTGATGGTCTATATTTGCTTGCTGAGGGCAGTTTAAAAGGCTTTTCTAATGCTGAGAGAGATGCGGCTTCCATTAATGTTGTTGCTTCACCTAAACCTGTTGTTTTTCCTACTCGTAAAAGGGAGATTGTCCATGATAGTACTACATCTTTTCTTACTAATCTTCCTACCTTAGATAAATGGCATTATAGACTTGGGCATGCTCCCGTTGCCAAGCTTAAGGCCATAGGAGTGATTAGTCATAGAGATATAAGGAATGATTTTGTTTGTGATGCTTGTTCCCGCGCTAAGGCTCACAGGATCCCTTTTGAACATAGTGAAATAAAAACTACTGATTGTTTTCAGTTGATGCATGTTGATATTTGGGGACCTCTTTATACTCCTACTCATGATGGTTTCCGATATTTCCTGACGATTGTGGATGATTATAGTCGTGCCACTTGGGTAAACTTGATTAAATTCAAATCAGAAGGTTTGAACATTCTGAAAAACTTCATTACTTTCTGTGAAAAACAATATGGAAAGAGAATCAAAAGGATTCGATCTGACAATGCCCAAGAGTTGGGAACCAGTGCTGAGGGGAAACGTTTTTTTGCTGATCAAGGGATTATTCATGAGCTGAGTTGCCCATATACACCCCAACAAAACGGTGTTGTTGAAAGAAAACACCGCTACTTGCTTGAAACTGCCCGTGCACTTTATTTTAAGTCAAATGTGCCTATTGCTTATTGGGGTGAATGTGTGTTACATGCCACATATCTCATCAATCGTCTTCCATCTAAGGCTGTCAAATACAAAACTCCCTATGAAGTGCTCAATGGGAGTAAATGCAGTTATGACCAAATAAAATGTTTTGGTAGTCTTTGTTATGCGACCGTTTTAAGAAGACCACATGAAAAATTTACTTCCCGTGGGATACCTTGTGTTTTTATGGGATTCTTTCCATATCAAAAAGGATATAAACTGCTGAATTTAGAGAACAGCAAAATCTTTGTCACTAGGGATGTGATTTTTCATGAAGGAATTTTTCCATTCAAGCACATCCCCTCTTCTTTGCATGAAGACTTGGACAAATTGATACTGCCCTTTCATGGCAATGATGGTTCCCTTCATCAGACCACGGAAAGAGTCTTGGATTTCCAACCAGGTAACTACTCTTCCTATTATTCTGATGATGATGGGACTGATTTTTCTATTCAACATGATATTGTAGATCTGTCCCAAGAAAATCAGAATCAACAACAGCAGTCCCTTGAAAATCAGCAGCAGCAGTGTACTGAAAATCAACACCAGCCCCAATTCTCTGTTATTCAACCACATGGTCTAAGACGATCATCTAGGACTTCTCGACCACCATCATATCTGCAGGAGCACTATACTCTCACTGGCCATACTACAGGGAGTTCCACCAATTCTTCTTTTCATGATCAATCTTTAGAATATTTCCAGGATGCTACCTTGGATACCACTACTCTAATTTCATTGATAGATGTTAAGCCTACTCAACAAATTTCTATCCTTGCCTTATCTGCTACTCATAATGGTTTACTAAATGTCATTAACAGTGACGTCGAACCAGAAACTTTTGAAGAAGCATCTTGTGACTCGAAGTGGAAAACAGCTATGGAAAAAGAGATACAGGCGCTAGAGCAAAATCAGACCTGGGAGTTAGTCTCTCTTCCTCCAGGCAAGAAAACTATTGGATGTAAGTGGGTCTTCAAGGTCAAGCATAAGAGCGACGGTACAGTGGAAAGATATAAAGCTCGCCTTGTAGCAAAGGGCTTTACTCAAAAACCAGGTTTGGATTATCATGAAACTTTCTCTCCTGTCGTTCGCTTAACCACTGTTCGTGCCCTTCTTATTGTTGCTACTAAACGTCACTGGAATATAAGGCAGTTGGATATTAACAATGCATTCTTACATGGTGACTTACATGAGGAAGTTTACATGAAATTACCCCAAGGATATCAATCCCCTGGTAAGGATCAAGTTTGCCGTCTCAGGAAGTCCTTGTATGGTTTAAAACAGGCCTCTCGCCAGTGGTATTCCAAGCTTTCTGATTTTCTTAAAGCTAACTGTTATGATCAATCTCATAATGATTATTCTTTGTTCATAAAAACCTCTTCACATATGTGTACCTACATTGCAGTATATGTCGATGATATTTTGATCACGGGTAATGATATTGAAGAGATTGCTCTTATTACCAAGCTGTTGGACTCTCGGTTTAGTATTAAAGATCTTGGTCAGCTAAGTTACTTCCTTGGTATGGAGTTCACTCCCACTAGTAAAGGTCTTGTTGTTAGCCAACAAAAGTTTACTAGAGAGCTACTGGCAGCTTATAGTCAGCAGGATGACAAAACTGTTGTTGCCCCTTTACCATCGAATATCAAACTTCTCCAGAATACAGGAAAGTCTCTTCATGACCCTTCTCTCTATAGACAAATTGTTGGCAAGCTTAACTATTTGACAAACACTAGACCAGACATATCTTTTACAGTGCAGTATCTAAGTCAATTTTTAAGTAACCCTACTGATTTTCATTTAGATGCTGCTCTGCATACTCTTCGATATCTGAAAGGCACTTTGGATCACGGGTTGCTACTTAATGATTGTTCTGATCTTGAGCTTGTAGGATATTGTGATTCGGATTGGGCAGGCTGTCCGGAGACTAGGAGATCTGTCAGCGGCTATTTTATCACTCTCGGAGGTGCACCACTTTCTTGGAAATCTAAGAAGCAGGCCACTGTTGCTCTTTCCTCCGCTGAAGCAGAATACCGGTCCCTTCGTCGGATCACTGCTGAATTGGCTTGGCTAACTCGTCTCCTTGATGAGCTCTCCGTTGATGGAATTACTCCTATTCCTGTCCACTGTGATAACAAGGCAGCTGTTCACATCGCCAGGAATCCGGTTCTGCATGAGCGTACTAAGCATATTGAGGTGGACTGCCATTTTGTACGAGAGAAAATCAGAGATGGGCTTATCAAAGTTCAGCACATTTCTGCTCAACATCAGCTCGCAGATCCTTTCACAAAGATTCTTACTGGTCAACAATATGACTCTATGACCAAGAAACTCAGTCTTCAGCCCTTTGCTGCAGCTTTCAGCTCTATATTGCCCCAAATTACCAAACCTGCACATCTCGTTGATGCTTCGGTTTGAGGGGGGATATTAGGAAGTAGATTTATGATATTATCTTCTTCTTTTCTGTATTTTACCTTTCTACCCTTATTTTAGGTTGGTTCCTTCTTATTCTATCCGTTGAGAGATTATTAGTATTTTAGGAAGTCTACTTCCGTTTGTCGGCATATATAGCAGTATAGAAATATCTAGTTACGAGAACCTTCTGTACGCTCTATCAATGGAAGATTTCTGCAACTTTTCGACCGATAGTTTTGTTTTCAACACAGAGCGAATGAGTATTTTGCTGGAGATGAGAATAGGAATGAGCTTGAAGAACTACAACTTGTAGCGAAGAGCGGGGCGGGAGTGGATCTGGGGAAAATCCCAAAAGTAAAGAAAACCTGGAGTGAGGTGGTCGCCAACAAGATAGATAAAGAAAACTGTCTCAATTTAGAGAGTTTCGAGGAGGATGACTCTCTGGTTTTGAAGTTTACGAAGACGGAAGTGAACTCGGAGTGTAACTTCTGGAGGAATTCCTTGGTTGGAGCGGCTTTGGGGGTGCGCTACTCCTTTTCCGCTATGGAGCGATTTGTCCAGGCGAGATGGAGTAAGTATGCTATACCTAAGATCTATGTCAACGACGCTGGTATCTTTGTGTTCCAGTTTGAGAATAGGGAAGATCTGATGCAAGTTTTTGAAGGTGGCCCGTGGTTTGTACAAGGGAACCACCCGTTAGTTCTTCGGATCAGGTCCCAGGGCTGTCGACTAGATCTAGCTAATCTGGCCTCTGTCCCTATCTGGATAAAACTATCTAACTTAGATTTGCAGTTCTGGTCTCCTAGGATGCTGAGGAGAATAGCTAGTAAGATCGGCAAACCTATCCTTGCTGACAAGCTTACGACTTAAAAGGAGAGAATTGGATTTGCTATAATACTTGTGAAGATGGATGCAAATGTATAGCCAAAGGAAGAGATTATCTTAGAGGATGGCGAGGGAAATAGATTTGAGTAGAAGGTCATTCACGAATGGCGGCCATGGTACTGCGAAATATGTAAAAAATTTGGCCATTCTACTTCAAGATGTCAGGTGAAGGATATGAAGGGGAAGACTGTTGAGACAGATAATGTGGGGCAGGTTGAGGGTTTGAACAAGAATGCTGCGCCAAGTAAGAAGGTACATGTAAATGTAGGCTCTATCCAAATGAAAGAGGTGGGGATGAGTAAAGTCAATAAGGAAGTAAATCTACAGTTTCCTGGGAGTAGTAGCAAAAGCAGTGAGATGACACTACAAGAAAAACATGTTTTAGCTACCGATAAATTGCTACTATGCATATATTGGTATCTAAATTGGAAAATTGCTACTGATTTTGATGTTATTAACAAAGTGGTTGCTTTTGTGCTACCACAACAACAATGCTGAATTTTTAGCCGGTAGTTAAATGTTTACCGCCTTACAAGATTGCTACCATCAATAGTAGCTATTTTATCTTTCATTCTGATAGTTTTAGTAAAAGTAATTTTGCTACCAATATCGGTAGCTAAATTAATGAATTGCTACTACTTGGTTAATGCTAATTCAATCATGGTAGCTATTATGCTACTATTTGAGCAACGGTAGCAAAAAGATTCTAATCAGTAGCTAACTAGCTACTATCTTAAAAATTGCTACGACCATGTAGATAGCGAAATTATGAAATTGCTACTAACACTTGATTATGGTTGCTATAGTGCTACTATTTTGGCTATGATAGCAAATATTTTTAACAAGTAGCTAAATTGTTACTATCTTAAGTTTCAGAATTGCTACCGACTAATAATGCTGATGAAATTTCAGTTGATATTGAACTAAAATATAAGAAATGATAGCTAATATTCGTAAGCATTAATAAAATTATTATTTCCTTATAACTTAAACGTGTGAATACTACATAATTCAGAATACTAACCTATATTGCTGCTGCCATAGTGGATATATTATCTTCTTATATAAATATTTTATTTTTTATAGTTTTTTTTCAATATAGTACCTTTAGTATATTTTACTTCTTACCTTTTAGCTATCAAAATTTTAAATCGAACTTTAAGTAAACAAAAAATTTCTAATTCATGAAAATTAATTAAAACTACATACCACTACAAGAATTTATCATATAAGATATATGTAACATAATATATTTTTGATACTTATAATATTTTTAATTTTCAAAGTATCACACGTATTAATAAATTATAAAATAGAGTACATGTAATAATAATTTAAACTAGTACATATGTTGGTTAAAATTTACAAAATTAATATAAATTAGTTGTCAAAAAATTTAAATTAGTAAATGTATATTTGTATATAAATTTTAAATTTTGTGCAGTTTTTATACATTTTACTATATAATTTTTTAGTTTACAAAAATCACATAAATTAGTAAAATGAAAATAATAAATAATAACAATTTAAATTAGTTGACGTGTTGGTTAAAATTTGCAAAATAAATACAAACTATAAATATAATTTATAAACGTTTAAAGTTTTTGTAAATGTATATATATGTTTAGTTTTTAATTTTATACAATTTTAAGCAAACATACAATTTTATTTTTATTATTTTGACCGTACAAAATTAATGTTGTAGTATTATGTAAATTAAAATATCAACATCTATTTTATTAATTTTTACATATCCAAGGTTCGGTCATATCTCGACCAAAATTTTGATTTATATTTAGAATACCAAACATTCAATATATACATGTAGTATGTATATATGTTGTGAATAATTATCATGACCCAATGGTTAAGGTAATAGCTATCCTGCCCACACGTTGCAGGATCGATTCCTGATGTGTGCACATTTTAAGCGCACTAGTCTAAATTAATTATACCATTGGTATGGGGTCTGTTTACCCATACGTTACATGGCTTTAGTAGAGAACCACACATGTGTGAATATAATACTGTCACACTATTAAAGACCAGTGACAAAATTGCTACCATAAGAAAGAGCAGTGACAAAAACTCTGGTAGCAAATGAACAAAAGCGGTAGCCCGGAGCAGTTTGCTGTGGATAATAAGGTTGGTATTTTTGCAGTATCGGAGACTAGAATAAGGAGTAATAAATTTGACAGTGTTATGAATGGTTTTAGTAGGAAGTGGAAGTGGGTTTCTAATCTGGATCAAGATAAGAATTGTCGTATTCTTGTACTGTGGGATGGAAATTTGTGGGATCTTCAATGTCTGGAGGTTACAAACCAAATGTTGCATTGTAAAATAGCTTCTAAGAATGGAGTGGTATCTTTCTGTATGACAGCAGTATATGCGGCTAATCTTCCTGGTGATAGGGACAGTCTTTGGGAGGATCTCAGGAGGATTAGTACGTCTATGATAGAGCCTTGGATAATTTTGGGGGATTTTAACTGCTTGCTTAAATATGGGGAGAAGTCAATCTGCAACTCAACAGTGGCTGAGATTGACCCGAATTTTGTAAGCTGTGTGGAGGAGATTGATGTACACGATAGGAAGTTCTCTATGGCTTTTTATACATGGACTAACAGACATGTTAGAGAACCAGACTCTAGGATGTGTTGCAAGCTAGACAGAGTGCTAGTAAATGATTTTTGGATCAGTAACTTTGTTGATTCTCATACCGAGTTCTGTCCCCCGGATGTGTCTGACCATTCCCTAGCTTTGGTTTGGATTGACAGGGATGTTGGGAAGAAGCCGAGTTTATTTAGATTTCAAAACATTTGGATCTCTGATAGTAACTACTATGATGTAGTTAAAGAAAGTTGGAAAGCTTAAGTCAAAGGAAGCTTGATGTATAAGATTGTACAGAAGATGAAGGTGGTTAAGGAGAAACTTAAAGGTCTGAATAAGACTAAGTTTTGCAATCTGAGAAAGATGGTGGAAGCACGCAGAGAGAAATTGCATAAGGTGTAGCTATTAATGGTGAATGATCTATTTAACAAGGGTTTGATAGAGGAGGAGAATGTGCTGATTAGTGAGTATAATCACAGTATGGAATTACTGCACACCCAAATGTGAAATACCCCGAACTTAAATATAGGGATTAAAATTAATCTAATACGTATTTAAGGGCCTAATGGTACCAAATTAATATTGGTAAGGAAAAATAAACCCAAAAGAAATAAAGAAACGCTTAAAAGGGGAAAAACGCTAAATAAGCGTTAAATAACCATAGGAGGCATGAGACCTCGGTTAGCGTATTATACGGATCCTAAGGGTTTAATAAGACCTAAATAATAAATGGGAACAACTCCCGAAGAAAACAGATCCAAATAATGAATTAAAACGCTAATAGAGCTTTAGAGCACGTTTTTCGAGAAAACCCGAAAACGTGACTTTAAGTGGTCAAACGAACCCGTAAAAATTATAAGTCATTAAAAAATATTATTAAGCATTTATGAAAGCTTAATAACCAATAAAAATAAAGAAACGAGAAAATTCCGGAAAACGGGCCCGGTTAGTGAACAGTACTTAAACCGGGTAAAATAACGAGTGTTTTCTGTAAAAGACGAAAAGCGCTCCAACTAGTATAACTGTAGGGGGACCGATTTTTAATAGTCAAATAACTCCCTCACACACACATGTAACTAGCTAATTAAATAAGAGAGCCAAAAGCAAAAAGCAATAAAGTAGAAACTACTTTATTCCTTCCCCCTCTCCTCACTCACTCATTTCTCTACTCTCTCACCTCTCTCCTTCCTTATCCCCACCAATTTCTCCCTTCTCTTTCCTCTGGTATGGGCGATTTCTTGAAGCTCCACAAGCCTCCCATGGCTTCCCTTCTTCTACCTCATGCTCAAGCCACATTTGAGCTCCAATCACAAAAATAATTACATATTTGTAATCCCCTCATCCTCCTCTATCATTCTCTCTTTTCAAAATTTGAAAGAGATGAGTTTCATCTCCATGGGTTTTCCCCATTTGAAGAGAAAAGCACACCATTATGGAGCTTGGAGTCTCCTCTTTCCAACAAGGTAAAAATCTACATGAAAAACTCATGTTTTCTCCACCTTGCTTCATAACCGATTTTTGCCTCTTTGTAATGCCTTGTTTCCTCTCTCTCTTTTGAGCATAATATCAACCTTGCAATGGTGGTGGATCCACCTTCTTGAACCAAGGGCTAAAACCCCTTCTAAAACTCTCCAAAGGTAAACCCTAGAAATTTCATTTCAAACACTTCAATGAATTGACATTAATTTAAGAGTTAGTATATTAATTGTAGTGTTTTGTGTTCATTGGGTGATGGGAATGGAGTTTGGCAACTCCATTCCCCACATGGCCGATTTGGGCAAGAAAGGAAGAATGAGGAGAAATGAGAAAGAAAGAAGGAATTAAAAGCTCAAGGTAAGAGCTCCTCCTTAATGCTAAGTTTTAATGCATTAGAATAATGGGAATGGGCGAACTAATTAAAGAACCCAAAATAATGTATTAGTAATGCCATTTTGGAAGTTTGAGTATTTGTGAATTAGTATGTGGATTGTAGGCCTTGGAGCCAAGTATGTTGTGTATGAGTATTAGTATTGATGTTTGATGGAGTATTGATGTATTGGGAAGGATTTATATTTGTATTGATTGCTGGTAGGACCCTTGTAAGGGTGTGGCTATATTAGGAATGAATTTGGTGAGAATTGGTATGTGTGGCCAAGTAAGAAAAGTAGATGAACTATGGCGAAATTTTGGTAGGAATTATGTATCTAAGAATGACTTGGTGAATGGGAGAACCAAGGTGTATATTGGATTGGGTAGATACGTTTAGTAGTGATGAAGAGGTAGTTGTAGTATGAGAAACAAGAAGTGTAAAAATCTGTAGCAAAGCGTGTAAAAATGCCTTGGAGAAGTTAGGAAAAATTAGTGTGTAGGAATTGGTAAAATGAATGTTGGACTTGGGTATAGATGGTACAATTGCTTGGAAATGAATTGGCATGGTAAGAGGAGGTATTTGGGATGCTAGGAGTGACATTGGTAGAGGAAGTATTGGATGGTAGAAGTTGGTTTAAAAATCTGTAGCAATGAAGAAAGAAAATAGGTATAAGTGCTGGAATGAAGTGAGGAAAATTGTGTAAGTGGATTGATGGATTTGGTAAGGAGTTTGGTGGATGAACTAAGGCAATTTGGAGGGCCTAGGTAGTGTTTAAACATGTGGGATTACATGTAGGAAGATTGGAGAAACAATGGGCAAAGTATAGAACTGAAAACAGAAATAAAAATGCAAATACTGGGCCGGACCGACCTTGGGACCGAACTTGCAAGGTCGGTCGAGCTCAGATTTACAAAGACGGGAAAGCTTCTGGAATGGATCGAACTTGCGACCGGACTTGCAAGTTCGGTCGGACCAGAGAAATTCTCCCGTCTGTAACCTACTGGAAGGGACCGACCTTGCGACCAGACTTGCAAGGTCGGTCGACACAAAATTTTCCGTCTTGTAAGTTACTGGAATGGACCGACCTTGCGACCGGACTTGCAAGGTCGGTCGACACAAAATTTTTCCGTCTTGTAAGTTACTGGAATGGACCGACCTTGCGACCGGACTTGCAAGGTCGGTCGGGCTAAAAATTTCACGTCAGGTAACTCACTGGAATGGACCGACCTTGGGACCGGACTTGCAAGGTCGGTCGGCCCTGTAATTTTCCAGCGTATTATCCTACTGACTTCGACCGACCTTGGGACCGACCCTGGGTAAGGTCGGTCGAGGTCGGTCGAGTCATACAAAAAAAAATTTAATTAAATAATAATAACATATATAGTATAATATATATATATATATATATATATATATATATATATATATATATATATATATATATGTACCCATATACATATGTACATATATGTAAGTATACCGATGTTAAGTAAGAAAACGAACTTAAAGGAGGTAAACAATGTGTAAGTGTAAGAACATTAAGTGAAACCGAAACAACGGGACAACGGGGTAAGTACGGGAGTAGCAATCATGTATGTAATGTAATGCATAGTATTGATTGAACCGTTTGGCATGTAGTCGGGGGTTCAAGAATAGAACTCGAGGAACAAATAAGGACTAAGGAACAAGAAGGCACCGGTAAAGTAAATTGCAGAAAAAGGTATGATTTCTTCATGCCCTGTATCCTAATCTGGTTACCCCGATTTGTGTGCTTATTTGATCACCTAATAAGATAAATGCATGAATCGGATTATATTGCACTTACTTGTGCTTGTTTACATTGTTCTCGATACCTGTCTTGAACAATAGTTCGTATAATTCATGAAATATATGAATGATGATGAATGGTATTCGAATCTTGTATTGTACTTAAGTATTGTATTGCACTTCGTATGAATGGGTATTGAACAATGTATTGGTGTATGTGGCTTGTATGAATGACTTCTGCTAATTCCTAACTACCTAACTCCTAACTTAAGTGAGTAAACTGGAATGAGTAGAAGTCCGATATAGCTTCGGCCACGCGTGAGGATGCGGCGTCACAAGAGGTTGACTGCAATTCCTGACTCTTAAACTGGTCCGCGGCCTAAATCCCTTAAATGGGTTGCATCCCGGATTGGTGAGTCAAGTAAATCCCGGAGGTGGGACGGAGTAGTCCCCAGGGCCGGAGGTCCCGACGACTTAACATGAGTAAGAGTAAGAGTAAGTAAGTATGTATGAGTATGAGTATGAGTATGAGTATGTATGCGTATGTATGAAGTAACGAGTAAAAGAGTAATCTCCACCCGATTAACCCGGGTGGACCAATGAAGCTAACAAGTATTGTATGTTGTGTATGTAATGTGTATGTGTAATTCGGAAAAAGGTAAGTATGTATTGAATGGTTTATGTTGTACTTCTTGTATGTAATGAAGTGTATGTATGTGTGTATGTCTTGCGCAATGTATGGTAATATTGTGTATAAGAGCATGTATGCATGTATGTTTGTATGAAAATGAACTGCATGTATTCGACCAAGTGGTCGGCGTACCCTCACTAGTACGCGGGGTATGCGGTTATCATGCGCAGCGAAAGCTGACCCCCTAGGGGGAACGTTTTTAGTGTGCAGGTACCGAAGCGGATGTGGTCAAGGTAAGAGACCGGAGGCACACCCTTGTATTTAGAAGCAAGTAGCTTGTGAGGAACGAGTAGTAAGTAGTCTCTTAGCGAGTACGTATGAACTTGGAAGGGGTAGTATACTTGTATAAGGATCTTAGTAAACTCGGTATGTGGATTATATTGTATTGTATTTGAAGTATTGGATCGAATGGAAGATTGTAGCATTTATTGGTATACGGAGTGTGTATGGTAGATATGTAACACTCGGGATTCCGGTCCATCAGACCGATGCTGTATGTAGAAGTAGTAGCCTTGTTAGTCACGTGGGTGACTAACGGCATTGTATCACCCACTGTATGTAAGTATGTATCCGCTGCGTGTATCTGATGTGTAAGGAGATTGGACGGTAAGCACAGCATTAATGGTAGGGGTGTTACAAAATGGCTCAGCAGGCTAAGATTGACTGGCTACAGATGGGAGATGAGTCCAGTTCCTATTTCCATAGAATAATGAACTCTAAAAGACACTCTTCTAGAATTCATGTAATAGAAAATGAAAAGAGGAGGATATAGAAGAGCACATTGTGGGGTTTTCAAGAGTCTTTTGAGGGAGAAGAAAAGTAATAGATCCTGCTGTGATCAGAGTGTTTTTGCTAGGGGGAATAGGGTGACTGAGCATCTTAATGAGAAATTGATTTGCCCTGTCTCAGATAAGGAAATATGGGAGGCTGTGAATACAATTAAGAATACTAAAGCACCTGGCCTTGATGGTTTTAGTGCTCTATTTTTTATATCTTCGTGGCATATTGTAGGGGATGATATCAAAAGGGCAGTTAGAGATTTTTTTTGCTAAAGGCAAACTCCTGAAGCAGATTAATACCACTTTAATATCTCTGGTGCCTAAGGTTGAAAACCCTACAAGAGTGCAAGACCTACGACCTATATCTTGCTGTAATGCGCTCTATAAAATACTGTCAAAAATCATCACTGCAAGGTTGAAAGTGGTCCTACCATGGATCACTAATGATTGTCAAGGTGCATTTGTTGCTGGGAGAAGCTTGGTACATAATATTTTGCTCTGTCAGGAAATAATATAGGGGTATAAGAGAAAGCATATCTCGCCTAGATGTGCTTTCAAAGTGGATATATAGAAAGCTTATGACAGTATGTGTTAGGAGTCTTTGAAGGAAGTCCTGGAAGGGCTAGGATTTCATGAGAGGTTCATCAGCTGGGTAATGAGGTGTGTTACTACCCCCTTTTACTCTATTATAATAAATGGACGTAGCTGTGGGTTTTTTAAGGGGGAAAGAGGTCTAAGACAGGGAGACCCGTTTTCTCCCCTTTTATTTGTTTTATGTATGGAGTATTTGAGCAGACTGCTGGCTAAGGATCAAGATATCCCATATTTTAACTTTCACCCTAAGTGCAGCAGAGTGGGATTGAATCATTTGTGCTTTGCCGACGATCTCCTTATATTTTGCAGGGGAGATACTGGTTCAATAAAGATCATTAAGGATATGCTCGACAGTTTCTCTATCACTTCTAGTCTTTTTTTCAGTAATCAGAAGTGTATGGTCTTTTTTGGTGGTGTAAATGATGAGAATAAGAGAAGATACCTGATATCCTGGGATTTGAAGAGGGAAGCCTCCCTGTTAAGTACCTGGGCGTGTCTTTATCAACACAAAGATTAGTTTCTGATGACTATTTGCCTCTGATAAATAAGATAACCTCTCGTATCTCTCATTGGGCAGCGAGAAAATTGAGTTATGCTGGGAGACTTAAGCTGGTGGAGAGTACCTCAATAAGCATCCAAAGGTTTTGGGCGAATGTTTTTATGTTCCCAAAGTGTGTGGTTCACATGATTGATAGTAAATGTCAAATTTCCTTTGGTGTGGAGGAGAAAATGGCAGGAAGGCCCCAGTTGCTTGGAGAAATGTATGTAAACCGAAAAGTAATGGTGGGCTGGGTATTAAAGAGGTCCTCTCGTGGAACAAAGCAGCTATGTTGTGTACCCTGCTGAAGATCAATGAGGTAAGTTCTCAATCTGCTCTCGGTAGATGGTGTAAGGCGTATGTTTTGAAAAATGATACAATATGGAATGTGAGGGTGAAAGGTAGCCATGCTTATTGGTGGAAAAGTTGTATTAAACTCAGAGATGAGCTTGATGAACTAAATATGATTTCAGAAGTGAAAAGAATGATTGAGGAGAGGAGTAAAATATCTGTTCGAGACATTTTTGAGCTGATTCATCCAATGCCGACAGGGGGAGTTTGGGATCGAATTTTGTGGTCCAGCTACTGCACCCCACATTTCTCTTTTATTTGGTGGTTAGCTTGCCAAAATAGGTTGACCAGCAAACATAGAATGAGGAAATGGTGTGTGAACATTGATGATGTTTGTGTTTTCTGTAAGCAAACTAAAACTTGCAATCACCTATTTTTCGAGTGTGATTTAAGTAATGAAGTTTTCAGGAAGATTATGCATGATTGGTTGCTGTGCAATCACCTTATACGTTTCAGATTGTATGGGATGCCTCTTGAACTCAAATTGTAAGTCATTTTTGGTTTACAAGTTGCGAAGCTCTGCGGTGGGGGTAACAATCTACCATATTTGGAAAATGAGAAATGAAGCTATCTTTACAAGGACAAAACCTGATGTCAAAAGATGTATAGCTAATATTCAGCTGGAACTGAAGATTAGATGGAGCCGATTTTCCTTTCCGGTTACAAGAAGGAATTTCAGAATTTGTAAATGCTTTGGGCTTATAGAATTTTTAGGTAAATAGTATAGTTTGGGAGATTTGTTTTCTACAATCTGTTGTAGATATATATTCTGTGGTTAGTTAGGCATGTACGGTTCTATTTTTTCTTCAATATAGCTTATTCTTTATCTTCAAAAAAAAACTTGACTTGTCTTCCTAGATTAGCTAAAACCTCTACATTGTCATCCCTACAAACATATGACCATGAGGCCTAAACAAGAATGAATTAAGCAAAGGATAGCACTTCTTGTAGAACTATAGCTGGACATCGGCCCGCACTACACCTTTGTCATTTAGATAACTTACTTTTAGAAGACAGTCAGAAAGAAATTGAACTATCCTAACTCCTAATCTTGTGGGCACATCAACCCCAAATAATAATAAAAAAACCTTAGCTTCTATTACTCGATGTGCCCATGCCACTAAGTCCTAATTGCTTCCAGCAGCTACCACTATGCCCTTTGAAATCAGTAGTGGTGGCTAAGGCATCACTTTTCAACGGTTAAAAATGTATACTCTATATAATTCGTATATATATCTATCGATAATATTATATAAAGAACATATTCGGAAAACACTAAATAATGAAAGAAATTCTTGAAAATGAAATAGTATTTTTATTTATAGTTATTTTGTAAAATAACAACTATAATAAGACAATTACAAATCTAAAGAGTTGTAAAAAATCCAAATGATATTAACAAATAAAATATAGAAAATGTAATTAACATGTATATAATTAATAACAATTTTAAATATAAAAATTGCAAAACCAATAACATACCTATTTTATATGACTCTTAGGAACATTCACAACAATCAAATAGAATCCATTCTCAAAAAAAATTTTTATTTTCGTCTCACAACATGGGTGTACTATACATGTTGTGCCTCTGATTTTTTTATATTTTATTTATGATTCGCAAAGTGAGTTATATGATATTCTTATCTTATTCTGGTGGGTATATGTTATTTTTGGATGATTTTATATTAGTTATAGGTCTGGAAGGGTAAGAATGTCCTTTTCGTTTTTTTTCTATTATTAATTAAGGAGTTAGGAAGGAACTTTTTATTATTTTCTTCCTCCTTCTCATTTCCTTTTCCCGTTCACTTTATTCCAGTACTTCCGTTTTGCTCTCATCCTCTCTTCCTGTAACTTCCCTCCCTTTGCCTTTCTCCAATCTTCTCCAATCTTCTTCCAATATTATTGCTGGAGTTGATTGTTGTGGACTTCCGGTCTGCTAGTCAGTCGATCTTCAGGTTTGAGTTGTGGTTTGATTTTGTTCTTCGTTGAGTTCCTCATCTCCTCTTCTTTTCTGATTTTGATTTTGGAATCCGGTTGTTCAGTTCGTTGTCTGTCGAATTCGAGTGAAGATACGAGGAGGACGATGTGTGGAGTTCGTAGAGGTGTGCTTTTCTTCGGATGTGAGGTATGTGGTAGATGGATTCAGTTGTGTGTGTTCACCCACAGGGGTTTCTTGTTTTGTTTCGGTTTCCGTATATGTTTATTTAATCCTTTGATTTGTGATGATTCTGACTTGTTTCTAATTTACGATTTCATTCTGTTAAAACCCTGTGGGAAGTGTTTTTGTTTTGCGTATTTTGATATGTGGGATTATGCTTTAACAATGATGAATATGGCTTTGGATTGTTCTCTGGTTCGACTTTGAAATCTTGTAGTATTTGCAGCGTCCGGATGCAAGTTGCTTCGGACGTTTCTATTTTCCGCTGTTTTGTGTCTTGTCCGGACGGGATGCGAGGACAGACTCTGGGTTTACTGTTCGACTTGTGTTCAGACATGTAAGCCCAGACACAAGTTCGAATACCGCGTAAGGATTTTTCTCGAACTTTGTCCGGACTTGAAAGTTAAAACAGATGTGTGGACTTGAAAGTCCGAACAGACGTCCGGACGTGTGTTAGTTTGGTGTCGGGCGTGCGTCTGGACTTGTAAGTCCGAACACATGTCTGAACAGCCTTTGATTTCGCCTAAAATGTTCTTTTGAGCTTCGTTTTGACTTTCGTTTGTGGAGTTATGATCCCCTAAGTATGTATTATCTGTTTTGACATGTTTTAGCATGTGTTTATGTGTATTTTCATTCCGTGAGTGTGCTTTTTGTTTATAACCTTGAATGGCCTTAAGAGTTTGATTTCAGCTTCTGTTTCCGTTCGGCTTCCGCGTTTTGCTAGTTTTGGCCTAAGACTTCTGTTTCAGCTATGATCTTAGTTCCATTATGTCTAAGCTTCTGTTTTGGGACCTAGTTTCTGTGCATTCTAAGCCGTGGTTAACTGGGTCGGGTTAACCCATAGCATACTACATAGACGTCATTTTATTTTTGTGGGACCGACGGGTTCTTTGATATTCCGGCCATTTCTGTTCTAGGGCTAACGGGTAGGGATGTCAATGGGTCGGGTTCGGGTCAGGTGACGCTCCACCTGACCCGTCACCCGTTTTTCACCCGCATCATCCGACCCGTCACCTGAAAAATCACCACCCGTCACCCGCGGGTGAAAAGGGTGAACCCGTCACTTGTTTTTTTTCCAGCATGTATTTCTCGCTCGGTTCACCCGTATTTCGCCCGTTTCACCCGCATTTTCTTTTGTATTTCACCCGCGTTTCACCCATCACTCGCGGGTGAAACGAGTGAACCCGTCACCTGTTTTTTTCCAGCATATATTTTTATTTTATAACACCTATATAAGCTTAGTTTTTTGCTAAAAAACATCCATATTTGTTAATAAGACATACCATATCAACTAATGTCAACAATATACTCAAAACATAGAGAATTAACCATGAAATAAGCATTTTATAAAAAAATATATATGTATGCGGGTAGACCTGGCAATTTTGACCCAACCCAAAACCTAACCCGAACCCAACCCATACTTTTGTGGGTTAGGGTAATGATTATTGACCCATTTATTTTTTGGGTTGGGTTAGGGTAATAGGCTAATTTGTGGGTTGGGTTAGGGTAGAGATCTAAACCCATGACCCAACCCGAAACCCGAAAATATATTTATTAATAATAAAAAATAAAAATATTAATTTACATATATGTATATATATTATTTTCAGATCAAATTACATCTTAGTCTTAAGCCCAAGTGCAGTTGAACTATCCAAGCTTTAATAATAGGGAAAATTACATGCCCCACCCATGACGTTTGGCGAAATTTCACATTCCACCCACGTGGTTTCAAAAATTACTTTCCCCACCCATGTGGTTTCCCCCGTTTTACATCCAACAACTTTTCTAATTTTTGTTCAATTCAAAAGATGCTTAAACGTTGTCCGAAGTTGATGAAATTTTACATAGACGATGCTAAAGTGATATACTTTGATTTTATGTCAAATCTAAAGTTTTTTAAGCTTAAATGTGTCCAGTGGGACCCAATGAAACATGTGACATGTTCATTGGGTCCCACATGTCACATTTAAGCTTAAAAAACTTTAGATTTTTCACTAAACCAAAATATAACACTTTAGCATCGTCTATGTAAAATTTCATCAACTTCGGACAAAGTTTAAGCATCTTTTGAATTGAACAAAAATTAGAAAAGTTGCTGGATGTAAAACAAGGGAAACCACATGGGTGGGGAAAGTAATTTTTAAAACTACGTGGGTGGATTGTGAAATTTCGTCAAACGTCATAGGTGGGGTATGTAATTTTCCCTTAATAATATCACACAATCTTAACTAAGCAGATGGCTCAACCAGCTGCATATCAAACAAAGGGTCCATCTAGACCTTAACATAATGTTGAAAACCCTAATGCTCTCATCTTGCAGACTCATATCCATCTTTATTCTCTATGCTGTTGTTAATGTCTATGTCGCTCTTCATCTCTGCCCAAGGTTTGTTTTTCTCATTCTCACCGCCATTACGTTCTTGAGAACATAGGTATGTTAAGATTATCTAGAATGGGGAACAAAAGTAGGTGATATATATTTTTTGTAAGTAGGATCTTGATTATAGACCTCTCAGTGAATTCTAAAGCCAGCAGTGCGGATAGCTTGCTGCATAAAAGTTCCTCAACTATGGGTAACGATTAAGTGATTGTGATTGTACTTTTCTCAAGCACGAGCACTCGATTTTTAAAGGCTTTGAGCACTCAGTTTTTAAATTATTTCTAACTTTAGAAGATTTATGTTTAGTGTATTTCTCTAATGTATAATGAAGATTTTCATTTTTGTTCCTTTTTTTATTAAGGGCACTAGGATCACGTGCATATCTATATAGGATTCCTCCCCAACAAAGGTAGAGCTCTAGGCTCAGATGATAAAAATAAACTTACAGATAAAGTACAACTTATTCTTTTCATGGGAAATTTCCAAGTTTGAAGAACCATTTGTACACATAAGCCTCCCCGCAGTACTCTAGATTCTTTGCGTAATATGAAATTAGTTTAAAGTTGGGTTGATCAAGCAAGATTACTTCTCTTCCTTTTGTTCCATCCTAAATTGTGTGCCAGCTCGCACTGGATGTTTTTGGATTTTTTATTAATTTATACTCTTAATCTATCTAAATTATTGTTGCTTAAAAAATGGGTTGGGTGGGTTGGGAGGGTTGGGTTAGGGTTGAAAGATTTTAAGCGGGTTGGGTTAGGGTCATGATTCTCTGACCCATCCATTTTTTAGTTGGGTTGGGTTGATGATATTTTAAATGGGTTGGGTTAGGGTTGATATCAACCCAACCCATCGACCCAAATTGCCAGGTCTATATGCAGGTGACGGGTCGGGTGAATGGGTTGGGTGACAGGGTGAAAATTGATCACCCGATCTGACCCGTCACCCGAACCCGTTTCACCCATCACCCGTTTTTTGCAGGATTTTCACCCGTTTTAATGGGTTAAGATATCGGATGAGACTGGCACCCGTCACCCATCTCAATTCTTGGGCCTTGACCCTTTCTGTATGTGTATGCTGTGAGCTAGGGTCCCGCCTCTGTTTTGGTAAAATAATCTGCTTCCGTCTACTCTACCGCTCCTCTCGTTTACAACAGCCGTAGATGAACGTTGCTTGATGACGACCGATGTAGGCGTAACTCTCAAGCTGACGAAGAACGATGACGATGACAGGGCTGATATCACTCGTACAACGCCTAGCGGTGGATTGGCATGTGAGTAAAGTTCGGATCTAACTAAATCAGTTCGTGTAATATTCTTTTCAGATCAATCAGAGACTCTCATTCAGAGTGGATTAAGCACTAACCAAACAAATTTTAGGTTTAACCCGAACATTAATCATAATATTGAGGTACACCTTATCCTTTTTGTCTTTATTTATGCCTACAAAAGCAGTGAAGTTTCAAGGATACAGAAATGAACAAAATAAAAGTACTCCTATCTTTTCACTTCATGGAAACAATGGTGTGACTATTTGGCGACAGATTCCACTTGAGATTTGTAAATCGCAGCGTTATCTTTGAAAACCCCAACTATTTTATCTTTAGAAGGAAGAGTTTCCTTTACGATACTGTGTTCGTATAACCCCGCTTTCCACTTGCTCAGCAGAGGGAAATCATCTTCTTTTACTACCTCCTTCCCAGTTACCACCTGTACAGCTTCCACCCAGCGTGTTATGAGGCTGGCCGCTATGTCTAAGTAACCCAAGCTCTCTCCTCCAAAGAACTTCTTGTTGCCCAGCTGCTTTTCGAGGGTCCTGAGGTTCTCACAACCCTCTTCCGCCAGCTTCTTCGATTTATCTTCGTCCGAGGTCCAACATGCAGCCCAAATCGGGGGCATACACTGTAACAGGACAGGGGATTCATCTTTTAAAAAAGCACAATCGGCCTTTAATGAAGTTGTACGCAAATTAAGCAGGAGCTTTTGAAACAACAAATCAAAATTACCGGCTCATTGGTTTTACATGGTTAAGAGAATTAAAAGAAACTAATTTTAAGAACAAAGAGATATATGTAAAGGTTCAGAAATGTTTTTGCTTACCTTAGTTGGGATGAAATCTGCCCAGAAACGAGCCATAGCCCTCTCATAAGGGTCGGCGGGTAAGATTGCAGGACCTGATTTCCAGGTCTCATCAATGTACTCGATTATTATCATGGATTCTGCAATGGATTTTCCATTGTGAACAAGAACAGGGACTTTTTTGTGGACAGGATTATATTTGAGCAGATCATCGCTCTTCTTTTTGTAGATATCTTCCTCAAAGTATTCATACTCCACACCTTTCATTTTCAAAGCAATCTCCACCCTCTTGCTAAAAGGGCTCACAAACAACCCATACACCTTCACCTTGTTCGCCTCAGCAGCCATTTTTATGTCTGAGTTCTCTGTTAAGTATGTTTGTTGTACTGGCTGGAATTCCGTCTTCTTAAGGCTTTTTATAGCCGAAGATTCATTGCTTCGCAAGAGATGTGAGGGATTAAATGCCATTGATGACGATACTAACCCAGTAGGTTCTTTGGTTCTGGACCGGCCACAACAAACAATACAGGCCCAAGTCTGGAACAAATACAATAAAATAGCCCAGTACATGTGTTTATATTTACACGCAGCCACATAGATTACAATCAATGATAAGCAAATTTTTTAACTTTAAAAGACGATTTGGCATGTGTCTCTTGTTTTGTCCCTCTTTCTTGGTCAAATGAAGATGATGAGAGAATATAACAGTGGCTTCGATTGAGTTATTGTAGCTATTAATGAGGTGTGTTGACTGATTGGTGTGTTATTGATGATCGGGATTTAACCTTTACAAATTCAGCAATTTAAATTTGACTTGTCTTGCAACTTTCTTTTTTCGAAACTACCGTCATTATATTAACTTGTAAATAAACTTGACTTGTTATAAATTCTTGGCAATGGACTAGTGAGAGAAGCTCTCCCCTCTCTCCTAGTTTTCTTCTACTGTGCATCTACAATGGGTAGAGGACGCAAGGCAAAAGGTACTCTGCCATTGTCTGGAAATCAAGCAACCTCGACACCAATTAACCAACCGAATCCCGTTGCACCGTCGGGTGCCCCGAAGAAGGTACTCACATTTTGGAAGTCACGATAAGATTGAGAAGGACAGAGCGAATGAGTATTTTGCTGGAGATGAGAATAGGAATGAGCTTGAAGAACTACAACTTGTAGCGAAGAGCGGGGCGGGAGTGGATCTGGGGAAAATCCCAAAAGTAAAGAAAACCTGGAGTGAGGTGGTCGCCAACAAGATAGATAAAGAAAATTGTCTCAATTTAGAGAGTTTCGAGGAGGATGACTCTCTGGTTTTGAAGTTTACGAAGACGGAAGTGAACTCGGAGTGTAACTTCTGGAGGAATTCCTTGGTTGGAGCGGCTTTGGGGGTGCGCTACTCCTTTTCCGCTATGGAGCGATTTGTCCAGGCGAGATGGAGTATACCTAAGATCTATGTCAACGACGCTGGTATCTTTGTGTTCCAGTTTGAGAATAGGGAAGATCTGATGCAAGTTTTTGAAGGTGGCCCGTGGCTTGTACAAGGGAACCACCCGTTAGTTCTTCGGATCAGGTCCCAGGGCTGTCGACTAGATCTAGCTAATCTGGCCTCTGTCCCTATCTGGATAAAACTATCTAACTTAGATTTGCAGTTCTGGTCTCCTAGGATGCTGAGGAGAGATGCTAGTAAGATCGGCAAACCTATCCTTGCTGACAAGCTTACGACTCAAAAGGAGAGAATTGGATTTGCTATAATACTTGTGAAGATGGATGCAAATGTATAGCCAAAGGAAGAGATTATCTTAGAGGATGGCGAGGGAAATAGATTTGAGCAGAAGGTCATTCACGAATGGCGGCTATGGTACTACGAAATATGTAAAAAATTGGCCATTCTACTTCAAGATGTCAGGTGAAGGATATGAAGGGGAAGACTGTTGAGACAGATAATGTGGGGCAGGTTGAGGGTTTGAACAAGAATGCTGCGCCAAGTAAGAAGGTACATGTAAATGTAGGCTCTATCCAAATGAAAGAGGTGGGGATGAGTAAAGTCAATAAGGAAGTAAATCTACAGTTTCCTGGGAGTAGTAGCAAAAGCAGTGAGATGACACTACAAGAAAAACATGTTTTAGCTACCGATAAATTGCTACTATGCATATATTGGTATCTAAATTGGAAAATTGCTACTGATTTTGATGTTGTTAACAAAGTGGTTGCTTTTGTGCTACCACAACAACAATGGTACCTGAATTTTTAGCCGGTAGCTAAATGTTTACCGCCTTACAAGATTGCTACCATCAATAGTAGTTATTTTATCTTTCATTCTGATAGTTTTAGTAAAAGTAATTTTGCTACCAATATCGGTAGCTAAATTAATGAATTGCTACTACTTGGTTAATGCTAATTCAATCATGGTAGCTATTATGCTACTATTTAAGCTACGGTAGCAAAAAGATTCTAATCAGTAGCTAACTAGCTACTATCTTAAAAATTGCTACGACCATGTAGATAGCGAAATTATGAAATTGCTACTAACACTTGATTATGGTTGCTATAGTGCTACTATTTTGGCTATGATAGCAAATATTTTTAACAAGTAGCTAAATTGTTACTATCTTAAGTTTCAAAATTGCTACCGACTAATAATGCTGATGAAATTTCAGTTGATATTGTGCTAAAATATAAGAAATGATAGCTAATATTCGTAAGCATTAATAAAATTATTATTTTCTTATAACTTAAACGTGTGAATACTACATAATTCAGAATACTAACCTATATTGCTGTTGCCATAGTGGATATATTATCTTCTTATATAAATATTTTATTTTTTATAGTTTTTTTCAATATAGTACCTTTAGTATATTTTACTTCTTACCTTTTAGCTATCAAAATTTTAAATCGAACTTTAAGTAAACAAAAAATTTCTAATTCATGAAAATTAATTAAAACTACATACCACTACAAGAATTTATTTATCATATAAGATATATGTAACATAATATATTTTTGATACTTATAATATTTTTAATTTTCAAAGTATCACACGTATTAATAAATTATAAAATAGAGTACATGTAATAATAATTTAAACTAGTACATATGTTGGTTAAAATTTACAAAATTAATATAAATTAGTTGTAAAAAATTTAAATTAGTAAATGTATATTTGTATATAAATTTTAAATTTTGTGCAGTTTTTATACATTTTACTATATAATTTTTTAGTTTACAAAAATCACATAAATTAGTAAAATATGAAAATATAATAAATAATAACAATTTAAATTAGTTGACGTGTTGGTTAAAATTTGCAAAATAAATACAAACTATAAATATAATTTATAAACGTTTAAAGTTTTTGTAAATGTATATATATTTTAGTTTTTTTTATACAATTTTAAGCAAACATACAATTTTTTTTTATTATTTTGACCGTACAAAATTAATGTTGTAGTATTATGTAAATTAAAATATCAACATCTATTTTATTAATTTTTACATATCCAAGGTTCGGTCATATCTCGACCAAAATTTTGATTTATATTTAGAATACCAAACATTCATATAACATGTAGTATGTATATATGTTGTGAATAATTATCATGGCCCAATGGTTAAGGTAATAGCTATCCTGCCCACACGTTGCAGGATCGATTCCTGATGTGTGCACATTTTAAGCGCACTAGTCTAAATTAATTATACCATTGGTATGGGGTCTGTTTACCCATACGTTACATGGCTTTAGTAGAGAACCACACATGTGTGAATATAATACTGTCACACTATTAAAGACCAGTGACAAAATTGCTACCATAAGAAAGAGCAGTGACAAAAACTCTGGTAGCAAATGAACAAAAGCAGTAGCCCGGAGCAGTTTGCTGTGGATAAGGTTGGTATTTTTGCAGTATCGGAGACTAGAATAAGGAGTAATAAATTTGACAGTGTTATGAATGGTTTTAGTAGGAAGTGGAAGTGGGTTTCTAATCTGGATCAAGATAAGAATTGTCGTATTCTTGTACTGTGGGATGGAAACCAAATGTTGCATTGTAAAATAGCTTCTAAGAATGGAGTGGTATCTTTCTGTATGACAGCAGTATATGCGGCTAATCTTCTTGGTGATAGGGACAGTCTTTGGGAGGATCTCAGGAGGATTAGTACGTCTATGATAGAGCCTTGGATAATTTTGGGGGATTTTAACTGCTTGCTTAAATATGGGGAGAAGTCAATCTGCAACTCAATAGTGGCTGAGATTGACCCGAATTTTGTAAGCTGTGTGGAGGAGATTGATGTACACGATAGGAAGTTCTCTATGGCTTTTTATACATGGACTAACAGACATGTTAGAGAACCAGACTCTAGGATGTGTTGCAAGCTAGACAGAGTGCTAGTAAATGATTTTTGGATCAGTAACTTTGTTGATTCTCATACCGAGTTCTGTCCCCCGGATGTGTCTGACCATTCCCTAGCTTTGGTTAGGATTGACAAGGATGTTGGGAAGAAGCCGAGTTTATTTAGATTTCAAAACATTTGGATCTCTGATAGTAACTACTATGATGTAGTTAAAGAAAGTTGGAAAGCTTAAGTCAAAGGAAGCTTGATGTATAAGATTGTACAGAAGATGAAGGTGGTTAAGGAGAAACTTAAAGGTCTGAATAAGACTAAGTTTTGCAATCTGAGAAAGATGGTGGAAGCACGCAGAGAGAAATTGCATAAGGTGTATCTATTAATGGTGAATGATCTATTTAACAAGGGTTTGATAGAGGAGGAGAATGTGCTGATTAGTGAGTATAATCACAGTATGGAATTACTGCACACCTAAATGGCTCAGCAGGCTAAGATTGACTGGCTACAGATGGGAGATGAGTCCAGTTCCTATTTCCATAGAATAATGAACTCTAAAAGACACTCTTATAGAATTCATGTAATAGAAAATGAAAAGAGGATATAGAAGAGCACATTGTGGGGTTTTCAAAGTCTTTTGAGGGAGAAGAAAAGTAATAGATCCTGTTGTGATCAGAGTGTTTTTGCTAGGGGGAATAGGGTGACTGAGCATCTTAATGAGAAATTGATTTGCCCTGTCTCAGATAAGGAAATATGGGAGGCTGTGATACAATTAAGAATACTAAAGCACCTGGCCTTGATGGTTTTAGTGCTCTATTTTTCATATCTTCGTGGCATATTGTAGGGGATGATATCAGAAGGGCAGTTAGAGATTTTTTTTGCTAAAGGCAAACTCCTGAAGCTTGGTGCATTTGTTGCTGGGAGAAGCTTGGTACATAATATTTTGCTCTGTCAGGAAATAATATAGGGGTATAGAGAAAGCATATCTCGCCTAGATGTGCTTTCAAAGTGGATATATAGAAAGCTTATGACAGTATGTGTTAGGAGTCTTTGAAGGAAGTCCTGGAAGGGCTAGGATTTCATGAGAGGTTCATCAGCTGGGTAATGAGGTGTGTTACTACCCCCTTTTACTCTATTATAATAATGGACGTAGTTGTGGGTTTTTTAAGGGGGAAAGAGGTCTAAGAAAGGGAGACCCGTTTTCTCCCCTTTTATTTGTTTTATGTATGTAGTATTTGAGTAGACTGCTGGCTAAGGATCAAGATATCCCAGATTTTAACTTTCACCCTAAGTGCAGCAGAGTGGGATTGAATCATTTGTGCTTTGCCGACGATCTCCTTATATTTTGCAGGGGAGATACTGGTGCAATAAAGATCATTAAGGATATGCTCAACAGTTTCTCTATCACTTCTGGTCTTTTTTTTCAGTAATCAAAAGTGTATGGTCTTTTTTGGTGGTGTAAATGATGAGAATAAGAGAAGATACCTGATATCCTGGGATTTGAAGAGGGAAGCCTCCCTGTTAAGTACCTGGGCGTCTTTATCAACACAAAGATTAGTTTCTGATGACTATTTGCCTCTGATAAATAAGATAACCTCTTGTATCTCTCATTGGGCAGCGAGAAAATTGAGTTATGCTGGGAGACTTAAGCTGGTGGAGAGTACCTCAATAAGCATCCAAAGGTTTTGGGCGAATGTTTTTATGTTCCCAAAGTGTGTGGTTCACATGATTGATAGTAAATGTCTAATTTCCTTTGGTGTGGAGGAGAAAATGGCAGGAAGGCCCCAGTTGCTTGGAGAAATGTATGTAAACCGAAAAGTAATGGTGGGCTGGGTATTAAAGAGGTCCTCTCGTGGAACAAAGCAGCTATGTTGTGTACCCTGCTGAAGATCAATGAGGTAAGTTCTCAATCTGCTCTCGGTAGATGGTGTAAGGCGTATGTTTTGAAAAATGATACAATATGGAATGTGAGGGTGAAAGGTAGCCATGCTTATTGGTGGAAAAGTAGTATTAAACTCAGAGATGAGCTTGATGAACTAAATATGATTTCAGAAGTGAAAAGAATGATTGAGGAGAGGAGTAAAATATCTGTTCGAGACATTTTTGAGCTGATTCATCCAATGCCGACAGGGGGAGTTTGGGATCGAATTTTGTGGTCCAGCTACTGCACCCCACATTTCTCTTTTATTTGGTGGTTAGCTTGCCAAAATAGGTTGACCAGCAAACATAGAATGAGGAAATGGTGTGTGAACATTGATGATGTTTGTGTTTTCTGTAAGCAAACTAAAACTTGCAATCACCTATTTTTCGAGTGTGATTTAAGTAATGAAGTTTTCAGGAAGATTATGCATGATTGGTTGCTGTGCAATCACCTTATACATTTCAGATTGTATGGGATGCCTCTTGAACTCAAATTGTAAGTCATCTTTGGTTTACAAGTTACGAAGCTCTGCGGTGGGGGTAACAATCTACCATATTTGGAAAATGAGAAATGAAGCTATCTTTACAAGGACAAAACCTGATGTCAAAAGATGTATAGCTAATATTCAGCTGGAACTGAAGATTAGATGGAGCAGATTTTCCTTTCCGGTTACAAGAAGGAATTTCAGAATTTGTAAATGCTTTGGGCTTACAGAATTTTTGGGTAAATAGTATAGTTTGGGAGATTTGTTTTCTACAATCTGTTGTAGATATATATTCTGTGGTTAGTTAGGCATGTACGGTTCTATTTTTTCTTCAATATAGCTTATTCTTTATCTTCAAAAAAAAACTTGACTTGTCTTCCTAGATTAGCTAAAACCTCTACATTGTCATCCCTACAAACATATGACCATGAGGCCTAAACAAGAATGAATTAAGCAAAGGATAGCACTTCTTGTAGAACTATACATGGACATCGGCCCGCACTACACCTTTGTCATTTAGATAACTTACTTTTAGAAGAAGAAATTGAACTATCCTAACTCCTAATCTTGTGGGCACATCAACCCCAAATAATAATAAAAAAACTTAGCTTCTATTACTCGATGTGCCCATGCCACTAAGTCCTAATTGCTTCCAGCAGCTACCACTATGCCCTTTGAAATCAGTAGTGGTGGCTAAGGCATCACTTTTCAACGGTTAAAAATGTATACTCTATATAATTCGTATATATATCTATCGATAATATTATATAAAGAACATATTCGGAAAACACTAAATAATGAAAGAAATTCTTGAAAATGAAATAGTATTTTTATTTATAGTTATTTTGTAAAATAACAACTATAATAAGACAATTACAAATCTAAAGAGTTGTAAAAAATCCAAATGATATTAACAAATAAAATATAGAAAATGTAATTAACATGTATATAATTAATAACAATTTTAAATATAAAATTACAAAACCAATAACATACCTATTTTATATGACTCTTAGGAACATTCACAACAATCAAATAGAATCCATTCTCAAACAAAAAATATTTTATTTTCGTCTCACAACATGGGTGTACTATACATGTTGTGCCTCTGATTTTTTTATATTTTATTTATGATTCGCAAAGTGAGTTATATGATATTCTTATCTTATTCTGGTTGGTATATGTTATTTTTGGATGATTTTATATTGTTATAGGTCTGGAAGGGTAAGAATGTCCTTTTTTTTTTTCTATTATTAATTAAGGAGTTAGGAAGGAACTTTTTATTATTTTCTTCCTCCTTCTCATTTCCTTTTCCCGTTCACTTTATTCCAGTACTTCAGTTTTGCTCTCATCCTCTCTTCCTGTAACTTCCCTCCCTTTGCCTTTCTCCTCTTCTCCAATCTTCTTCCAATATTATTGCTGGAGTTGATTGTTGTGACTTCCGGTTGCTAGTCAGTCGATCTTCAGGTTTGAGTTGTGGTTTGATTTTGTTCTTCGTTGAGTTCCTCATCTCCTCTTCTTTTCTGATTTTGATTTTGGAATCCGTTGTTCAGTTCGTTGTCTGTCGAATTCGAGTGAAGATACGAGGAGGACGATGTGTGGAGTTCGTAGAGATGTGCTTTGCTTCGGATGTGAGGTATGTGGTAGATGGATTCAGTTGTGTGTGTTCACGGGGTTTCTTGTTTTGTTTCGGTTTCCGTATATGTTTATTTAATCCTTTGATTTGTGATGATTCTGACTTGTTTCTTATTTACGATTTCATTCTGTTAAAACCCTGTGGGAAGTGTTTTTGTTTTGCGTATTTTGATATGTGAGATTATGCTTTAACAATGATGAATATGGCTTTGGATTGTTCTCTGGTTCGACTTTGAAATCTTGTAGTATTTGCAGTCCGGATGCAAGTTGCTTCGGACGTTTCTATTTTCCGCTGTTTTGTGTCTTGTCCGGACGGGATGCGAGGACAGACTCTGGGTTTACTGTTCGACTTGTGTTCAGACATGTAAGCCCAGACACAAGTTCGAATACCGCGTAAGGATTTTTCTCGAACTTTGTCCGGACTTGAAAGTTAAAACAGATGTGTGGACTTGAAAGTCCGAACAGACGTCCGGACGTGTGTTAGTTTGGTGTCGGGCGTGCGTCTGGACTTGTAAGTCCGAACACATGTCTGAACAGCCTTTGATTCGCCTAAAATGTTCTTTTGAGCTTCGTTTTGACTTTCATTTGCGGAGTTATGATCCCCTAAGTATGTATTATCTGTTTTGACATTTTTAGCATGTGTTTATGTGTATTTTCATTCCGAGAGTGTTCTTTTTGTTTATAACCTTGAATGGCCTTAAGAGTTGATTTCGGCTTCTGTTTCCGTTCGGCTTCCGCGTTTTGCTAGTTTTGGCCTAAGACTTCTGTTTCAGCTATGATCTTAGTTCCATTATGTCTAAGCTTCTGTTTTGGGACCTAGTTTCTGTGCATTCTAAGCCGTGGTTAACTGGGTCGGGTTAACCCATAGCATACTACATAGACGTCATTTTATTTTTGTGGGACCGACGGTTCTTTGATATTCCGGCCATTTCTGTTCTAGGGCTAATGGGTAGGGATGTCAATGGGTTGGGTTCGGGTCAGGTGACGCTCCACCTGACCCGTCACCCGTTTTTCACCCGACCCGTCACCTGAAAAATCACCACCCGTCACCCGCGGGTGAAAAGGGTGAACCCGTCACTTGTTTTTTTTCCAGCATGTATTTCTCGCTCGTTTCACCCGTTTCACCCGTATTTCGCCCGTTTCACCCGCATTTTCTTTTGTATTTCACCCGCGTTTCACCCGTCACTCGCGGGTGAAACGAGTGAACCCGTCACCTGTTTTTTTTCCAGCATATATTTTTATTTTATAACACCTATATAAGCTTAGTTTTTTGCTAAAAAACATCCATATTTGTTAATAAGACATACCATATCAACTAATGTCAACAATATACTCAAAACATAGAGAATTAACCATGAAATAAGCATTTTATAAAAAAATATATATGTATGCGGGTAGACCTGGCAATTTTGACCCAACCCAAAACCCAACCCATACTTTTGTGGGTTAGGGTAATGATTATTGACCCATTTATTTTTTGGGTTGGGTTAGGGTAATAGGCTAATTTGTGGGTTGGGTTAGGGTAGAGATCTAAACCCATGACCCAACCCGAAACCCGAAAATATATTTATTAATAATAAAAAATAAAAATATTAATTCACATATATGTATATATATTATTTTCAGATCAAATTACATCTTAGTCTTAAGCCCAAGTGCAGTTGAACTATCCAACCTTTAATAATAGGGAAAATTACATGCCCCACCCATGATGTTTGGCGAAATTTCACATTCCACCCACGTGGTTTCAAAAATTACTTTCCCCACCCATGTGGTTTCCCCCGTTTTACATCCAGCAACTTTTCTAATTTTTGTTCAATTCAAAAGATGCTTAAACGTTGTCCGAAGTTGATGAAATTTTACATAGACGATGCTAAAGTGATATATTTTGATTTTATGTCAAATCTAAAGTTTTTTAAGCTTAAATGTGTCCAGTGGGACCCAATGAAACATGTGACATGTTCATTGGGTCCCACATGTCACATTTAAGCTTAAAAAAATTTAGATTTTTCACTAAACCAAAATATAACACTTTAGCATCGTCTATGAAAAATTTCATCAACTTCGGACAAAGTTTAAGCATCTTTTGAATTGAACAAAAATTAGAAAAGTTGCTGGATGTAAAACAAGGGAAACCACATGGGTGGGGAAAGTAATTTTTAAAACTACATGGGTGGATTGTGAAATTTCGTCAAACGTCATAGATGGGGTATGTAATTTTCCCTTAATAATATCACACAATCTTAACTAAGCAGATGGCTCAACCAGCTGCATATCAAACAAAGGGCCCATCTAGACCTTAACATAATGTTGAAAACCCTAATGCTCTCATCTTGCAGACTCATATCCATCTTTATTCTCTATGATGTTGTTAATGTCTATGTCGCTCTTCATCTCTGCCCAAGGTTTGTTTTTCTCATTCTCACCGCCATTACGTTCTTGAGAACATAGGTATGTTAAGATTATCTAGAATGGGGAACAAAAGTAGGTGATATATATTTTTTGTAAGTAGGATCTTGATTATAGACCTCTCAGTGAATTCTAAAGCCAGCAGTGCGGATAGCTTGCTGCATAAAAGTTCCTCAACTATGGGTAACGATTAAGTGATTGTGATTGTACTTTTCTCAAGCATGAGCACTCGGTTTTTAAAGGCTTTGAGCACTCAGTTTTTAAATTATTTCTAACTTTAGAAGATTTATGTTTAGTGTATTTCTCTAATGTATAATGAAGATTTTCATTTTTGTTCCTTTTTTTATTAAGGGCACTAGGATCACGTGCATATCTATATAGGATTCCTCCCCAACAAAGGTAGAGCTCTAGGCTCAGATGATAAAAAAAACTTTCAGATAAAGTACAACTTATTCTTTTCATGGGAAATTTCCAAGTTTGAAGAACCATTTGTACACATAAGCCTCCCCGCAGTACTCTAGATTCTTTGCATAACATGAAATTAGTTTAAAGTTGGGTTGATCAAGCAAGATTACTTCTCTTCCTTTTGTTCCATCCTAAATTGTGTGCCATCTCGCACTGGATGTTTTTGGATTTTTTATTAATTTATACTCTTAATCCATCTAAATTATTGTTGCTTAAAAAATGGGTTGGGTGGGTTGGGAGGGTTGGGTTAGGGTTGAAAGATTTTAAGCGGGTTGGGTTAGGGTCATGATTCTCTGACCCATCCATTTTTTAGTTGGGTTGGGTTGATGATATTTTAAATGGGTTGGGTTAGGGTTGATATCAACCCAACCCATCGACCCAAATTGCCAGGTCTATATGCAGGTGACGGGTCGGGTGAATGGGTCGGGTGACAGGGTGAAAATTGATCACCCGATCTGACCCGTCACCCGAACCCGTTTCACCCATCACCCGTTTTTTGCAGGATTTTCACCCGTTTTAATGGGTTAAGATATCGGATGAGACTGGCACCCGTCACCCATCTCAATTCTTGGGCCTTGACCTATGCTGTGAGCTAGGGTCCCGCCTCTGTTTTGGTAAAATAATCTGCTTCCGTCTACTCTACCGCTCCTCTCGTTTACAACAGCCGTAGATGAACGTTGCTTGATGACGACCGATGTAGGCGTAACTCTCAAGCTGACGAAGAACGATGACGATGACAGGGCTGATATCACTCGTACAACGCCTAGCGGTGAATTGGCATGTGAGTAAAGTTCGGATCTAACTAAATCAGTTCGTGTAATATTCTTTTCAGATCAATCAGAGACTCTCATTCAGAGTGGATTAAGCACTAACCAAACAAATTTTAGGTTTAACCCGAACATTATCCTTTTTGTCTTTATTTATGCCTACAAAAGCAGTGAAGTTTCAAGGATACAGAAATGAACAAAATAAAAGTACTCCTATCTTTTCACTTCATGGAAACAATGGTGTGACTATTTGGCGACAGATTCCACATGAGATTTGTAAATCGCAGCGTTATCTTTGAAAACCCCAACTATTTTATCTTTAGAAGGAAGAGTTTCCTTTACGATACTGTGTTCGTATAACCCCGCTTTCCACTTGCTCAGCAGAGGGAAATCATCTTCTTTTACTACCTCCTTCCCAGTTACCTCCTGTACAGCTTCCACCCAGCGTGTTATGAGGCTGGCCGCTATGTCTAAGTAACCCAAGTTCTCTCCTCCAAAGAACTTCTTGTTGCCCAGCTGCTTTTCGAGGGTCCTGAGGTTCTCACAACCCTCTTCCGCCAGCTTCTTCGATTTATCTTCGTCCGAGGTCCAACATGCAGCCCAAATCGGGGGCATACACTGTAACAGGACAGGGGATTCATCTTTTAAAAAAGCAATCGGCCTTTAATGAAGTTGTACGCAAATTAAGCAGGAGCTTTTGAAACAACAATTCAAAATTACCGGCTCATTGGTTTTACACGGTTAAGAGAATTAAAAGAAACTAATTTTAAGAACAAAGAGATATATGTAAAGGTTCAGAAATGTTTTTGCTTACCTTAGTTGGGATGAAATCTGCCCAGAAACGAGCCATAGCCCTCTCATAAGGGTCGGCGGGTAAGATTGCAGGACCTGATTTCCAGGTCTCATCGATGTACTCGATTATTATCATGGATTCTGCAATGGGTTTTCCATTATGAACAAGAACAGGGACTTTTTTGTGGACAGGATTATATTTGAGCAGATCATCGCTCTTCTTTTGGTAGATATCTTCCTCAAAGTATTCATACTCCACACCTTTCATTTTCAAAGCAATCTCCACCCACTTGCTAAAAGGGCTAACAAACAACCCATACACCTTCACCTTGTTCGCCTCAGCAGCCATTTTTATGTCTGAGTTCTCTCTTAAGTATGTTTGTTGTACTGGCTGGAATTCCGTCTTCTTAAGGCTTTTTATAGCCGAAGATTCATTGCTTGGCAAAAGATGTGAGGGCCGGAAATGCCATTGATGACGATACTAACTAACCCAGAAGGTTCTATGATTCTCGGCCGGCTACAACAAACAATACAGGCCCAAGTCTGGAACAAATACAATAAAATAGCTCAGTACATATGTTAATATTTACACTGCGGCCACAGTGATTACAATCAATGCTTAGCAAATTTTCTAACTTTAAAAGACGAGTTGGCATGTGTCTCGATTGAGTTATTGTAGCTATTAATGTGGTTTGATAGAGTGTGTTGATTGATTCGGGATTTAACCTTTACAAATTCAGCATTTTGAATTTGACTTGTCTTGCAACCTTTCAAAACTACCGGCATTATATTAACTTGTAAATAAACTAAGGATACATGTCCGTATATCCTTACACTAAACTCCCACTAGAGTACCTTGTCTTCCTAGATTAACTAACATATGACCCTCTACATTCTCATCCCTACAAACATATGACATGAGGCCTGAGGAAACAATGAATTAAGCAGAGGGTAACTCTTCTTGTAGAACTAGCCGGACATCCGCTGCACAACACCTTTGTCTTTTAGGTAAATTATATTTAGAAGACAATCAAAATGAACATATGGCTTGGTCACTGGAGGAGTGGTATCTTGAAATCAAAGGTTTTGGATTCGAAACCTACCCACTACTGTAACTATAAAAAAATAAAATTGAACTATCCAATTTTTATAGTGACACCAGAATGTCAGAATGTATTTATACCCAACGATGTAATGTAAGTCTTCTAACACTCTGCTAAAAATGTATACTCTATGAACATATTCGGATAACGCTAAACAGTAAAAGAAATTCTTGAAAATGAAATAGTAGTTTTATTTAAAGAGTTGTAACAAACCCAAATAAAATTTACAAATAAAATATAAAAAATGTAATTAACATGTATAGAATTAATAACAATAATAAATATAAAAATAAAAGTAATCACATAACCATTTTGTATGACTCTTAGAAACATTCACAACATGAAATAGAATCCATTCTCAAACAAATAGTATTTTATTTCCTCTCACAACATGGGTGTACTATAGGTAAGAGCATCCACCATAAAAAGTTCCTTTTGTTTTTTTTAAACCCATTTGTAGATGTCGCATCACTACAATAATATCATTTAATCCTTACTTTTTGTAATAAAAAAAAAAAACAAAATATTGAAGTATAGACTTGTGAAGGAAAATATAAGGATAATGTTAGAAATTAAAGGATGATAGTGCTAAAACATCTTATATTATAAAAAAATGAGAAGATCCAAAACATCATAGAAACATGAAGAGTACATTTTATTCTAAATCAACTTTATCAACCTACGACAATAAAAAAACTTAACACTCTCTTGCCACATTAACATTATTATTATTATTATTATTATTATTATTATTATTATTATTATTATAGTTTTTTTAGAAGAAATTATTTTAGTTGAAAAACCAAGTTATATAAAGATTAATAAGATAACATTTACTATTTGCATTTGCTAATTTTTGTAGTTACCTTATAGATATTATTTTACTGATTTCATTATTTTACAAACACGAACCTAATGTTTGAAAAACGGCAAACTAATACAAATACAAATTGTATATTATATTGATATTATTTTAATATAAAATATCTGATGAACAATTAAGGTTAAATTTTAAACAGTTTAAAATTTAACTACAATAGTTGAACATATAATCCAAAATAATTAACTAATTTTATATTTTTAAACATGAACTTAAATATCTTAAACTTGAACATAAAAGAATTTCAAAAATATTGTGGAGGTGAGTATTTGAATTTGACTTGATCGGTTTCTAAAGTGGTCAACGTTGACACAAATCCTAACTTAAGAATATTGTTCTGACAAAAACGTATTACAGGATTGACGAAGATGGCCCAATACTGGAACTGGAGAGGGGCTATTGGATCAAAAATCATTTTATCTAGAGTGGCATCCTGGGAAACGCATGACCCAAAGCTATAGACCAGTAGAAACATGTTTTATATTTTTCAAAAAAAAATAAAAAAATAACGGTTACTAAAACCCTTGGCTGGTATGGTTAACGCGCAGCCCATCGGCTACGGGATACGCGTAACTAATTGTCATGGTGACATGACATTCATTTTAAACATACAACATATATATCATAGCAAGAATATTGCATAACAACATCACACATAACATACAAGAACAATTCCTTTTAGGAAACGAACCAACACAATTAGTTCCCATGGAGAGCCTAGAGAATGTTGCCAAACTCATGCTAAGCTCGTTACATAACTTGTTACCGTCCTGTTAGATTGAACGAATAACTTAACACAAGGTGCCTCGGATATAGTGATCCAAGCACACCGAACAAAACATAGTATGCCCCTGTGGCCCGACGTGAGTCAGTAAAATAGCCTTGGATAAGCTAAAGGGAAAGTTGAAAACCAAAATGGAAAACAACCATAACATACAAAGAGAATCGAACCGGTTATGACATCGACTCCCATACTCACACGCGTGGCCGGAACTACCGGACTCCTCACTCCCCAGTTAGCACTTGTTAGAAGTTCAACATCGAACTCAACAAACAATCACATACAAGTGGTTAAGTCTTGTTAGACACACATAAGGGAAATGAGTCACACTTAACAATACAATAATATGAACAAAAACTCATTACATGACTTAAGTCTTACAAGGTCATAAACACACAGAAAAACAAACAACACACAAGCCGGTGTAAACCGGTAGGCAACAGACTGCAAGAAAACCATACCTTGGTCCTTGCTTCGACTGGTTTCCACCGTTGGAGAATCCTATACACATTTAGTAACGTCGGTTAATTTAACGTACTAGTCCGTCGATAACTTATTACTCTACACTTCTAGTTATTTTACTTTCACATTTTATTATAACTTTTCACCTCCTAAATTGTCATTATACACACCTAACATGCCTTAGACAAACTTATAACATCATTACTTACTAATCCCCATCATTAGGCATCATTATTTAACCTTAAACTCAACTTTTTAAGTGGTCCGGGACTTGGTCCCCATTTAAGGTCCCGGACCGTGTCATTGTAAAACTCTCGGGCTGATTTCAGGTAGTGGTCCGGGACTCCATACAGGTCCTATGTCCCGGACCAATGTAGGCAAAAACTCTCGGGTTGTTTTTATGAGGTGGTCCGGGACTTTATAAAAATTCCTAGGTCCCGGACCAATGTAGGCAAATTCTCTCGGGGGTAAAACAGGGGGTGGTCCGGGTCTTTGTACATAACTAAGTTCCGGACCACCATGCCTTAGCAAATCTCTCGGCCTCTTTTAATGCATGGTCTGGGACATTACCCAAAACCTAGGTCCTGGACCACTGCTACAGATTTACATTTTGAACATTTTCTAAGTCTTGTTGCAATGGTTCTCCACATCCATTAAATGTATAAACTTCCCAAATGATCTTAGGTATATTCTAATGCCAAAATATCATCTCAAACACACCTAGTTCCTTGTCTAACTTGTTACTCAATTTCCTCATAAAATTCACTAACACTTGTAACATTTCTTACAAGGTTTCTAAATGGTGTTTCTCACCTATGATAACCACTATCCCAAAATGCTTTCTCCTCACCATAACATCATCTCTCAAGCATCTTTTCTTACCAACCAAAACTCCTAGTTGATGTCTAAGTCCTTTTTGTTTCCTAGAACACCTAAGACATTATTTCTTCCCTAGTAAAACACCTAGACATTTCTAACACTTCCTAGTTCACCAAATCTTATTTAAACACTTAGAACTTCTAGTATATTACCTAAATTTTGACATGGACTCTCCTAGAACATTACTAAGCCAAAACACATTGTTTTCACCATTAAACATTCAAGAACACTAAAATCCATCAAGAACATTCTTGTACACCAAACTTCACTCATTTAACACTACATCACAATATAGTGCATAATTTAAATTGCTTGGCACTTAGGCCCTTAAATAACATGGCTCTTAGGCCCTTAAGATGCATAAATCATAAACACTGAATTTCCCACATTATATTTGCCTTTGACCTGCAAATACACCCAACAATACATATGCCTTTTAATAAGCCTTTGAGAGTATTTTCCTAAGTCATTTACCATTGGCTCCTTAGGTAGTTTTAATAAGCAATATAAGCTCATTTATCCTAAGACATTAAACTACATTAGGTTAGCATATTTACCTCTTTTCCTCATAAACTTCTTTCTTGTTTCCTTGTTTAAAATCGGTAAGGGTGTTTGATTGCTTGTCAACTTCTAAACAATATACAAATAATGAAATGAGTATACAAGCTTTATGCTTCATCTCATTGTAAACCCTAGATACATATATTGTCTTAGAACATTTAGATGATTGTTTTACCTTGGATATGAAAGAGAGTTTGGATATGTAGCAAGAGAGGACTCCACCAAGCCCTTGGAAGATTCAAATGAAGCTAGAACAAGGCAATATAAAGAACGCCATCAATGGTGATTCTCGGTCAACATCAAAACAAGAAGGAAATGGAGTTTTTATTTGAGTTTCCTTACCTAGAAGCAAAGGAGAACAATAATATGTGAAAAGATGAGCTCAAGCTCCTCCCATGGAGATTCCTCTTGGCACCGAAATGGAGCTCTTGGAATTTTGAGAAGATAGGAATGAAGAGCTTGATGAGACTAGAAGAATGGTGGTCTTTGTTTTTGATTTGGCAAAGTGAGCTAGGAGATATAAGAGGTCAAAGATGGAGAATGGTGTGAGAGCTGCTGCAAACCGATGGAGAGAGGGAGAAGATGAAGTTGGAGACAGTGGGAATGCAAGAGAAATGAGAGAATGAGTTTGAAGTTGCTTTTGGAAGATATTAAGTAGTAAAGCAAATAGTAACTTGCTTTATCATTTGTTATTTATTTGTTAACTTGCAAGGTGGTGACTCACCTCATAAAAACCGGCCCCCATTAGTCATCTAGGGGTGTTTTAGTCTTTGTTGACCATTTAACTTACTTATATAGACTTATGTTATAAACTAGCTTATTTTAGTTACTATTCATAAAACAAGGCACATATTTGTGAAATTTTTGATTTCCCATTGATTTAGACTTCATAATGTGATACTAAGTAGTACACATGTTAATTAAAGAGTAATGATGGACATTTAGCCATTCAAAACTCATTTACAAGACAATTTTTCAAAAATGTGCTTTAAGACTCCTTAAAGCACATTTTGTGTTTTAACTTGTTTTCAAGCTCGGTTTTCTTTGGTAATTGGTTTAATATGTCCATTAATACATAAATAAGGTCTTGGTAAGTTCATTAGGTCTTAACCAAGCTTATCCCAAGCTTAGAGCACATTTTTGCCCATATTAACTTTAAGGTATTTATTTGTGTTTCCTACGATTTAAATTGTTTACTAATGTTTCTAAGACTCTTTTTAGTCTTAATATACCATATTTTAATGTTTAAACGGCATACTAAGGTTTGGGGTATTTCACATATTCTCATGCACCTTGGTCTTTCCATAGCAAATTAAACCAGGTATCTCATCGAGAACTCTGTAGCGCGATGCATGAGATTTAAACATGTCAATCCTTGTTGCAGCATCACCATTATATTTACTTCACACTTTGAAAGCATAAGGTACGTGAGTGACTATTCAGTCTAATGCTTGGTCAAGGAAAGTTGTATTCATGATTATTTTCCGACCTAAGGTAATATTCACTCACCTTATTCTATTCACTTATCAAGTGTTAATCCTTATCCTATATATGTTGTTATCTTTCTTTAGTTAGTTGGCTCTCTGATTCTCCGCAACATCATACTTCCCAAAATTGTTGTCACAAGCCATCTGCTCTATCAAAGAACACATCATAGAAATTAGCAAAAAAGTGTGAGCTACAATTGACCAATGACCATGTGGTCAAGTAAAAATTGCTACTCAATATTGAGGGAACTTATATCCCAAATAAGTCACACCAAACTCTTTGATGTATGCAACAAACGAGACATCAGTTGATTTGAAATGAAGAGCTGCAACAGCTAGCTTGGGACTAAAATTATATTAGAATGTGGTTTTTGGTATCTTTCTTAAAGCTCAATCAACTTGTTTGATAAAATTGGTTGGTGTAATAGACATATGTTGCAACAAATGATAATGAATTCGACAACTAAAAGCAGAGGAGATGGAAGGGAGAGGAAGATCAGATACCAGATGAGATATCGATAATCTAGCAAAGCCACTAGACATTGTGTGAGTTGTGTTATTAGGATACACACATATATATAATCTGTTGCAAGACTAATCAAGTTACACGTTTCTCGTAATAATCAAGATAGTCAACAAGGTATTAGAGTAGGAATATTCCCTTCGTTTTGTTCTTTGATTTTGCTCGTCGAGACTTGTCTTCATTCTCGACATTTCACCCATTTTCGATTGGGTTTCTCATCTACTCTTTGAGCGTTTATGTTTCTTGCTCTTTGAGCTTCCTTTCCTGTTCTCCTTCGAATAATCCCTCGTTGTGCAATTGTCAGAAGAGGAAGGTTCACCACCGGTGCAATAATCACTGAAGAAGAGAGCTCGCATCACCAGAAAAGGAGTTGCTGCTCTCAAACTTCAGATCTCCAGTGTAACATTGGAATATTCGGATCCTTTCTATCTTCATTCTTTGGATGGACTAAGCCTGAGCCTCACCACAACCCAGCTGACGGGGCCAAATTTTGGTCTTTAGAAGCGTTCGGTAACTCTCTCGCTTTTTGTCCAAAATAAATTTGGTTTCGTCAATGGTTCTTTGCCAAGACCGGATTCTTCACGGGAGAGGGATGCTTGGGACCGGTGCAACATGATGGTGATGGTGTGGTTCCTGAATACCATCAACAAACAGATTTCCAACACTATTATTTTCTCGCGGACGGCTAAGCAGATTGAACACTCTTTTATATATCAAATGTACATGTATATAGTCAAGAAATTGCCTTGGTTTATCGATTTGGGTAGTATGGTTGTGGTGTGGTCATTTCTCTTTATTCAGTTTGAAGAATTATGAGTTCTCACCGAACACCTCGAATCGCCAATAAATGCTACCTGCTACCCACAACATTAATCTCCCATAAATTTCTTGTAAAACAGTACTTGTTTTAACAAACATTATGTGATCCACAATGATGTAGATTTCATCCAAAAATATCGGTAGGAAATTAAAAAAAGGAAATTTTAAGAGATACCCCGAGGTTTGAACGAATTTTATGAAATACCCATAATGTTTCGTTTGTATTATGAGATACACTTGAAGTTTCATTTGTTTATACGATACCTCTGAGGTTTCATTTTCATTATAAGATACCTCTAAGGTTTCAATTTCATTACGAGATACCCTCTGTTCAAATTCTGATATATTATATTGTTAATATTCCTATTTTACCCTCACACCATATGTCCCGCAAGAACTTCAGGGATTTATGGTTAATTTTTTTAAAATATAATATAAAAAACACCAAAATAGTTAAAGATCATATAAGTTTGAATTAACTTTTAAAAAATGAGTATAATTAAAATAAAAAAAATCATAAAATTTTAAAAATAAATAGAAATGACTAAACAATAAAAATTATTTTATTTAAAAAACATAAATTGTTACATAATATAAAAACTATTGTAGTGGAGACTTAAAATCGTAAAAGAGTTATAACAAATACATTAAAATCACAAGAAAATTGACTATATTTTATGTTTCCTTATACTTTATTTTCCTAATTTTAAATAATGAGTTTTTCCATGTACCATATGAAATTGTTACTTAATATTTTTCATATTATTACTATACTTTTCTATGATTTAAGTCATTGCTACACAACACTTTAACAATTTATGTTTATCTTTTCAAAATAATTTATTGCTTTATTATTTAGTCATTTTCATTTATTTAACTATTTTTTTGATTGTTTAATAATACTTATTTTTCAAAATTGAATTTAAATTTATATGATCTTTAATCATTTTTGTGTATTTTTTCTATATTTAAATTTATTTTAAAATTTGACCATAAACCCTAAGATTATTATTGGGTATATGGTATGAGGGTAAAATTGGGATATTAACAATATAGTATATCAGAATTTGAACAGAAGGGTATCTCATAATGTAATTGAAACCTGAGGGGTATCTCGTAAAGAAAATAAAATCTCAGAGTTATCTTGTAAAAAAAAATGAAACATCAGACATATTTTGTAAAATTAACTCAAACCTCACCTCAAGGGTATATGGTGATATTTCCCGAAAAAAATCTTTATAGTGGTTTGAAATCTACCAACTTTCTCTTTCATCATTACTTATTTAAGAAACGTACCGAATTCCAATTGGTTTTAACACCATCAATTTATTAATAAATAGTATTTTACGAAATAATAAAGTCAGTGGAGGAGTGAAGAAAAAAACGAGAAGAAACATAATATTAAGAAACTTGCTTTATTATATAGAAGTGGGTAAATAAGTGACCACAATAAAAGAGATATGTTAAAAAATCCATATATCCATTATAGATGTCGATATCAAACGGGGCGGAGTTGTTGAAATAGCATTAAAAATGCATTTAGTATCTAGCCTTAGCCTCCGTTAGCTTACCGTTTTCAAAGATTAATCCGACACGTGTCAATATTGTATTAATTGTAAGTGTCTCCCATTAATTAATATATGTCGTTTTAGATTGTGATTCTTATTTAAAAATATGTGTTATCTTAGTTTTTTGACACTTTTTCTACTTTTATTTTTACTATTCAACAAAAATAATTATTATCTAGATAAAAGGGTAAAAAATAATAATACATATATTATTTTTTTACTTTTCTTAATAAGTGTACAAGTTAAAATGGAGTAAGTATCTTTTTTTGTCACTGATGGAATCTATATTGTTCTCATAGGTTCATCAAAAGTTCAAAACTAAAACCCAATTTCTTGGCTACAACCACATGTAGCTATAGATAGCTACATACATGTACATTTGGTCATTAAAAACTGTACATTTGGTCATTCAAAACTGTACTGATGTATATGTACATATATATAGTGAATTGTGATATTTCTGAATTTGTACTAAATGTACATACTAACTTTATAAACTGTACAACAAACTTATAAAATATGTACATTTACTCTACACAAACTGTACCATGAAAAATGTAGCCAAAGATGGCTACATATGGTTGTAGCTAAGACTCAATGTCCTGGCTGCAGCTGGATGTAGCCAACTATAGCTACATCCCAGCGCGCCGTCCTCTTCTCTCTTTTTTTTTAGCGCCTCCGATGTCAATCTCTCTGTCTTTTTTTTTAACTTTTTTTTAGATTTTTTATTCATATTTTTCTTTATCATAAAACTTTAAATTGTTGTAATTTTTAGTATATAAGTCCAAAATGAAAACAAATTATGTCATTGTTTATCTAAATTCAAGCTCTACAAAACAAGACCAGTCATTGATATATTTTGACAACTTTCAAACAAATATTTTTACATGTATGGAGCATAAAACGTAAAAGAAAACTTGTACAGACGGTCATACAAACCTGTACAAATGTTCACTAAAACATGTACATCCTCACATGAAGACATGTACATTCTCACATTAAAAACATATAGATAGTCATATAAACCTGTACGAATAATTAAATATGTACATCCTTAGGTACAGACGGTCATACAAACATGTACATATGAGCATACAAACATGTACAGATGTTCATTAAAGAACATGTACATTCTCACATTTAAACATGTACATCGTCACATTAAAACATGTACATTGTCACATTAAAATATGTACATACATCCTCACATTAAAAAATTATGGTATACATGTAAAAATAATTTTTTTAAAAAAATTGTCAAAACATATCCATGACTGGTCTTGTTTTGAAGAGCTTGCATTTAGAACAATGATATAAATTTTTCATTTTTGACTTATATATTAAAAGTTATAACAATTTAAAGTTTTTATGATTAAGTAATAAAAGAATTTTTTTTTAAAAAAATCATTATTGCTGCGCGGCGTGAATGAAAGAAAAAAAAGGAAATGGTCGCGCCCGCTCCTCACTCCTCCCTCCTTCTCTGCTGGATGTACCTATCTAGGTACAGTCACCTGTAGTCAAGAATTTGGCTTAGTAGTATTATGTTAACTACAGATATCTGGAAACAACTACTCTATGCTAGATATTAAGATGACTAATGGAGCTTATCAACTCACAATTGACTGTTTTATAATTTAGGCTGCGGTGTGGTTTTTTTTTAGTTTTGTGCCAGTTTTGGTTTGATTGTTTTGGCTGACTGTTTTGCTGGTTATTTTGTGCTAGTTGTTTTATGACTGTTTTGAAAATTAGTGTTCGGCAAGCGGCGGTTTCGTCTGATTGTTTTGAATAAGTTAGTTTTGTGCAGTGTGTTTACCGTTTTCGTTGTTACAATTAAAAATTTTAATATTACATTTTAAAACATTTTTTTGTTAATTAAGTTAAAATATATGTAGATATTCAATTATAATCTTTAATAGTTAATATTCTTTATTAATATTTTAGTGACAATTAATTTATAATATGTATACATATTAATTTATAAATAAATTTTTTACATATATTTGAAAAAATAAAGAAATAAACCATTACATTTAGAGCAAATATATTAGATGTTATATATAAAAATATAATTTTATGGATTATATATGATTATTTAATATAACATTTCAAATGTATTAATACTTAAAATTATTTTAATTTTTAATGGAAAATATCATTGAAATGAAAAAGAAATTCTTTCTAATAATAAAATAATTGACTGTAAGTGAATATTTATATATATATAGCTATCACTTATTATGTTATTATATATTGTTTAATTGTTGATAAAATATTTATTTTAACTCACAATTGACTTTTTTTTTTAAAGTAAACATCGACTAGAATGATTACCTGCATAGATCTGTTACAACCTTCGGGACATTGTTATACCAGACTAGCCCCAAGCACCCGCCCCTGGCTATATTTGCCAAAACATGCGCCCCACATTTACATAACGGGGAATATACCCAAAACATAGAAGATCAAACCTACCCCTAAGGTCCCTTGGGACACAAACCCCAACATCAGAGAACAAAACAGCATTGTTACACCCAGCAAAAGACTTGACTACTTCTAAACAATCAGAGAGGATACGGATCCTTCTGAGACCAGCTTTAGCTGCAACTTGGGTACCGAAAAGCACCGCTTCTGCTTCAGCATTAAACGGAGATAGCGCGCCTTTGATCTGCTTCAAACCAGCAGCCAGCACCCGTTGGCCCATTTTACACACCACACCAATTCCCCCAGCACCAACATTGCTGCTTCCAGAGAAAATACTTGCATCTACATAAACGTCCACAGCTTCCGGTAACGGCACTGGTAAACTGTTCTCTAGGGAAACAATCAGAGATGGCGGGGCTATTGAGCCCCCGCACTGTGTCCAAGAACAACTGGGCTTGCTCCCAAACATGCCCCGTATCTAGCGCCCCATCGTTCTGCACCCTGCACCGCACAAACCAAATCTTCCACAACAAACAAGCAAGATTAGAGAGAATATCCAGCCTCGCATTCAGGCACATATCTAAAAACCAATCAATCACCCCTTCATCAGACAAACACATCGGTTGAGGCACAGAGGCATTCTTAAGCCAGAGATCAGCAATAAATTTACAATCAAATAGAACATGCTTTAAACTATCCACAGAGCCACACAAAGCACAAGAAGGGTTAGTAGCGCCATTACAACATCTAGAAATCAGCGCTTTACAAGGAACGATACCATGCAAGACTTTCCAAGCAAAAAGAGAAACTCTAGCTGGCAAGGAGCAAGCCTTGACTCTAGCCATGGCCCTACCAATTACACACTTACTACCAGAGCCATTTGCTGACCCAGTGTTCCGCACCGCCATAAAGTAAGCAGATTTTACAGAGAAGACCTGCGTTCTACACCCACTCTAGACCCACTTATCAGCCGACTCAAGATCATTCAATTGCATAGACAAAACCAAATTAGAGTCAAGATCGTCAAAGAGTTCTCTAACCATACCTACCTTCCAGCATCCATGATCAAAATCTATTAAGTGGCTAACTTGCATACCAGAACAAAGGGAGGGAGGGAACTTATGAAGAAAAGGTCTACCCCCTAGCTTCCTTAAAATCCAACTGTCCACCACAGCTGTACCCTTCCCATTACCTATAACTCTTCTTGCCCCTTGTCTAACTAAGCCCAAGGCCGAATACAGAGACCTCCAAATAGCACTAGGCCTATGCCCCAAACTTGCCCCTACTAAAGATTGGTCTGTAAAATATTTAGCCTTAAAGATCTTTGAGACCAGCAGCTCCGACTGAGTAAGGATGCGCCAACATTGTTTTGCCAACAGGGCCTGATTAAAGCAACCAAGGTCTCTAAAGCCAAGCCCACCCTCCTGTTTTCTTTTGCACAAGTCAGACCATTTTTTCCAGAAGATACCACTAGAACCAACACCTTTCCACCAAAACCTTGAAAATATACTTTTAATCTCCTCCAGAAGAGCCTTAGGCAACCGCATCACTGACATAACATAAGTTGGGATAGAAGACAACACACTTTTAATCAGGAGCTCCCTCCCTGCTTGGGAGACCAACCTACCCCAGCCACTAGCTTTCTTAGAGACCCGCTCCCGAATATAACCAAAAATCTGTCTCTTGTTTCTACCAATTTTACTAGGCAAGCCCAAATAAAGACCAAGGTCATGAACCTCCCTCACATTCAAGCAACCACAAACTGCACCTCTAATATCACTGCTCACCATCCTAGAAAATAGAACACTAGATTTATCAAAATTAATACGCTGGCCTGAAGCCTCACAAAAATCATCTAGAACATACTTCAGATTTACTGCATTCTCCACAGTGGCACACCCAAAAAAGACACAATCGTTACCAAAAAATAAGCAATTAACGTCACGGTCCACCCCCTTGACATTAACCCCCTTATAGATCCCAACATCAGAAGCCAACCTAAGGCTAGCAGAGAGGGCCTCCATGCAGCAAATAAATAACAGGGGGGATAGAGGGTCCCCTTGGCGCAGGCCACGTTAGGGCCTAAAAACCCGGCCAGGGACACCATTCAACAAGACAGACATTGAAGACGAAGTAACACAACATTCAACCGCCCTAACCCAGTTATTATGGAACCCCATTGACCTAAGCACAACAAAGAGGAATGACCACTCTATTCTGTCAAAAGCCTTTGCCATATCAATTTTTAAAGCAAAAGACCCTCTAAAGCGAGCTCTAGAACACCCCATACTATGAATAATTTCATGGGCAGCCATAATATTGTCAGTAATTAGACGCCCTGGCAGGAAGGCAGATTGCTCAAACGAAATCAACTCAGGCAAGATCAGCTTGACTCTGTTTAACCCTAGATGCAATCCTGTAAATCAAATTACATAAAGAAATCGGCCTGAAATCTCTCATGTTATTCGCCCCCTTCTTCTTGGGGATAAGCGCAACATGCGTGTGATTGAAACCAGGAATCATGCAACCAGAATTTAAAACCAAAGCACCGAGTCTACCAAATCCTTACCTATAACCCAGAAAGCTTTAATGAAGACCCCGTTCACTCCATCAGGCCCCGGGGCTTTATGGGGGTTTAGATCCCTAACAACAAGAAGGACTTCATCAGACGAATATGGCTTAGCAAGCTCCGCATTCATAACGGTAGTCACCCTTCCTTCCACCCCCGCAAGGAGATGGGGATTCAAATCCGGCCTAGAGGAGGAGAAAAGATCCACAAAAAAACCTCGAGCAGCAGCTTCCATCTCCTCCCACCCGAAACATAGCGCCCACCAGGAGATTTGAAGGCAGACAATGTGATTGCGCTGCGCACGGGCCTTGACCTTTCTAAAGAAGAAAGATGAGTTCCGGTCACCACCCCCAATCCAGTCACATCTCGCCCTTTGCCACCAACGGACTTCCTCCTTGTACAGCGGAATCCAAAACTTTAGCTTTTTCTTTCCACGCGTCCACCACATCCGGACCAGGGACCTGACTCCCACTGGCCCAGTTCACCTTTAAGTCTATCAATCAAAAGACGCCCCCCTGATCTATTTGAGCCCCACCTTCTTAGGGCCTGGCCACATTTAAAGATTTTGGCCATATAACCAAGCCCAGCTACACCCCGCCCATTCCATGAGCTCTCCACCACCTTGCGGCAATCAGCCTCATGGGCCCAACAGTTTTCAAAGTGAAAAGGGCGCGCGCGCCTCCTCGAGCTAGGCTCCATGACCAGAAACAAAGGACGGTGATCAGAGCGGGACCAGCGACCATGGAAGTTACAAGCATTAGGATAGAGGTCAAGCCAGCCCTGATTAGCAAGGAACCGATCAATGCGGCTCCGGGTCACACCCAGACCCCAAGCTCTACTACTGTAAGTAAACTTATTACCCTGGTAGCCAAGATCGAACAGACCCACCTCCACCACCAAATCTCTAAAACCCTGCAAACTCGCCATGTTCCTTTCACCTGAGCCTCGGTGCTCATGCCTATGGAGAACCTCGTTAAAATCACCACAAAGGAGCCAAGGTCCATCCAAATGCCTAGCAAGGTCCTTAACAAGCTCCCATGTACGCCATCGATCCATATGATTCGACCAGCCGTAGATCCCCGTCCACCTCCACCAGACCCCCTTGCAAATATCAACCAGACAGTCAATATGCCTCGCAGAGTAGGATTGCAGCCTGGCACCGATAGTATCTTTCTAGAGAGCAGCAAGACCACCCTGCCTCCCAACACAATCAACAGACACACCATGATACCCCCCCAATTTCCTCTTGATTCTATCCATTTCAAACCGCAAAAGCTTAGTTTCGGACAGGAAGACTAAGCTGGGCGAATACTCCCGGACCAGGTCCAGGACCTAACGAACTGCACGGGGGTCACCCAGTCCCTGGCAGTTCAACACTAGGCAATTCATTGCGACCGGCAACCCGGGCTTCCCCCGAGGTTGCCTCCCTATTTGTTGAAGATTCGTCCTTGAGGTCACCCTTCTGGCTCACACCTTTACCTCTCTTGACAATGTCTCATAAGCCACGCATCTCCAAAAACTCGCTTATAGTGCAGCTATCTTCAACACAACCAATTCTTCTCTTACGTCCATTCACCAAGGTATCCTCCAGCCCCTCCCATAAGAGAATAACTGGGTTACCCTCTGCATCACACTGAACTCCACACCCAGAGCACTGACCACCCTCCAGGGGCTGCTCCACCTGCTCATTGCTAGGCTGCGCTCCCCCAGACTCCTTGTCCTTATCACCATCATCATCATCATTGCGCATGCCTGAGCCAACCCCGTCCTTCCCGCAGCCTTAGACTCCTTAAACGCCGCCGCAGCATTCTCCTTCGGAAAAAGGACCGAAGACGGGCCTACCCAGACATCCTCTACCTTAAGCCTGCCTCCCCCAGCACTACCAGCATGAAGCCAGGGCCCATAGGGGAACCCCTCTTCACCAGTCTCCTTGCGATTAGGGCACTCCCTCGAAGCATGCAGCCGCAAGCCGCAATAAAAACAGAGTGAAGGGAGACGCTCGTACGACAGACGTAACACCATGGTTTCTCCCTCAACCGAGACAGAAACATATCTTAAAATGGGTTTCAGGATATCCACCATGACCTTAACCCTGATAAACTCCCCAACGCGCCGCCCGTCATCCTTCCAAAACTCCAAGAACTTCCCGATACGATCCCCAACCCGTTTAGCGAACTCCTCTTGAAATAGCATAAGAGGGACATGTTGAATTCTCACCCAAAAAGGCACCCACCTAAAGAGGTGATCCCTAGGCGGCTTGCTAGGCTCCAGCAGCACTAAAGCCATCAAAAACCCGTCGAATGACCAGGGCCCCCTGTTCAGAATCTGCTGCATGCAGACCTTATCCTCAAACTGAAAGATGACCAGGTCTGTCCCCATAGAACGCACCTTTAAGCTTCCACTAATCTACCACGCAAGCTTCATGGTCTAAATTGACCTTATTCTCACAATTGACTGTTTTATCATTTACATATTCGCTCTAAATTTAATGTCATTTATTTTATTCACAATGTTCATATATTAAGGGGTTCTCACTACTTTAGTAGTATCAATTATTTTGATTTAGTAAATGAAGGTTTCTAATTATAAATGTTATGTAAGTTAGTTTATACATATTTTATGTGAGTAAAGTTCGGATCAAACTAAATCAGTTCGTATAATATTCTTTTCAGATCAATCAGAGACTTTGATTCAGAGTGGATTTAAGCATTACCCAAACAAAATTCATGTTTAACCCGAACATAATCATAATATTGAAGTACAAAACTTATCCTTTTATCTTTATTTTATGCCCACAAAAGCAGTGAAGTTTCAAGGATACAGAAATGGACAAAATTAAAGTACACATATCTTTCACTTCGTGGAAACAACGGTGTGACGACTATCTGGCGACAGATTCCACATTAGATTTGTATAACGCAGCGTTATCTTTGAAAAACCCAACTATTTTATCTTTAGAATTAGAAGAAAGAGTTTCCTTTACTATACTGTATTCGTATAACTCCGCCTTCCACTTGCTCAGCAGAGGGAAATCATCGTCTTTTACTACCTCCTTCCCAGTTACCTCCTGTACAGCTTCCACCCAACGTGTTATGACGATGGCCGCTATGTCTAAGTAACCCAAGTTCTCTCCTCCAAAGAACTTCTTGTTGCCCAGCTGCTTTTCGAGGGTCCTGAGGTTCTCACAACCCTCTTCCGCCAGCTTCTTCGATTTTTCTTCGTCTGAGGACCAACATGCAGCCCAAATCGGGGGCATACACTGTAACAGGACAGGGAAAAGCCCAATCGGCCTTTAATGAAGTTGTACAGTAAGCAAATTAAGCAAGAGCTTTTGAAACAACAAATCAAAATTACCGGCTCATTGGTTTTACACGGTTAAGAGAAAAAGAAACTAATTTTAAGAATAAGGAGATAAATGTAAAGGATATGCTTACCTTAATTGGGATGAAATCAGCCCAGAAACGAGCCATAGCCCTCTCGTAAGGGTCGGCGGGTAAGATTGCAGGACCTGTTTTCCAGGTCTCATCGATATACTCGATTATTATCATGGATTCTGCAATAGGTTTTCCATTGTGAACAAGAACAGGGACTTTTTGGTGGACAGGATTATAATTGAGCAGATCCTCGCTCTTCTTTTTGAAGATATCTTCCTCGAAGTATTCATACTCCACACCTTTCATCTTCAAAGCAATCTCCACCCTCTTGCTAAAAGGGCTTGCAAACAACCCATACACCTTCACCTTGTTCGCCTCAGCAGCCATTTTTATGTCTGAGTGCTCTCTCAAGTATGTTTGTTGTACCGGCTTGAATTCCATCTTGCTAAGGCTTTTTATAGCAGAAGATTCATTGCTGCGCAAGAGATGTGAGGGATTAAATGTTATTGATCGATGACGATACTAACCCAGAAGGTTCTCTGGTTGAGGGAGGCGGCCACAACAAACAACACAGGCTAAAAGTCAGGAACAAATACAATAAAATAGCCCAGTACATGTGTTGATCAATGATCACAGATTTACAGTCAATGCTAAGCATATTTTCTAACTTTAAAAGACGATTTGGCATGTGTGTTGTTGATTGATTGGTGTGTTATTGATAATCGGGATTTAACCTTTACAAATGTCTAATTCAGCTATTTGAATTTGACTTGTCATAACAACCTTTTGTGTCTTGACATCTGCTTTTACAGTGATGAAATCAGTAGTGGTGGGGTAAGACACCATTTTTCAACCGCAATATAATTTATAATATAGATCTATCGAAAATATTATAGAAATAATATATTCCGAAAACATCAATTAATAAAATAAATTCTTGAAAATAGTATTTTTATTTGTAGTTATTCTTTAAAAAATAACATTTACAAATCTATTATTGGAAGATTTGCAAAAAATCCTAATATTATAAATAAAACATAATAAAATGTAATTAACAAGTAGATAATTAATAACAATAACAAATAGAACATATTGCCTCCTCGTGCTGGTCATTTGACCATATCATTTGATAAATTCCTATTTGTTTTTGGGGGCTCCACTGATGCCCAAAACCTCTACGATGACCTTTACATGCTAGATATTGGTATGTGATAAACTTGCTCGTATAGTTACAATTCTTTTTTCTTGTTTTAAGAATATAATTTCTTTTGAAATGATCACAATATTGAGAAATTGGACAAGTGAAAGATGGCAGCGACTGCTTTTACCCTTGCTCTAGTGGAATTCAGCATGTCAAGTCCGATGAAGCTAAAACAGACAAGGGATCATCCTGTTGTACAAATGGTATGCTTTGGCTAACAAGGTAGATGACGCTGTGTTTGTTTTTCTAGGCTTCTGTAATCATTCATTTTTCTCCCCTTTGATGTTTAGTTACTTCTATATGTGCACATGTTATGCTCTTTCAGTCATTAATTACCTGGGAACGAGTGTACAAAATATATGTATGTGGCTGGCATGTATGTTAGTTTGAGTTCTGTATATACAAAATTTGTGTGGTTTGTATGTTGCGATCTTCACCTTCTGTGTGTGGTTTTATTGAGTTTTGTTACTTCAGCTACATTGCTAGCTAGTTATGCTTGTTCTGAATGGATTTATCTCTTTTTTGTTAGCTGGTCTTTAATGAGTTATCAAGTTAGAATTCAATTAACTACATTCAAGTTAGGATTATGCTGTTGAACTCGCACTTGATACCCTTTTTGCTGCCAGATCTTTTAGGATTGAACAGCTTGTTTTGCTGAATGAGGGGAGGAAGGTTTTCCTTCTTTTTATGTGTGTATATTTCTCTCGATCTTGGTCTCTTTTACTTGAATGATTCTTTGTTTTCTCAAGGATTTTGTCTTGTGTTCAAAATCCATCACCATCTGATATTCTCTTTGTAGTACTCTTCCCTTGCATAACCATATTAGTGGGTTCAATCATCTCATCCAAACCCACCAACTCCCATGATCTCTTGTTGTATGCATTTTGTGTTTATCCAACTAATACTGTGCACTCCAAAGTATATTATGTATATCTATTATATATAGAACCGAGTCAGATACATACTAATAACAACGAGAAACAGAAACTTATATAAGTATGTAGAATAGCTTGAGAATTAAAAAGATAGACAGACAGACAAACCTGGGGTGCTTCATCTTCACCGGAAGCTAAGAGAGGGAGAATTATTATTAGTAGGTGGAAGAAGAGGAGAGGAAGGTACTGCTGCTGCTTCTGCATGCTGAATATTGCGTTGTGATAATAGGCATTTGGTAGATATGCTGTAGTACAATATTCAGTTTCTATTATTTTGAATGAATTGATGCTTTCAATCCAACAGTTAATCAGTCTTATTTCAATACCTTGGTGCCCTAAGAGCACGAGTTATCAGTTTACCTTTTTATTGGTGTCACTAAATACTGGTTAGGTTGTCTATTAATAGGCTATAAGGACAAAAAAAAAGAGTCGGTAAAACATTTTTACTGACAGACAAAGAGTGTCAGTATAGCTAGCCTTGTTTGAAATAATTATTTAGCTATTGAAGTGGTGTTCACTGACACATATGTAAGTGTCAGTATAGAGTCAACTGACACATAAATATATGTCAGTATAGGGTAAACTGACCCAAAAAGAAAGTTTCAGTATAGCTCTACACCTTTCACCGGCATTTCGTTTTTGTGTCAGTAAAACCCTATAGTAACTACGGTACCATCGACTTTTTTTGTGTGTCGGTAAATCCCGATACACCTTATACTGACACTTTTTTGAATTTTACTGACACTTTTTATGTGTCAGGAAAACGTTCTTTTCTACGTAACTAATAACATAACCAATTTATATGACTCTTAGAAACATTCACAACAATGAAATATAATCCATTCTCAAAAAATAATCTTTAATTTTCCTTCCTCGAGTTTGTTGTAGCCACCATAATAAGTTTCTTATTTGATTTTTTCAAACACACTTGTAGATATGGCATCACTAACATATTACAACTTTCTCGTCTTGTAGATATGGCTCTTGCTAATCTTGAAGTTTTGGTCGGACTCCCCGAGTTGCCCAGCGAGTATTACAATGAAGAATTTATGAGTCTCCTTGGGTCGAAAGTAGGGAAGGTCAAGAAAATTGATTTATCGACGGCGGGATTCAGAAAAACCCGGCTGGCTAGAGTGGCCATTGAGGTGGATCTCACCAAGCCCCTTCTGGCCAAATACAGATTTCGTAGACGGACTATGAAGATAGAGTACGAGGGATTACATTTGGTTTGCTTCGCTTGCGGGTGCTACGGGCATAGAGACGTTGAATGCCCTAACCGCGACTCGGAGGCTCAAGTGTTACAAAGTGAGGGTCTTCGTCTAGTATGGAGAAAACTTTGAAGGTCTCTCCCCATATTGTTAAAGGCTATGGTGACTGGATGGTTCCCCAGAAGCGGAACGCTGTCAAACCTAACCAGCGCAAAGGACCTATCGAAGAGAAACGAGGACGAAGCAAGAGCGATGAGGGCTCTCGATTCTACATTCTAAGAGATGAAGTAGAGCAATCGATGATTGAGGGAAGCCAAAACGCCGGAGAGTGAGATTCGGTTATTAAAGCCCCAAATGATGGTCAGGATGATGTTCGTGCACAACATTCGCATATCCAAGCTAGGGTTCCGGTCAGAGTAAATGTGAAATCCCCCCAATCTGGTGCGCCGGTCTCAAATCCCCATACTTTAACTGGTAATTTGGGTATCCCTGAGCCGAATCTGGCAATTAGTTCTGATTTGTTAGATCCTGGTATTGATGTTTCTATTACTGATCATAAAATGCATACTGCTGCAAATAATTAAACCCACCCATCTCGGGGTGGTACATAGTCCCGATATATCATCTTTGTATTTATTTTTATGGTTGGAATTCTCTGTTGGAATGTTAGAGGAGCGCTTCGAACAAACTTTCATAGGGCTTTGAGAGAATTTATTAGATTGAAACATCCTTCAATCCTTGTCTTGGTCGAGCCTAGAATCAGTTGTAGGTCAGCTGAAATGATCTGTAATAGAATTGGCTTTGATAACTCCGTTAGGGAGGATGCCCAGGGCTTTAGTGGTGGAATCTGGATCTTGTGGAATAACCCTGTGAGTGTGTAGATTATTGAGTCAAATAGACAATTCATTCATAGCCAGGTTATAGCTGCTGGTAAGGTCTTTATGTTTATAGCTGTGTATGTGAAATACCCCGACCTTAAATATGGCGATTAAATTATCCAATAGGTATTTAAGAGCCTAATAATGGTTAAGAAGTATTTGTAAGGGAAATAAATCCAAAAGAAATAAAGAAACACTTTAAAAGTGAAAAACGCTAAATAAGCGTTAAATAACCATAGGAGGTATGAGACCTCGGTTAGCGTGTTGTAAGGATTCTAAAGGCTTAATTAAGTCTAAATAAATATGAGGGAACAAATCCCGAAGAAAATGGACCCTTAAAACGGTTTAAAAACACTACCGAACCTTAAAGCGCGTTTTTCGAGGTAACCGGGAAAACGTGTCTTTAAGCGGGTCAAATAGACTCGTAACAATTTTAGTCAACTAAATATTCATTAATAAATATTAGTGAAGCTGTAGGACCAATAAAATCAATAAAACGAGAGATTAGTAAAAACTGTCAAAAACGGTAAGTTGTGGGGTAGGAATATAAATAACGCAAACCTATGTGTCCACTTTGAAAATAAAAAGGTAAGAGTGTTATGTGTGTGTGTGGGCTGTCCGATTTTGGCCCCTCCTCACACTCCCTCTTTACTCTCCTTTTACTCACAAACAAACAAAAATAATAAACTACTACTTCTACTTTATTACTTTACCCCCACTCTCTCACACTCTCTCTCCCCCACTCATTTCCTTCTCCACGTACAGGCCCCCATCTTCCTCCTCTCTATTTTCCTTCCTTCTCCAAATCGACATCCATGGAGAAATAAGAAACACCCACAAACTCTATCTTCTCTCCTTTGTAACTCCCTCCACACTCTTCCAAAAATTACAAAACTTGCACCATTGTAATCCTCTCCTCAAGAGCTACACTTTCATCTTTCCAAAATTCGAAAACACCCACTTTCGATTTTATGGGTATGCACCATTTGGAGTTTCAACACCACCATTAGAAGGCCCTCCTTCTCCTTGTTCTTCTAAGGTAAAAATATTTCAAAAACTCCATCTTTTTCTAGCCCTTATGGGCAAAACGAGATTCATGAACTAAACCCTTGTTCTTCCTCTTGTTCTAGCCGATTTTGGCTTGTTGGTGGAGTTGGAAAAAATTGTTCTTGAGCCACTCCAAGCTCCACTTGAACTCTTGAAAGGTAATAAATTTTCTAAACCCTAAAACCTAGATTAAAGCTTGATTAATGGTTAGGGTTAGTTCATAGTATTGAAAGGTGTATGTGAATGGTTGTAGTGTTAGTGGATTGAGATTACAAAACCGGTAGAGAGAGAGAGAAGGAAGAAGAAAGAAGAAGAAAGGAAATCTAGAGAAGAAACAAGGTAAGAATGCTCACCCTTGTGTAAGCCTTATATATGTAATGTAACAGATTTTAAGGAATGGAAATGTGTATGGTAAAATGGTAATGTATTAGTAATGTAATGGGTCAGAGAATATAAGTATTTTGAAGCTTTAAAAGATGTGTAAACCTTATTGAAAACAGATTGGGACTTAGTGTTTGAGTGCAGGAATTTTTATGAGTGTTTTAGTATTGGTATTGTATATGAGAGCTATGTATATTGATGCTATTGAAAACAGGTGAATTGGGTAATAAGATGTGAGTGCAACAATGTGGTGAGAGTGTAAAAATATAGGGGAGACTATGGCAAAATTTACTTAGAAACTAGTGAACTTGGGAACTAGAAACTAGGTAAAAACATACCTTATAACAGATTTTGATTGAGCTAGTTTAATGGGTAGTTTAGGAGAGGTGTGTAATGCATTATAAGCCTTAGGAATGGCATTGTGAGAGGGAGCTATAGATGGGGGAAGTGAGAATCAAAATCTGTAGCAAAAGGGTGTAAGGATGTATGGAGAAGTTAGGAAAAATTAGTGTGTAAGAATTGGTAAAAAGAGTGTCGGACTTGGGTATAGATATTGTAGTTGTTGGAGATGTATATGGAATGCTAGGAGTGACATTGGTAGAGGAAGTATTGGATAGTAGAATGGAGTGCGAAAATCTGAAGCATAAGAGGAAAGAAAACTATTATGAGTGTTGAAAGAAAGTGAGGAAATTGTGTAAATTGGTTGATGGATTTAGTAATGAATTCGATGAATGAACTAAGGTGAACTAGAGGATTTAATTAGTGTTTAAACATGTAGGAAACATGTGGAAATGAGTAGGAAAAGATTGGGTGTGAATTGAGTAGAGTTTGAAGTTCAAAATGAGTAATTAAAATAAGTACTGGGCTGGACCGACCCTAGGACCGACCCTAGCAGGGTCGGTCGACCCGAAAAATTGCAATCTCGGAAGCTTCTGCATCCGACCGACCCAGGGGACCGACCCTGACTGGGTCGGTCGAGTAGGAATTTTGACGGGAATTGCTTCTGTAACGGACCGACCCAAGGACCGACCCTGGCTGGGTCGGTCGTGTTGGAATTTTCTGTAATTGGAGTCTCTGTAGCCGACCGACCCATGGGTCCGACCCAGGGTGGGTCGGTCGGGTCAAAACTTACAAAAAAAAAAAAAACTAAAAGATTATGATTAGTATATATATATGTATATGTATATCCACCTATACATATGAGCATATATGTAAGTATACCATTGTTAAATAATGAAAAGTAAGTGAATAAAATGTGAGTATAGGAATGTAAAGACTTAGTAAGTATGAGTTAGGAAACGTAAGGATAATCGAATTAAATTAATGATAGTTAGATTAATTATTCGATTGTATGTATATCATAGGATTTGAATTGTGAATACCGGAGGAACGTTGGGATACAAGTACAACGGTGAAAGGTATGATTTCTTCATGCCCTGTATCCTAATCTGGTTACCCCGATTTGTGTGCTTATTTGACCACCTAATAAGATAAATGCACGAATCGGATTATATTGCACTTACTTGTGCTTGTTTACATTGTTCTCGATATTTGTTTTGAACAATAGTTTGTATAATTCATGAAACATATGAATGATGATGATATGTATTGTATTTTGTAGTGTACTTGTATATTGTAGTGTATCTCGTATGTATGTGTATATGGGTATTGTAATATTGTGGCTTGGATGTTGACTTGTGCTAATTCCTAACTAACCAACTCCTAACTTAAGTGAGTAAATTGGAATGAGTACAAGTCCGATATAGCTTCGGCCACGCGTGAGGATGAGGAGACACAAGAGGTTGGATCCGATTCCTGGTTCGTAAGCTGGTCCACGGCCCAAATCCCTTAAGTGGGTAGCATCCTGGATTAGTGAACCAAGTAAATCCCGGTGGTGGGACGGAGTAGTCCCCGGGCCGGAGGTCCCGACGACTTAACATGAGTAAGAGTAAGAGTAAGTAAGTATGTATGAGTATGAGAATGAGTATGTATGTGTATGTATGGAGTAAAGGAGTAAAAGAGTAATCTCCACCCGATTAACCCGGGTGGACCAATATGAGCTAACAAGTTATTGGATTGTGTATGAATTGTGTATGTATTGTATATTGTATTGGGTATCACGGAATTCAGAAAGGTAAGTATGTATTGTTGGGCTATGTGGATTACCATGTATGAACTGAAGTGTATGCATTGAAGTGTATGTATGTATTCTTTGCGTAGAGTATCGTAGTATATGTATGAAAGCATGTATGCATGTATGTATGAATAAAATGAACCGCATGTATTCGACCAAGTGGTCGGCGTACCCTCACTAGTACGCGGGGTATGCGGTTATCATGCTCGGCGAAAGCTGACCCCTCGGGGGACATTTTTTTAGTGTGCAGGTACCCGAAGCGAATATGGTCAAGGAAGAGACCGGAGGCACGCCCTTGTAATTAGAAAGTAAGGTAGTAGTGAGGAATGGGTAGTAAGTAGTCTCTTAGTGAGTATGTATGAACTTGGAAGAGGTATTATACTTGTATAAGGAACCTAGTAAACTCGGTACGTAGATTATATTGTATGGTACTTGGAGTATTGTATCGAATGCAGATTGTAGTAGTATTTGGTAAATGGAGAATGTATGGTAGATTTGTAGTACTCGGGATTCCGGTCCATCAGACCGATGCTGTATGTAGAATCAGTAGCCTTGTTAGTCACGTGGGTGACTAACGGCATTGTATCACCCATTGCATGTAAATATATATCCGCTGCGTGTATCTGATGAGTAAGGAGATTGGACGCTAATGGTTGTATTAATAGTAGGGGTGTTACAAAAAGTGGTATCAGAGCGAAGTATCGCTCTGATGACTGGAAATACCGAGTTTAGGAATACCGAGTTAGGAATTAGAAGCTTAGGGCTAAGGGCTGAGTGTTAGCATTAGAGATATGCTAGTTAGGAACTCCCGGTGAGTACCGGATACCTACAATACCAGACCCGCCCTCCGCAAATCCCCTTGTATAACTTGGGAAAGAACGCCAGAGAGAAGGAAAGTCCTCTCATACTCGGGGAAACCCGATCTGGCAGTTGTGAAGCCATCACACAGTAAACAAGAACCGGCACATGGTAGATTCCAAGGATTGGAAGACCCGGAGATGGATCCCGGTTGAACAACAATACCCGCACTTAATAGTGGTGGAATGAACACTCCAACTACAAGGAGGCTACAACTTGCAACAGCATGGGGCGACATGCTTAGCAGTCGCAGAACCTAGCTAGTTAACCAACAGCAGGAAAGAAGCACTCACCGTGCAACGGAATGGAAAAGGGAGCAGTAACGGAACCCGAGACACAAGTCTACGGGATAGTGACACTTGAATAATGCCACCAACGGTATGCTAGTCGACTAAGGACATAGTTGGGAGTGATTAACTTCGAAACTACAACGCCAGAAGATTATAATACCTGGCCGACATAGCTTACACAGCTACAAGAGCAACCACGAGATACAATCCAATAGGACTACAAGCGTAGTACCTAAACAAGGAAGGCTCAGTAACCACCACAGATGTGTGGGAACGAGCCACAAGGAACGACACTAAACCAAATGGAACGGGAACCTCCAAGGATTGGAAAAGTACCCTGATCAGTTACAACCACGTCAAGCTTACTGAGAAGTTACTCAGAAGACTAATTAGCCTAAGTAAATCATCGATAAGAACAAAGGAAGAGTCAATGAGACTATCAAGTACCAGTAAAAACCATACCGTGACCGATATCGGTTTACCCGAAAACCACCAGTACCACGCACTTGCCACGGCAAGTGCAGTAAGGACCGAGATACGTAAAGAAACTCTAACACACCACAGGTACATAGTAATGTACCGTGACTACGATGAAGCAACTATGGGATCACAAATCTTGAAACTGAAGGAATGGAACCTTGGGAAGGCCTAACAGCCCGACCACTGTATTTAGAACATACCAGTTAGCGAGAAGCTGGACTTGGTCAAGATTTTGAACATGGCTATGCCATGAAGAACTTCTTTTAACACCGAACCACAGTTTTCAAACCAAGTTTTCTTTCAAAACCACAAACATTCTTTTAAAACCTTGGATTTTAAAACCAGACCCAACAGCATTATGGTGAGTATCATAGAATGATACAAGAGGAGTTGACAACAGAATACTTCACCTAGGCGTGTGGCGAACACTACGAGTGTACCCGTTACGGGATGTGGGACAACCGCACTCCGAAGGAGCTTGCGGGCCCGACATATAGTTGGGTAAGTGGTAACGTGTCAATATGGTACCCCACGTATGTATACATGTAGGGTGCGACGCACGGGAAGTAGTCAACTCCGTTCTACGGACCATGAGTGAGTTCAAACCAGAACAGCTGGACACCTTAGACGATCAAGTATCAAGGAACTCAGAGAACCCATCTGAAGATGAGGAATAAGAACTAGGAAGTGCAAAGAGCACATACTAGTAGGTATAGACATTGGATATGTCTCAAATAATCAAAGCAATTACCTGACAGCTGGATGGTATACCCAGCCTAAACACATTAAGGCAAATGCCTAACACGAACCTAACAATACTCAACAAACGGGGCGGAATTCCCAAGAGCAATCACAAGATTACTACGAAGCACAATCCATAATCGGAGAGGATATTCAACCTAGTCTCGAGTACTAGGAACAAGTATAAACAGTCTACCCAAGGACGGGAGACGTCATGACCCAAAAAGGGACAACTCAAGTACAATACCACAAGACGGTACAGTGGACAACATATCATAAACATTAGCCGGATGTAACGGCATAACTACCAGCACCCAGGAGCGATCCTTGAAGGGTGTCTGCGTTAACAACAGTTGAACAAGCATAATGATATGAGCACGGTAGCTAAAACGAACACTCGGTTAGGACACCGAAGGGATTTCACTTAACAGGAAATGCCCTAAAATACTGAGAGGCACCTATCAACACCAGATTGCCTGAAGGGTCTCCTATGAACGGAAGCGTGATGTCACGACTTACCATGGAGCCCAATAATATCTCAACCTACGACGGTATACATGGAGTGAAAAGATGTATAAGCAGCTTGCAAAGAGCATAGCTTGCAGCAATAAGGCTTGAAAGCCATCAACCAACTATGTTAGGTAAACCTCAACGGTTTTGCATAACCCCACACCATTTGGTGGCAAGATCAGAGATAATACCTCAACGACAAAAAATCACAACTGGAATAAATTCAAACCCACATCCTGAGTGGCTGGGAGTAATGGCCAACTCAATGTCACTGTCACTATAGTATCTCCTAGTACAGTTGACGGAGCTTAATACCCTCATGCCTTCTGTAGCCATTGTACACAGAGGCAAAGAATCATGATAATGCCAACTTGGCCTAGTCCACACTTGGACACTACGAGAAACCCAAGGGAAGGTACCCCTCATTAACCAAATCACCAATGCAGTGATGATGTGAACCCTTAGAAAAAGGCTTCCATTTACTGTAACAACAAACCACGCAATAGATATTGCCAAGGGGTGAAGGAATAAGGAAATGAGATTTCCAAACCATTACGACTTAAAGGAGTAAGTATACTCCATATGCACCTAAGCATGTGGTAAACCATTGGGTAAACACCAACATAGCCAACCTTGTCATGAGACCTATGAGTGGAGACAACCCCTCAACAAGAACTTTCATTATCAATGATAGAGTAAACTACACAGCTAGAGCCTATCATTAGTGCCCAGCACTGGAAAGACAGTAATTGTCAAAACAATCAATGTGAATACACATTGAAAACCACGAATGACCAGCGCTCAAGAGAGCTTGTAACCCGATAAATTACTTCATCCGTTATCAACCAAGATACTTGGTAGATTATATCATAAATGATGAAAATAGTGAGGTAAGCCAACCTACACATGAAACCTAAACTGAAATAAAACATCCCCACAATGGGAAGATAATAGTAGTGCGGTACGCTACAACAATCGTCATACACACGAACATTGGGAACCCCAGGGTATTCAATACCATAAGGGAATGGTGCCAATGACAATGGCAACGAGTAAAGAGAAACGATCACAGTAACAGAAACAGTAAAAACGATGTTGTATAATGAGTAAGAATACGGTGCGCAACAAGCGACCGATATGAGGAAGTAGCAGATAATGACACGGAGTATAAGTACGAAATAACAGACAGAAATATTCCTTCCTATCACATAAGTGACTTACTGTCAAGCGTTTACGCCTCTGCACTCTGTATGACTGAGTGTTTTGGTATTGCACTTGTGCAGCTAATGATCTAATGGGATGGCTAGGGATATGGAGAATGTAAACCGTAGTAAACCTTTCTTTTCACCAACAAACACGGCACTGGCCGGTTCAGCAAGCTTAGCAACAAACCGTGCGGCCTAAGGCCAAAGAAGCACGAAGAGTGTACAATACACTAACAATCACAAATGTGAATCCCAATGAATGAGGAGTGAAAGAGACTTGAGAAAGTCACTAGGACCGACGCATAGAAATGCAAGGTCATACAAGTAAAGAACACTTGTACTGAACCAGGGAAACTGGTAGAATTCAGAAGCTAGTGACACCAGAGGAAGCACTACAACTAAGTAGTGACTTAACCTCGCCCGACAATAAGTCGGAGGAGCTTAACGAATAATCGTAGAAGCACGAATAGCATGTGCAGAAGATTACCAGAGAGCTGGTTATAAACCTTAAACTCATTAAGTTCAAACACGGTAAAAGAACACCGCATTTGTTTAATAAACCTTATGCCCATAATAGACGGATAAAAGTGATGCATAGTACATTAGGGATAGCACGAAGGGTAAATAACCCAGTTATCAGGGTCGCGCAGCAGAAGCTAGTGGGCCCCAGCTAGTAAGTATAGCAAAATGGCTATTAATGCCTTGAAGCCTAATAGGCTAGAACCGAATTAATGATGAGTTAAATAAACTCATATAGAAATCCTTGGTGCAAAGACTAAACCATTGGTATGGTTAAGACCCCTTTTGACCAGAGTATATTGTATAGTATACCGTAGTGAAGCTAAACACTTCAGATTGCCCAAATTGATTAAACCAATGTTTAATAATAATAACATATGGTAGATTACGTGGGCGTAATCCCTTTTAAGGGGGGTAGAGCGAAAACCGCTTAATGCATTTTATAAATAAAACACATAAAACTATAATGTGCATAGCACAAATGAGAATTTATTCAATGAGTGGTACTTACGTTATATAAACATACGTATTCATTCATATTGAATTGTGGTAACTAAGCATTAGACATGCAAATACCATAGGGTGAATATACCCATCTTGTGACACCAGTGTAAGATTGGTAAAGAAGAGTAACGAGTAGTGGACGGAGCTCCACAAGTATTGCAACCTTTGAAGAAGTAGTACGAAATGAATGAGAGTAGATGAATGAAGTTTATGAGTGGTGGAATTGTAGTAAATTATTTGAAGCAAATTGAAGACAACTAAATCTCATGGGTATAGTACTCCTTAGTTAGAATTTGAAACGATGGAGAGTAATGGACGAAAGTAGTGAAGGCTGAGGAAGTGAGCATTTAGGTATTGAACCACGGAGTAAAGCATTTGGGAAGTAGAGTGAGGATGATTGATGGATTGATTCCATCCTTTGGAGATGTATGAATTTGTATCACGACTAGAAGAGTAAAAAGATAGAAAATGGAAACAACTAAATTATTTGCTTGTTTGAAACTGATGTGGGAAGTCGAACTTGATCCTGATCAGATCAAGGGAAACCGAACACAAATTGGGGTGGAAAGATAATTCAACACTGGTGCTGATCACATCAGGGTCGAACGATTCTTGAAGCTCCCCTTAAGTGGTCACAAGAATCACACATAGGATAGAAGTAATGAACATAAATTGGAATTTGGAGCTATGTGTTTTAGGAAATTTTTAATTGGTAGTGGTGAAAGAATTTCCTTAGTATGGAGAATGAGGATCTGCTTGAAGTGTGTACCGAAGAAGATAGTAAGGTAGTACGTTGTATTATGCCAAGGGCAGCGGGACATAGAGGAGTTCTGTGTCGAGATGACCTGAGTGCCTGCGGGATTGTAATGTGTATTGCATTGCTTTGGGGATAGCTTTGCACTGTATGTACGTATAATGTGGTAATGAGGAACCGGATGGTAAGTAGCAATATGGATTGGAATAGGTATTGTACATTGGTATGGTATGGGAAGGAGAAACCTTGAGTAACGAGTCTGGGAATTGTAAGGAGGAATGTATGGCTTTGGTATTAGGCAAGTATAAATGAGTAAGTACAGTAATCCCATAACCTCGAACAACTTTGAGGACAAAGTTCTTAAGGGGGGTAGATTGAAATACCCCGACCTTAAATATGGCGATTAAATTATCCAATAGGTTTTAAGAGCCTAATAATGGTTAAGAAGTATTTGTAAGGGAAATAAATCCAAAAGAAATAAAGAACACTTTAAAAGTGAAAAACGCTAGATAAGCGTTAAATAACCATAGGAGGTATGAGACCTCGGTTAGCGTGTTGTAAGGATTCTAAAGGCTTAATTAAGTCTAAATAAATATGAGGGAACAAATCCCGAAGAAAACGGACCCTTAAAACGGTTTAAAAACACTACCGACCTTAAAGCGCGTTTTTCGAGGTAACCGGGAAAACGTGTCTTTAAGCGGGTCAAATAGACTCGTAACAATTTTAGTCAACTAAATATTCATTAATAAATATTAGTGAAGCTGTAGGACCAATAAAATCAATAAAACGAGAGATTAGTAAAAACTGTCAAAAACGGTAAGTTGTGGGGTAGGAATATAAATAACGCAAACCTATGTGTCCACTTTGAAAATAAAAAGGTAAGAGTGTTATGGTGTGTGTGGGCTGTCCGATTTTGGCCCCTCCTCACACTCCCTCTTTACTCTCCTTTTACTCACAAACAAACAAAAATAATAAACTACTACTTCTACTTTATTACTTTACCCCCACTCTCTCACACTCTCTCTCCCCCACTCATTTCCTTCTCCACGTACAGGCCCCCATCTTCCTCCTCTCTATTTCCTTCCTTCTCCAAATCGACATCCATGGAGAAATAAGAAACACCCACAAACTCTATCTTCTCTCCTTTGTAACTCCCTCCACACTCTTCCAAAAATTACAAAACTTGCACCATTGTAATCCTCTCCTCAAGAGCTACACTTTCATCTTTCCAAAATTCGAAAACACCCACTTTCGATTTTATGGGTATGCACCATTTGGAGTTTCAACACCACCATTAGAAGGCCCTCCTTCTCCTTGTTCTTCTAAGGTAAAAATATTTCAAAACTCCATCTTTTTCTAGCCCTTATGGGCAAAACGAGATTCATGAACTAAACCCTTGTTCTTCCTCTTGTTCTAGCCGATTTTGGCTTGTTGGTGGAGTTGGAAAAAATTGTTCTTGAGCCACTCCAAGCTCCACTTGAACTCTTGAAAGGTAATAAATTTTCTAAACCCTAAAACCTAGATTAAAGCTTGATTAATGGTTAGGGTTAGTTCATAGTATTGAAAGGTGTATGTGAATGGTTAGTGTTAGTGGATTGAGATTACAAAACCGGTAGAGAGAGAGAGAAGGAAGAAAAAGAAGAAAAAGGAAATCTAGAGAAGAAACAAGGTAAGAATGCTCACCCTTGTGTAAGCCTTATATATGTAATGTAACAGATTTTAAGGAATGGAAATGTGTATGGTAAAATGGTAATGTATTAGTAATGTAATGGGTCAGAGAATATAAGTATTTTGAAGCTTTAAAAGATGTGTAAACCTTATTGAAAACAGATTGGGACTTAGTTTGAGTGCAGGAATTTTTATGAGTGTTTTAGTATTGGTATTGTATATGAGAGCTATGTATATTGATGCTATTGAAAACAGGTGAATTGGGTAATAAGATGTGAGTGCAACAATGTGGTGAGAGTGTAAAAATATAGGGGAGACTATGGCAAAATTTACTTAGAAACTAGTGAACTTGGGAACTAGAAACTAGGTAAAAACATACCTTATAACAGATTTTGATTGAGCTAGTTTAATGGGTAGTTTAGGAGAGGTGTGTAATGCATTATAAGCCTTAGGAATGGCATTGTGAGAGGGAGCTATAGATGGGGGAAGTGAGAATCAAAATCTGTAGCAAAAGGGTGTAAGGATGTATGGAGAAGTTAGGAAAAATTAGTGTGTAAGAATTGGTAAAAAGAGTGTCGGACTTGGGTATAGATATTGTAGTTGTTGGAGATGTATATGGAATGCTAGGAGTGACATTGGTAGAGGAAGTATTGGATAGTAGAATGGAGTGCGAAAATCTGAAGCATAAGAGGAAAGAAAACTATTATGAGTGTTGAAAGAAAGTGAGGAAATTGTGTAAATTGGTTGATGGATTTAGTAATGAATTCGATGAATGAACTAAGGTGAACTAGAGGATTTAATTAGTGTTTAAACATGTAGGAAACATGTGGAAATGAGTAGGAAAAGATTGGGTGTGAATTGAGTAGAGTTTGAAGTTCAAAATGAGTAATTAAAATAAGTACTGGGCTGGACCGACCCTAGGACCGACCCTACCAGGGTCGGTCGACCCGAAAAATTGCAATCTCGGAAGCTTCTGCATCCGACCGACCCAGGGGACCGACCCTGACTGGGGTCGAGTAGGAATTTTGACGGGAATTGCTTCTGTAACGGACCGACCCAAGGACCGACCCTGGCTGGGTCGGTCGTGTTGGAATTTTCTGTAATTGGAGTCTCTGCAGCCGACCGACCCATGGGTCCGACCCAGGGTGGGTCGGTCGGGTCAAAACTTACAAAAAAAAAAAAACTAAAAGATTATGATTAGTATATATATATATGTATATGTATATCCACCTATACATATGAGCATATATATGTAAGTATACCATTGTTAAATAATGAAAAGTAAGTGAATAAAATGTGAGTATAGGAATGTAAAGACTTAGTAAGTATGAGTTAGGAAACGTAAGGATAATCGAATTAAATTAATGATAGTTAGATTAATTATTCGATTGTATGTATATCATAGGATTTGAATTGTGAATACCGGAGGAACGTTGGGATACAAGTACAACGGTGAAAGGTATGATTTCTTCATGCCCTGTATCCTAATCTGGTTACCCCGATTTGTGTGCTTATTTGACCACCTAATAAGATAAATGCACGAATCGGATTATATTGCACTTACTTGTGCTTGTTTACATTGTTCTCGATATTTGTTTTGAACAATAGTTTGTATAATTCATGAAACATATGAATGATGATGATATGTATTGTATTTTGTAGTGTACTTGTATATGTAGTGTATCTCGTATGTATGTGTATATGGGTATTGTAATATTGTGGCTTGGATGTTGACTTGTGCTAATTCCTAACTAACCAACTCCTAACTTAAGTGAGTAAATTGGAATGAGTACAAGTCCGATATAGCTTCGGCCACGCGTGAGGATGAGGAGACACAAGAGGTTGGATCCGATTCCTGGTTCGTAAGCTGGTCCACGGCCCAAATCCCTTAAGTGGGTAGCATCCTGGATTAGTGAACCAAGTAAATCCCGGTGGTGGGACGGAGTAGTCCCCGGGCCGGAGGTCCCGACGACTTAACATGAGTAAGAGTAAGAGTAAGTATATGTATGATTAGAATGAGTATGTATGTGTATGTATGGAGTAAAGGAGTAAAAGAGTAATCTCCACCCGATTAACCCGGGTGGACCAATATGAGCTAACAAGTTATTGGATTGTGTATGAATTGTGTATGTATTGTATATTGTATTGGGTATCACGGAATTCAGAAAGGTAAGTATGTATTGTTGGGCTATGTGGATTACCATGTATGAACTGAAGTGTATGCATTGAAGTGTATGTATGTATTCTTTGCGTAGAGTATCGTAGTATATGTATGAAAGCATGTATGCATGTATGTATGAATAAAATGAACCGCATGTATTCGACCAAGTGGTCGGCGTACCCTCACTAGTACGCGGGGTATGCGGTTATCATGCTCGGCGAAAGCTGACCCCCTCGGGGGACATTTTTTTAGTGTGCAGGTACCCGAAGCGAATATGGTCAAGGAAGAGACCGGAGGCACGCCCTTGTAATTAGAAAGTAAGGTAGTAGTGAGGAATGGGTAGTAAGTAGTCTCTTAGTGAGTATGTATGAACTTGGAAGAGGTATTATACTTGTATAAGGAACCTAGTAAACTCGGTACGTAGATTATATTGTATGGTACTTGGAGTATTGTATCGAATGCAGATTGTAGTAGTATTTGGTAAATGGAGAATGTATGGTAGATTTGTAGTACTCGGGATTCCGGTCCATCAGACCGATGCTGTATGTAGAATCAGTAGCCTTGTTAGTCACGTGGGTGACTAACGGCATTGTATCACCCATTGCATGTAAATATATATCCGCTGCGTGTATCTGATGAGTAAGGAGATTGGACGCTAATGGTTGTATTAATAGTAGGGGTGTTACAGTATGCTAGCCCCACTTCGACTCTGAGGCAACAATTTTAGGTTGATATCAATCGGGTTCAAGCCAGGAATGATAATCCTTGGGTGATTTGGAGGGGACTTTAATGCTACCCTCCACCCTTCTGATAGAAATCACTCCAGTGGTAGGAATAATGGCACCGATTTTCTATTTGTTAGTTGGGTTTATGATAGGGGTTAATTGAGATTCTTGGTTCTGGCGAGCTACTCCTAGTCTAATGGCACTCATAAGGCGAAACTTGATAGGGTGTTAGCTTCCATGGAGTGGTGTAATATATTCCTTAATGCTTCGGTTGAAACTCTCCCTCGTTTCGCATCGGATCATTGCCCTATCTTCCTATCTCTTTTTGATATTACTCTGAGAGGATCTAGGTAGAGGCCTTTCAAATTTCTGGCTGCATGGCTCACACACCCTGATTTTCACTCTTCTGTTTTACAGAACAAGAATTTGAATAGGAATTTACAAGACTCACTTGAGGATCTTAGTGTATATTGTTATGAGAATTATGTAATGGTTGATATCACAAATTATGGGCAAGTGAACTGTAGGATCGGGTGGCTAACTCAAACCAACCTAAGGTGTGAGTCTAAGGGTTGGTTTGACTCAATTAATCTCTAAAAGAGAAGAGACACGCTGGGACGAAAAGACACTCAATCGAACTAGCTAAACTTAGTGCGCGGAAGTACTTGAATAAACTGAAACTGAATAAGGCTTGAAAGATAGACGGACTCTGTGGAGCTCGGCAAGATACACAAATAAGTTATTTAATTCTCTGGTCAAAATAAAACAACTTACAAATATCCATTAAGTAGAAGAGATCTACTTAGCGGTTTTTCACTCACTCACCCAATACACTTTCTGATCGGAACAATGGTAAGTGTAGCAAAAGCTAGGATCTTCCTAGGCAGAGTCTATCTAGATGCACTAACTAATTTGGTATGTATTTTCTCTCTTTGGCTTACAAAGCAATCTCTCTCTCTCTCTCTCTCTCTCTCTCAGCTCTAAAATATTTCTCGATGAAAGCACACATTTAAACTGGCTATTGCAAAACCTAATTATACTAGCACTACAAGCGGCAGGTTGAGGGAGTTAGTTCCGTAATTATCGGAACTAACTTAGTGGGCAACGTCCTTGAGTTGTCTCCTGACTTGGGCCGCGAACTTCGGGTATGATGGGGAGGCTGTATGACCGTTGTGGTGTTGAAGCATTCCAGAGTTCGCTCCTTAGTTTTCGCAATGGCACGGGAGAGTCTGTGAAGTCTCCTTAGTTGCATGGACTCCATTGAAGTGGCTCGCTCTTTGTGTTTGACTGAGGATGATTGACTCTGTCGAGATGATTGGCTATCTCTGCAACATTCTGATGTCTCAACAGTTTCCCCTTGTTGCTGATGATAGCAAACCTCCATGAATCCCGATTGAGTCAATCCTGAAATGAGAACAAAAACACAAAGAACTAGGGGAACCGACCTTGTCAAAGTTCCCCCTTAACAGCAGCAGTAGCAATTTGAGTTCAAAGACTTCATTTAGGTTCCCCCTTAATCTTAGAGGGACTCCAGGCAAGAAGATATTGAATAGGCAGTGTAACAGGCATAAAAGGCATAGTATTTAAAGGCAGTTATAGTACTAGACCACACGGTCCAGCAGCAAAAAAATTCAAAAGCAGTTTAAAGCAGCCATAGAGTCGTCCGTACACCAGACGGGATTCACCGCTTCCCCCTTTTGCTTTCATCAGAGGGAAGCCCATTAGTCACAAAGAGTTAGTCAAGAATTCACACACAAACCAGCAAAAAGTGTTTAGAACTTAAAAACAGCCTAAGTCCTAACACTACACACAAGCACGTCAATCTAAGGGTCAGTGTTGGGGTTTAGGGTTGCTTGGATGTCAAGGAGTTGATCCTGCAAGGCCGTCACAGTCGTCTCGATCCCAGCGAGTCCGTCCATCATCCGCGAGTGGCTCTGAGTCAGCTCTACTGCTAGGACGAGGAGTCGCTCCACGTTCTCCAAGAGTGGTAGGAGAGTATCTTGAGGGACTGCCTCTTGAGAAGTGGAAGGGCCCGCCATTGTTGGAGTTGATGGTGGGGGCAAACTTGGATTTGTCGATGGATGTCAGCCGATTCAGATAGCGGAGGTTGATGGTGTCTGCCTCATCGATGGACTCTGGCGTCGATGTCGCCAAGGGTACCTGAAAGAATTTGAGAATGCGAGGCAGCCAAAACACATACCCCAGGGAGTGTTTTGGGGTATCAACAGACTGGGCCAAGTGATGGAGGATGATGTGGGCCAGATTAAGAGAGTGACGGTTAATGATGCAGTACATGATGGTGAGGTCCAAGCAATTGACCATTAGATTTCCTTCTTTTCGGGGTACGATGTTTTTTATGACAAGGATGTGCAGGAGCTGATGGAGGATGGAAAGATCTCCTCGGGGTATTGAGAGCCCACTTTTTTCTTTGAGGAGAAAAAGCGGTAGATTTTGTTTTGTGGGACCCCGGGGATTTCTGGAAGGACTCCTTTTTCATAGAAGGATAGACCGGTATGAGGGACTCCGAGAATCTGGGACAGTTTTTCAAGATTGAAGAAAATGGGGGTGGAATTGACAAAAGATTGTGCGGCACCGTTTCTGATGACAAGGTTTTGATAAAAATCGACAGACTCTTGGGGATACCACTCGGTTATTTCACAGAAAAGGTGTTTCCACCCTTGAACCTCTAGCATTGTCACTAACTCCCCCAGATTTGAAGACAGAGCCCATGAAAAATCTAAGAACTTACCCCTGACGATATTTCTGTCTGCAGCAGGGTCACCGAGCATATAGCGTTGGGTGAAGGGGTCTATCTTTGCACATCGACGTTACGGCTTGGGCGATTTCTGGACCCTGGTGGAGGTGGCGCCAGTAGAAGTGTCGTGGCTATTGGTGGGCAACTCTTGGACTGGGGAAGATTCTCCGGAACCGGAGGAGACTGGTTGTGCCTTGACAGAAGAACGTAGGACTCGTTTGGCTGTGGGTCGAGTGATGGTTTGAGCTTTTCTTTTTCTTGGTTTGGGTTTTGGAGATTGTGGAGGTGTTGGGGTTGCTGATTTTTCTTGGGATTCTTGTGGGGTTGGTGTTGGAGATTTTTTGGGCGGAGCTTGCGGTTGATCGTGGCTTGGATTTCGGCGGTAGGGTTTGGTTGTTGAGGTGGTGGAGATGGTGGCAGAGTTTGAAGTGGTGTGACATCTTCGACATCTGTCTCAAGAATGTCGGTTTTGGCGGCAGAAGGTGGTGTTTGGTGGGGTGATGCATCGCGGGTGGTTGGTGGTGGTGTGGCAGAGTGTGTGGGGGATGAAGTGGCAGTGGTTTTGGTGGGAGAGTGAGTGGTGGTGGTGGTGGTGGTGAGTGGAGATGGGTTAGTGTTGGCCATCGATTGAAGGTACGCCTGAAGGCGGATTGGATCTTGGAATATCTCGGCCGGGATGTTGATGCCGTTGAGATTAATGCCTGCCATTTGGAATTGGTGTAGCTTTGGGTGTAAGGTGAATGTGAGTAAGAGAGACGGAGTAGGCTGATGGGTGATATAAAGGCTGAAGTTACTGCGGAAGGTGCAGAGATTTCGTGTGTCAGGCGAGAAAAATAAGGGGACGCGAGATGCCAGCGAGATTAAGGGCGTGGATTTAGGCGGGGCGGGTGTGGATAGATGACGTGGATGTATAGTGCAAGTAACATAGAGACGTTCTAAGCGAGAAAACACAGTTCACAGATTCAAGTGCAAACAAAGACAGACTCTGTGAGACAAGGGAGTACCTGTTGATGATTGCGGTAGGGGCAAGGAGATGCGACCGTCTAGGTAGACGGAGTCAACCCAATTGCTGATCGAAGTGCTTCAAATCGTGCTGTAGACAGGGGTTTAGTAAAGATATCTGCAAGTTGATCTTCTGTGGGCACAAAGTCAAGTTGAATGAGCTTTTTCTCGACACAGTCTTTCAAGAAGTGAAAACGGATTTCAATATGTTTGGTTCTTGAGTGTTGGACTGGGTTTTCGGATATTTTGATTGTGCTTTTGTTGTCACAAAAGATTGGGATCTGTTCTTGGGTGATATGATAATCTTGAAGTTGTTGTTTCATCCAAAGGAGTTGGGAGCAACAGCTGCAGCAGAGACATACTCTGCCTCCGCTGTAGAGAGTGCGACAGAGTTCTGTTTTTTGGAGGACCATGAAACAAGACAAAGACCCAAGAACTGTGCATTACCTGAAGTACTCTTTCGATCTTGGAGGGAACCAGCCCAATCAGAATCACTGTACCCAGATAAAGTGAAAGTAGGAGATCGAGGATACCATAGATAGAGTGTACTTGTACCTTTGAGATATCGGAATATACGTTTTACTGCTTTGAGGTGAGACTGCTTTGGTGCTGCTTGGAAGCGGGCACAAAGACAGACTGCGTGGAGAATGTCGGGGCGACTGGCAGTTAGGTACAAGAGGGACCCTATCATTCCTCTGTATTTTGTGGCATTGACACCGACTCCGTCGTCATCGAGATGAAGTTTGGCAGATGTGCAGCTTGGTGTTGACATGCTTTTGACATTGCTGAGATTGTACTTGTCAAGGAGTTCCTTGATGTACTTTTGTTGATGGATTTTAATCCCGTCCCTTTCCTGTTGAACTTGTAGTCCTAAGAAGAACTTTAGCTCACCTAACTCATTCATGGAAAACTCTTGCTTCATAAGGTTAGCAAAATGGTCACAGAGGGTGTTACTTGTAGAGCCATAAATGATATCATCGACATAAATCTGTACTAGAAGTAAGTCATGTGATGAGTGAAGAATGAATAGTGTTTTATCTACATTACCTCGAGAGAAACCATTTTGCAAGAGATATGTAGACAGTCTTTCATACCAGGCGCGCGGAGCCTGTTTCAGTCCATAAAGAGCTTTACACAGTTTGTAGACGTAGTCGGGATGGACGGAGTCTGTGAACCCTGGGGGTTGCTCGACATAAACTTCTCTATCAATATAGCCATGGAGGAAGGCCGTCTTGGCATCCATTTGATATAGTGTGAAACCTTTAAATGCGGCAAACGCAATTAACATGCGGATTGCTTCAAGACGAGCCACAGGTGCGAAGGTTTCATCATAGTCGATCCCTTCTTCTTGATTGTAGCCCTGAACGACCAATCTTTCTTTATTCCTGAAAACTTGTCCTGCAACATCAAGTTTATTACGAAAGACCCAACGAGTACCAATGGTTTGTTGATGTGTGGGTCGAGGAACCAACTCCCAAACAACATGTCTTTGGTGGGAATTTAGTTCCTCCTGCATCGTAGTGACCCAATCACTATCAAGGAGTGCTTCTTTGACATTTCTAGGTTCTGTGCTGGAGAGAAAAGCACCAAAGGCACAAAGGTTTTGCATAGCTTGGAAGCGTGTTTGAACACCAGAATTTGGGTTGGATATAATGTTTTCAGGAGGATGAGCAGATTTTTGTTGGAACTGGCGATGTGAAGCAGAAGGGGGTGTGTCTTTGTCGGAGGAATCAAAGTTCAAATTTTGAGGCATGGGTGTCTCTGAATTATTGTCCGAGTCAGTGGAGTCTGATGTATTGTTTTTCTTTTCCGGGGAGTCATTAGGAGTGATGGATTTGGGATCTTGGAGTCTTCCTATGGGAACAATGATGAAGTGTGGATCAGTGAGGAAATCGTCTGGAGCAAAGTCAAGTTGATCAGAAGATGAGCCAACATTGTGGGACTCATCGAACTTGACATGGGGACTCTCTTCTAAACATTGAGTTCTCAGATTAATAACACAATAAGCTTTGCTTTTAGAAGAGTAGCCAAGAAATAGACCTTCATCACTTTTAGGAGAGAACTTACCCAAGTTATCCTTACCATTATTGTGGATGAAGCACTTACATCCGAAACGCCTGAGATGAATGAGATTTGGTTTACGTTGACGGAGTAGTTCGTAGGGTGTCTTGTGAAGGAATGGATGGATCAACACACGATTTAGCACATTGCATGGTGTGTTAACAGCTTCTACCCAGTATGATGGAGTTAGTTGACTGTCAATGAGCATGGTGCGTGCCATTTCCACCAAGGTTCTATTCTTTCGTTCAACCACTCCGTTTTATTCCGGAGTGCGTGCGGATGAGATTTGGTGATCAACTCCGTTGTCCCTGCAAAACTCATCAAACAACTTGTTGCAAAATTCAGTACCCTGGTCTGTTCTCAGGGTTTTCAATGTAAACGAAAATTTGTTGATAAGCATTTTATGGAGTTTGACAAACTCCGTAAAAGTTTCATCCTTATAAGATAGAAAAATAACCCAAGTCCACCTAGAATAATCATCGACTATGACCAGAATATACCTCTTACCACTTCTGCTTTGAGTACGCATAGGGCCAACAAGATCCATGTGGAGCAATTCTAACGGAGAGCTAGTAGAGAGAGTTAACTTACTTTTGAAAGACGACCGGGTGTGTTTACCTTTTATGCATGCTTCACAGACGAAGTCTGTGTCAAAGTGTGTATCGGGTAAACCAATCACCAAGTCCTTGTTTTTAAGTTTGTTCAACAGCCTGTGATTTGCGTGACTAAGTCTGGAGTGCCATAGCAATGAGTTTTGGAATGCACATTTAAACACACTTGATCATCTGGATTATTGTAGTTTAAGCACATTTTGTAGAGATTTCCTTCTCTGCGTCCCACAGCTTTTAGGGATCCTGTACGCTCATCAAAAACCTTACAATCCGAAGAGGAGAAAAGTACCAAATTGAATCTATCACAAATTTGAGAAATACTTAATAAACTATGTTGAAGTCCAGTGACCAGATGGACTCCATCAATTTTGAATCTAGAGGGGTTACCTACAGAGCCAACTCCCACGATTTCACCCTGGTTGTTGTTTCCGAAAGTAACCTTACCTCCTTGGTAGGATGAAAGCGAATTGAATTGATTTGGGTCTCCAGTCATGTGACGAGAGCATCCACTATCCAAGTACCAGCTGTCTCTATTCGCCTTCACCTACAAAACAAAGATCATTTGTTAGACTTGGGAACCCAGATGTACTTGGGTTCCCTTTTCGAGCCAGATCTTTTTAATTCTTCTCTTGCTTCAAGAATCAATCTAACTCGTTTGATACTGAATGAAAGATCTTTGTTTAATTTATCACAAGCACTATCCCTATGTCCAAGACTCCCACAGTAGCCACAGATCTTAGTTGGAGGAAGATTGACATATTTCTGTTGTCCTTTCCACCAGGAGTCAAACTTCTCCTTTTCTTGATATCGTTTGGCTTTGTTGTCGGGTTTGGACATATTTTTTGGAATATTAAACTTCACTTTTTGCCACTTGGGCTTAGATGGAGTGGATCCAACTCCAGATTGAAGATTAGCAATCTCTTGAGAAAGTTGTTCTACTTTTAAGTGAAGGTCATCACGATCTTGACTGACTTCCTTGATTTTGGAGTTGGCCCACTCAGGCAGTTCGGAGGAGGTGACTTGTTTGATAAATTTGACTGGCTTGAGAGAAAGAGCGTGCTCTTTTTCTTTTAGTTTTTGAGTGAGGTTTTTGATAGTAGTGTTTAAGGACATGTTTTTGGATTTGAAGCATTTAGATCATTTTGAAGAGAGCATCATTTATCAGTGAAAATGGTGAGATCTTGTTTGAGAGAGTCGATCAGAGTGAGGGACTCTTTCTGGTCGCTCTGGCTGGATTGATTAAGCTCTATGGTATCATTGAGTTCCTTTTGAAGGGAATCAACATGACGCCGTGATTCTTGTAGATCTAGTCTAAGAGAGCAAGAGATGGTCTTGTGTTCCTCAGCTTCATCTCTTAAGGCATACATAAGACCTTTTGAGATTTTGAGTTCTTCAGATAACTCGGATATTTTGCTAGTGAGACTTGCTTTGAGGGAGTTAGTCTCAGAGACAATTTTAGCAATTAAGGTCATAAATCCCATGGGAGTACTACGGTAAAGGTCTGTTTCGAGATGGGAACGAGTTACCTCATTGTCTGGGATCATGGACTCCGTCGTATCATGTGCCATGAGACATACCAGGCCACATGACTCTGTGTCTTGATCGTCGGAGTCTGAATCACCCCAATCAACAACTGCCATCAGTGACCTCCCTTGGGATTTTCCATACTGGTTTTTGAGTAAGGGGCAGTCCTTCTTGAAGTGATCGGGTTTATTGCAGTTGAAGCAAGTGATAGAGTTGAAGACTTGTTTGGAGGTATTTGAGAGCGATCGACTCTGTCTGTTAGGCTGGTTATGCATGAACTTTCGGAAGTTCTTTACTATGAAGACAAAGTCTTCCATAGTCTCAGCCTCACTTTCTTCAACGATAATATCCACCAACACGGCCTTAGCTTGTCTGATCTGAGTATCAGCAACATAGGCTCCTTCTTGGGTATACTGATTTGAGTTAACCTGCAAGGCTTGATCATTCAAAGTAGTAACCTTACTAGAAGAAGAAGAAGATGTATTACCACACTTCTTTCGAACGTTCTTTTTGTACTTATCTACAGATTGTAGATAGGAACCTAAGTCTTGGCAGCTCCATTTGGATAAGTCCTTGCATGCTTTGGTGGAGATTACCGTTTCTGCCCATTCTTCTCTGAGACTGTCAAGCAGCTTGTGCAAGACACTCTCTCTATCCTGTAAGATATTCACTTCCTGTATAGTAGTAGTTAGTAAATAAAAACGATCAAGCACTTCTTCCAGAGACTCACCGGGTTTTTGCAAAAATTCTCATAATCCACTCGAAGTTCTTGAGCTTTGCATTTCTTGAGTTCAGTGACTCCTTCGTGACTAGCTTGAAGGAGTGTCCATATCTCGTTTGTGGACTTACAGTGATTGACTCTTCTTTGTTCTGGAATGGACAGACAAGTGTAGATAGCGCAGGATGCTTGTCGATTTAGCTCGTACCTCTTGCGGTCTGCAGCAGTCCATGTGGATCGATCTGGATTGACTGTGAGGTCTCCTCCAGTGACTATCTCCTAAAGCTCAGAGTTGACTGACTCAATGTGTTGCTCGATCTCGTTTTTCCAGTGATAGTAGTTGGTGGAAGTGAATATGGGGTGCTCGAAGTGCATTTTATTGTTTTGATTGGCGAAGAGATCTGCCATTGCTTTGTTGATTGTCTGTTAGCCTAAGCAAGGCTCTGATACCACGTGTAGGATCGGGTGGCTAACTCAAACCAACCTAAGGTGTGAGTCTAAGGGTTGGTTTGACTCAATTAATCTCTAAAAGAGAAGAGACACTCTGGGACGAAAAGACACTAATCGAACTAGCTAAACTTAGTGCGCAGAAGTACTTGAATAAACTGAAACTGAAAAAGGCTTGAAAGATAGACAGACTCTATGGAGCTCAGCAAGATACACAAATAAGTTATTTTATTCTCTGGTCAAAATAAAACAACTTACAAATGTCCACTAAGTAGAAGAGATCTACTTAGCGGTTTTTCACTCACTCACCCAATACACTTTCTGATCGGAACAATGGTAAGTGTAGCAAAAGCTAGGATCTTCCTAGGCAGAGTCTATCTAGATGCACTAACTAATTTGGTACGTATTTTCTCTCTCTGGCTTACAAAGCAATTTCTCTCTCTCTCTCTCTCTCAGCTCTAAAATATTTCTCGATGAAAGCACACATTTAAACTGCTATTACAAAACCTATTTATACTTGCACTACAAGCGGCAGGTTGAGGGAGTTAGTTCTGTAATTATCGGAACTAAATTAGTGGGCAACGTCCTTGAGTTGTCTCCTGACTTGGGCCGCGAACTTCGGGTATGATGGGGAGGTTGTATGACCGTTGTGGTGTTGAAGCATTCCCGAGTTCGCTCCGTAGTTTTTGCAACGGCACGGGAGAGTCTGTGGAGTCTCCTTAGTTGCATGGACTCCATTGAAGTGGCTCGCTCTTTGTGTTTAACTGAGGATGATTGACTCTGTTGAGGTGATTGGCTATCTCTACAACATTCTGATGTCCCAACATGAACCCAATCGAAGTAGTAATGAAAGTGTCATTCCACTAGGAAATTGACTATCTATCTCCCTAGATTCGGTAATCGGTAAAGAAACAATAATTAAAATGGGGGGTTTAGCCGGTGGCAAGCTTAATAGTTCGATTCACGACAAATTGTAAACTAAATACGGAAACTAAAATCGGTTGTTAATGGATTTGGATGGAATGCACCCTTGCATGGTTATTGTCACCTAAATACACCCCAACTTCACTTGCAAACCCATTTCACTCAAGTTGTCTATTTGGACTAGTATAATGACCTTCCAAAACATGGAAGAGTCAAATCTTATCTAGCTAATTCCAACCCTAAAATCAAATAGAGTTTAAATCACTAGATAGCATTAATTGCAAGTCCACATTAATAGCCCCAAATTTCATCAACTAATCAAGAAAGTCAAATCTAGGGTTTCTCTCTCTCTTTGGTCATAATCACCAACTCAAAATCATGTGTTGTTGGAGACTTCCATAAATACCATAAATGATCAAGTCATGACATTAAATAAGCAAGAGAGAGAAAACAACCACAATAAATGAAATGTAGGTTTACAAGCTAGTTGAGGGATTTAAGTTCAAATCCCCATCCCAAAGTGTAAAATGAAACTACTCAAACATGAAGATAAGTAAAAGGGAGAGAGATAGAAGAAGCCATTGTTGAAGGTGGTTGAGCTTGGAGATGGTGAGCTTTCCCCAAAATTGCCTCTCTCTCTCCTAGGTTGAGCGTTTTAGTGTGTGGAAAGTTAAGTGAGAGATCCCACCAAAAATCAGCTTTTAAAACCTCAGTGCTGGGAAAAATTCCCGTCTGACCGACCCACCCTGCGTCGGTCCCGTGGGTTAGTCGGCCTCTAAAGAAGGAGGCACGTGCGCGTTTTAAGTGTTGATCGACCCACCCTGGGTCGGTCCGGTGGGTCGGTCGATTCCAGTAGCTCCCAGACAAGTTGGACTGACCCACTCTGGGTCGGTCGGCTGGGTTGGTCGGCTCCAGTGAATTTGCTCCAACTTGCACGGGGCCTAGAATCTTCGTTGTGGCTCGGAATTGCTCCCCGTTTGCGGTGTTGGAAAGGTTGAGGGATGGGTAATATGTTGATGCATTTCACTAGCTTAAAAAGAACCCAGAAGTATGCTTTAAATGAGCTTTTACCTATCAAGAGATCAAACTTTACAAGTTCATTATTAGTCATAAAAGCACTCTATTAAGTGGTGAAATAGGTTATGCACCAAGTAAAATGAAGGTGAATAAAGATCTTAAAATAACATTATTTCACCACTTATCAACTCCCCCACACTTATCTATTTGCTTGTCCTCAAGCAAAATTAGCTAGGAACCCACAAAAAGAAGGAACATTTTTAGGAACGGACAGCTGACTCAAACTAACTCAAGGTATTAGTCTGTGAGATGGTTTGAATCAATCATGCTAAGTATGCGGAAACACTGATGATGTGGAAACACATAGTCGAACAAAGTACGAGGAAGCAATTAGCCGAACTTGAAACGTGAAAAGACTCAGATGAACTAATTTAGAGTATACTTGAAAGATGGAAAGACTTGACCAAACTCAGCAGGATACACAATATAAGTGATTTTATTTCCTGGTCAAAACAAAACAACTTAAAATGCCCACTCAGTTGATGAGATCTACTTCATGGTTTTCGCTCACTCACCCAATACAATCTCTGATCAGCTCAATGATAAGTGTAGTGAAAACTAGGTCCTACCTAGAATGACTCTGTCAATATGCACAAACGAATCTAGTACTTCTCTCTCTCTCTCTCTCTCTCTCTCTTTCTCTCTCTATAATAGGTGAAGCTTTCTCTAAACAAATGCTCTGAATAATTCTCTCTGGAAAGCTGCAATGAGAAACGGAATGACAAGTCTTATATATAGTTGCTAGGATTTGAATGTTGGAGAGAGTTAGTTCCTAAATTTCAGGAACTGATGACTATTTCCTTGAATTTCGGAAGCTGGAGCTAAATTTCGGAAGCTAGGGCCAAGTCTTTTGATTATTGCCACGTTGATAGAATTTTGGTCCAAGTCTGAACGTTGATGACCGTTGTAAAGTCAATGTAGTTGCTGCACTTGCTCCTTAATTTTCACAACTGGCAGACGGACTCTCTCGAATTATCAGAAAGTCAAGACTTTATATTTTGCTCACATTTTTCATGAATTTCGGCCCAAGGATGATAGTTGATGACCGTTATGGTTTAGTGGACGTTGCTCCTTGAATTTCGCAACTAATTGACATATTCACATGGATGGACTCTCTCGCTCTTTCGGTAAGGACAGAGAGACTCATTCGATCTAAGAGCTCACTCGGTCATTCAGTAAGGACGGAGACTCATTCGATCTAAGGACTATCTCAGTAACACCTCCATACTCCAACAACATTTAAAGGAAGTAAGTGTTTAGATGAATTCTTGAATTCAAGTGAGCAAAATTTGTGAAAAAATCTCAAGAGGAGTGCAACCAACCTTCTCATGGTGATATGGTTGTACTTAGGTGAAATAAAAATATAGAGTTTCCGGGTATGATCTAGAGTGCTTCCAAGTTCTTACAGATTATGGAACTTGAAGAACTTTTACCATGACCAACTTCTCTCAAGAATGGGCATTGAGGAAAAACAAAAGGAAAAATAGAGATTCACATTTGATTCAATTTTGCAACATGAGATGAGGAAGGATAATGTGGCATTTTTCCTTGCTTTAATGAATACTCAAGTCTCATTTGTTGGTTTCCTATGGTGTCTCTCAAGTTCCTTTTAAAAAATTTCACAAGGAAGCACCCCTTAGCAATCCCTTGATGAGAAGATAGAAAGAACCCCTAAGCAATAAAAATTCACCAAGATAGGGATTTATGGTTGCACGCAAATAAATGCTCCTCAAGATAGATCTTTTGAAAAATTTGGCAGAAAATTCCAAGAATTAATGGAAAAACTTGCTTACTATAAATGTAACTTCTACATGGAAGCTGTATATATGCATAAGGAAATTAAGAAGTGCACCAAAAAGAAAAGGTCGTTTCCCCCACACTTGAATGGGACAATGTCCTCATTATTCAAGGCAAATCTCAAGGAAAAAAAGCAGAAGACCTTATCGAAGCACTACACATAGAGTAGGCAAAAGTATAATGCATTGCGTAAATGTTAAGGAGTTCGAGAACTAGTACTCCCCTGATACGGTGTGAGTGATTAGCGGATTTTCCCAACCCTTGCAAGTGTCTGGGGCATTGAAGCGCTAGCTCCGACGTTGAAAATTCAGAGCTCCTAGGAAAAATTCACAAGATTTCCCCTTGAATTTGTCCTCACTCAACCTTAAGGTGTACTTGTGTTCAGAGTGTATGTATCTACAATGCATAGCCAAAAAGAAACTAGGCTAAAAAATGATTTCAAAGAATACTAAAAAAGGCCGTAGTTAGTAATAAAAAGGGGGACTCATACATGAGTCCCAAACCATATTATCCAAAAGTGCAGTAAAGAAAGTAATAAAGTTGAAAGAAAAGTACTACATAACGAGAATACGAAATTTAAAAGACAGAAATATAAAAGAGAGTCAACAGAAATAACAAAGTGCAGAACAACAACGATAAGCTGATCTCGGATCAAGAAAATAACTACTGAGGTGGAGGACCGCCACGCGCCATCTGCTCCTGGAGGGACCAGATCTGGGCTTCCATCATGCGCTGGTGCTCCTCCATCCGGCGCTGCTGCTCTGCGACGAGGCGCTGGTGCTCTGCAACCTGGCGGTGGTAGGCCTTGAAGCGTTCCTCTATCACGACACCAATTAGTGGTGGAGGAGGGAGGGTTAAGAATAAAGGGGCGTAGCGCTGGAAGTGGAGGGACCAGAAGAGGAGCACTCCTCGCTGTGCTGCTCATCGGCCTTCTGCCAACCGTCGTCGGTGCAAACAAATCCCATCCTCCGCATAGTGGAGCTGCTGATAAACTCCAAGGGTGGGCTAACCGGCTCATCGATGAAAGGCTGCACCCCCCATCGTAAGATCTGACGCAGTAGGAAGTGAGGGAAGCCCAAGTGCTGGGTTTCGCTCTTGGCGATGATGTGGCAGAGATGATCGAACATGAAGTCGGAGAGGGAACGGGGCTGGTCGGGGTTCGGGGCGACCATGTAGTCTATCAGGACACAGTCAATGGCATTTAGGTCTTTGCTATCTCTAGGCAGTATATTATGGCGGATGAGCGCTAGCATGACCCGTTTGACCGGATCGTGCACCATGTTCAGGGTCATGGTGACCCTAACGTCTGTCCCAGCTTGGTTTTATCTGCGCGTATGGACCGTGAGTGTGAGCGTTGATTTTCAAACCTAATCCTATGTTGATTCGAATTGATTAGGATCTAATTGGGTTTTAGGTCCACTTATAACCTAAATTTAATAACTAAGTCATATAACCATAATTATTAAAACCTAAGCTAGCTCATTGGAACCTATTATGAGTCACCACCTAATTTTAACCTAGATTAATTAGGGTTCAATTACTTTCATTACCCTCGAAGCCGTTTTTCCTCTACTTAGTTTAATTACGGCTTATTATGAGTCGTTTTAACCTAAGTGCGCGCTTCTGATTTTTTATTTTTTAACATTTTTTGACAGAAAATAAAAGTGAAAGATGAAATTACCTAAACTAGGGTTTCAGAGGCAGAATTAGGTCAAATTTGTTTTTATCCGTGGCCACGGACCTAATGTCCAAGACCACGGACCCCAATTGAGTTACATCAGTACGAAAACAGAACTAAAATTAAAACGTAAACTTGAAAAGTTCGGGGCCACGGACAAGACGTCCGTGGGCCCGGACATAAATTAAAAAACCCTAAAAAATTCAAAATTAAAATCCCGCCGCTGTCCGCTGTCCGTGGCCACGGACAACCCGTCCGTGGTCCCGGACCATAGGTCCGAGGTCACGGACAAGGGCTTTCAAGTGGTTTCCGACGGTGTTTTCGGCTCAAAATTTATGTACATGTAACCTGAAAGGTATACAAGACATTAGTAATTGAAAGATTTTACTTTGAAGTCAAATTATACACGAAACTTAACAAACAAGTAACAAGGCAGAAACGAAAGCAATTAGCAATACAGAAGCCGAAAGAAGCTGGTTTGAGCCCAAATTTTGATACGAGACTAATAAAGTTGTGGGGAGTTAGGAAAGTGAAATTCCTACCTGTTTTACCTTCAAATTCACAATGGTTCTTCACGTCTGGATTCTTCGGGAGCTCTGTTGATGGCAGATTCGAATGGACTTCGAACCGGGCTTCTGGTCACTGATTTTTCTTGATGTTCGTCACGTCTTGGTGATGTTTTGATGGGGTTTTGATGACTTTTGATGCTTTGGAAGTTGGAAAACGTGTTTTGTGGTGATTTCGGGGGAATTTCGGTATGATTATGGTGGCTGGGTGTTGAAAAACGTGAGAGGCTGAAGAGAGGTTGTGTTTTTGTCTCTTTAGGGTTCTAAAGCTTGTGAGATTCTCCTTTGATCAAGAGATTTACCCATTTATATAGACTTCCTTAAAGATAAAGAAAATCTAGTGAAAACTAGATTCTTCGGGATTTTAATTAAGTGACTTCCCAAGGGAATTTCGCTATGAAATCTTAGCCACACGTCAAGGATGACAATTATGATTTTTCTAAGGTGGAATAGAATATTTTAAATATTGGAACACTTTAAATTCAATTTCTCGTCAGATTCAATTAGAAATTGCTAGAAAATTATTTGGAATTTGAAAAATCAAAATTCTAATGCCATTATGCTCAAAATGTCATCCTCTATCATGGGTTAAAATTTAAAAACATTTCGAATTAATTTGAGCCACTTTCAGAGGAGAGAGAAAGCTCGTAGGGGGCTTAGGAGCCTTGAAAAACTATGAAAATGTCCTTGATGAGGACTAAGCTGCCCCTGGTGGCTCGGGATGCACCGAGGGAATCGGGAATCCTTTCTGTTTGGCCAAACTACCTTTTTTGCACCTGTGCCTCAAGAGACCCTCCTCCGGGGAGTTAAAATTTTTGGTATAACAGATTACCCCCCGTCAACTAGACTTTGTAATGAATATGAAAATTCTGGTTGGTGCTTGAGTGATACCCCAAAATTTCGGATCGTAAACAGACCCTGCACGCCGTTGAAGACTAACAAGTCGTGTTGAGCTATTCTAAGGCACTGAATACCTATAGGTAAATTGAAATGAAGTAATGTCAAGCGATTCTAAGGCGTTGACAACCTGAAAAAAGTGAAAATGAAATAATGTCAAGCGATTCTAAGGAGTTGACTACCTAAAGTGATGAAAGTGATGTCAATGATGTCAAGCTATTCTAAGGCGTTGACTACCTGAAAATGTTGAAAATGAAATAATGTCAAGCGATTCTAAGGCGTTGGCTACCTGAAAATGATGAAAATGAAATAATGTGTAGATGCAGGAATGCTGATAAGCTAGCGATGCTAATGATGCTGATGATACTGATGATGTTGATGATACCCATGATATTGATGATACTGATGATGTTGATGTTGCTCGGATGCTTTTGGGGACCGAAACCCATGCCAATGCTCCTGGCTAGACCCATTGTGGACTTATTGCCATTGCCCCCCAAGCCGGTGTGCAGGGATAATTCTTGGTAAAACCCTGGGGACTTATTGCCATCACCCACCATTCGTTGATCCCAAAATAAGTTGACATAGCATATGAGGATTTATTGCCATCACCTCGCCAACTTTCTGTCGCCAGGTCTTGTGACGCGCCTGGATAATGCAAATAGGTCTTGTGACGCGCCTATGTGAATGAAATGAATGCAGTGTGTTTAATAAGAGTAGGTAAACTAAAGAGTGATGCTAGGTCTCACAATGAGCCTAAAGGGATGATTCTAGGTCTTATGATGAGACTAAAGATGGTTCTAGGTCTTATGACGAGCCTAAGGATGGTTCTATGTCTTATGACGAGCCTAAAGATGGTTCTAGGTCTTATGACGAGACTAAAGATGGTTCTAGGTCTTATGACGAGCCTAAAGATGGTTCTAGGTCTTATGACGAGCCTAAAGATGGTCCTAGGTCTTATGACGAGCCTAAGGATTGTTCGAGGTCTTATGACGAGTCTAAAGATGGTTCTAGGTCTTATGACGAGCCTAAAGATGGTTCTAGGTCTTATGACGAGCCTAAAGATGATACTAGGTCTTATGACCAGTCTAAAGATGGTTCTATTGTGGTTGTTTGAATGTGGAGGTAGGGCTTAGGACGAGCCTGTGGTGGTTTGAATGTGGAGGTAGGGCTTAGGACGAGCTTGTGGTTGTTTGAATGTGGAGGTAGAGCTTTGGACGAGCATGTGGTGGTTTGAATGTGGAGGTAGGGCTTAGGACGAGCCTGTGGTGGTTTGAATGTGGAGGTAGGGCTTAGGACGAGCCTGTGGTTGTTTGAATGTGGAGGTAGTGCTTAGGATGAGCCTGTGGTGGTTTGAATGTGGAGGTAGGGCTTAGGACGAGCCTGTGGTTGTTTGAATGTGGAGGTAGAGCTTAGGATGAGCCTGTGCTGGTTTGAATGTGGAGGTAGGGCTTAGGACGAGCCTGTGGTTGTTTGAATGTGGAGGTAGGGCTTAGGACGAGCCTGTGTGATATGAGGAGGGTTTGAACCTTTGGGTTTTGGGTTCTTGGGCCTCAATCGGTGTCGTTGTTGCAATTAATGGAACCTACAATTGCTCCCAGTATTTTTCCTTAAGGCAACCTGAGTTTTTTAGGATTTTATGGCAAAGATCGGAACGATCGATTGTCCCCAGTATTTTCTTTGATTAATTGCACAAAAACAAGTCTCACTCGAAGTGTTTGATGCTTGCACTCGTGCCCTCCTTTTGGTCAAAACATCTCAACCATTAAATTTGACATTTGTTAGATTTACGAGTTCAACCTGTTACTTTCACGTGATTGGATACACAACTACTAAGTTGGAAATCTTTTAAGCTTATAACGTGGCTATGGGGTGTGATGAATGACAACGGGACCATGGAGGAATGTTTGGGATATGTGGAGCTATAAGGAGGACCAAAGCTGCAACTTGCACCTTCTCTCGGACTTGCCTTCTTTTTCTTGAAGTCGTTTGGCTACTTCGTGATGACTTCGCTTGTGAGCTAGGAACCTGGGACTTTTAGGTTGTTCCTTGCACCTTCTCTCTTTCTTCCATTTTGGATTTATTCGAGGCCTTTCAGATTTGCCTTTCTTTGAATCTCTTTTTCCTCGGGGTTCTTGTGTTTCCCGGTTTTGAACTTTGAAAGCTCTTTTTGATGTGAGCTCATTTGGATCCTGTGTCACTTTGGGACCATTTGCGGATCGTTTCATCATGCTGGTAGCAGTTTTGCTTCTTTGGACTTGTGAAGTTGTTGCTCGGAAGTCGGGCTCCTTGCTTCCTTTGGTCACCGGGTCAGTTATTCATCATTGGCTGGCTTGTTTCGTGGAGTTTGCAATATTGAAAAGGGATAGATATGTCAAAAGCTCAGCGGGGGTGCCTAGGGTTTTAGTGTCAGGGTTCACAAGCTTTTGGCCGTGTAGTGTTGTACCTAGGTGCTTCGTCATCCCTAATAGTCGTGTATCCTTTCTTTGTTACTTTTCACAGGTTTAAACGTAAATTTACAAAAATCTCCTCCGGTCAGAGTTATGCCGTTTACTTTGCTTTTGAGTGTGATCTCTCTAGAGTCATGTAAGAATGACACACCTTTTCGCTCTTGGTTTTACCGCTCAAGGCACTCTTGTGAAGTGTACACTCAGAGACTTGTTTGCGCACTTTAAACAAAAGAAATAAACATTATCGTTCCTTAACTCAGATTGCCCCCAGTATTGTTATGGGGTCTTGGACAAACCTTTTGAATGCCCGGGTTATTTTGTGAAATTTTCAGTGGTGAGGACGTTGTATGTGAGGAGGTAATGGGTGATGTGGTGACTGAATGACATGTCTTTTTTTTTTGAGTTTCCTGCTTTGGAACCTGATGGAAGAGTGGTGAGGTATGTGGGATGCATGTGACCGGGGTGATGGATGTGCATGGGTCGGTGGCTTTATACAAGAGAATTTGTGAAAGCAAGGACTCTAATTCGCGATGCTTAGGGTGTGTTTTGTGAGGAAATTCTTCAGCAAGTGCCTAAGTGACCGAATTGCTTGTTTGACTTAAATAAATAACGCATCGTTGAAAGTTTGTAAGGAACAAGAATCTGATTTATTTATTAATGCTTTCCACAATGTTACAAAAACGAGGACAAACCCTAATGTAAATTAATTGAAAAGAAGACAGGAAAATGCTCATGCAAAGAATTTTTTAAGCTTATCTAGATTAACCAATCCTGGGATTTCTTCTCCCGTGCTAGCCAAAACCAGACTTCCAGCCCCGTATGAGAAGAGCTGCTTCACTAGATATGGTCCTGACCATTTGGGTCTGAATTTCCCTGTTGGATCTGGCAAATCGCTTCTAAGTTGTTTTAGAACCAAATCACACCTCTTGGATTCCCCGCTGCTGACCCCCACCCTTCTTACCACCATATCAAAACTTGGGCCATTTGCTTTTGGTAGGCTTGGATATGCTCAAGGGCATGCAATCGTTTTTCATCTAGGAAGGCCAAATTATCCAACCTTTTCTCTTCCCACTCAGGTTCAGGTAGTTGTAGTTCACCCATGACTCGTAGAGCCTTTATCTTTGTTTCAACAGGTAACACTGCCTCAGTTCCATAGACTAGTGAATAGGGATTAACCCTAGTGCTGTTTTTACTGATGTTCTGTAACCCCAAAGAGCCATCGGTAGTTTGAACGACCAATCCCGGTAGGTATCAACCATTTTCGCCAAAATTTTCTTAATAGTTTTATTTGCCGCCTCAACAACCCCATTCGCTTGTGAACGGTAGGGCGAGGAGTGATGATGTCAGATTCCATACCTTCTTATGAGCTGCTCGGTTTCAGCTTTGAATTGAACACCATTGTCCGTGATGATTTCAAAAGGCACTCCGTACCTACAGATAAACTCGCTTTCGATGAATCGTGCAGTCTGCTTGGCCCCCAATTGGGCAAAGGACTTGGCCTCCACCCACTTACTGAAGTAATCAATTGCCACCAAGATGTAGCGATCACCATTTGATGCCCTAGGGTGGATCTCGCCAATGATGTCAATGCCTCATGAAGCAAAAGGCCAGGGTGATGCCATATGGTGCAAAGGTAAGGCTGGGAGGTGTTTCAAATCCGCATGAATTTGACACTTCTGGCATCTTTTAACATATTACCAGTAGTCACTCTCCATGGTTGTCCAATAATACCCGTGCCTTAGGATCTTGCGGGCCAGAGTGTGCTCGCTCATGTGAATTCCACACACACCAGCATGGACTTCATCCATTGCTTCTTTTGCCTCTGCTTGGGAGAGAAATCTGTGAAAAGCCCCTGATGACATCCTCTTGAACAATCGCCTCGCCATTACTGTATAACCAAGTGCTAGTTTTCGAAGCGCCAACCAATCCTGCTTGTTGGCACCCTCTAGGTATGCCCTCTTCTCAACAAATTCTTTGATGTCTTGGAACCATGGTTCCTCGCTTGCCTATATCGTCCTAACCCGGAAAGAAGGTCCATGCCGAAGGGTTACCTGGAGAGGGATGTACTGCGCGCCCTCTGGCATCTTAAGAGAAGAGGCGAGAGATGCCAAGGAGTCGGCAAAGGCGTTCTATGACCTGGGAACATGGGTGAAGCTGACACTTCAGAAGGCCTTCTCAAGTTGTACCAAATGACGATGATAAGACACAAGTTTCTCATCCCTAACTTCTCATTCATTGTTGATGTGACACACAACCAGGAATGAATCTCCAAAAACTTCAACATCCTCCACCCCCAAGCTCAATGCCAACTCGAGACCTAAGATGCACGCCTCGTATTCGGCCATGTTATTGGTTACACCGTAGCTGAGCTTGATGGAGGTGGGTAATTGCAAGCCTTATAGTGAAATGAGCAAGATACCCACTCCGCAACCGTTCTTGTTGGAAGACCCATCAAAATATAACTTCCAGGCCTCCTTTTTTATGACCATCACATGTTCATCAGGAAAGTCATCATTACAAGGCGACTCTTTGGCGATCGGATTATTAGCCAAATGTTCTCCTATTACCAACCCTTTGATAGATTTTTGCACACAGAATTTGATGTCGAATTATAACAGCAAGAGGGACCACCGTGACAGTCAACCAGTTAGAACTGGCTTTTCTATCATATACTTAATCGGGTCCATCCGAGAGATTAGGTGAATTTCATTCCCCAAAAATTAGTGACGAAGCTTCTTTACTGGCCATACAAGTGCTGCACAGGTTTTGTCGATGGATGAGTGGCGGGTTTCAGCGTCCACCCATTTCTTGCTCAGATAGTATATGGCAAATTCTCGAGGCGGGTCACCTTGGTTTTGAGCCAACATGAGTCCCATAGAGAATTCATGAGCCGCCAAGTAGAGGATCAGAGGTCTCCCTTTGATTGGTGGCACCAGAATAGGTGGCTCCTGCTGATATTCTTTAATTCTTTCGAATGCCCGTTGGCTCTGCTCATTCCATTCTTTCAGAGCGTCCTTCTTTAGGAGCTTGAAGATAGGCTCACAGATTTTGGTTAGATTTCGGATGAAACGGCTGATGTACTGCACTGGTCCCAGAAAACTCCTAACCTCCTTTTCGGTTTTTGGTGGTTGCATATCTCTGATCGCTACAATCTTGTCCGGATCAACTTCGATGCTTTTTGGCGTTATCATGAAGCTCAACAATGTTCCCCCTATTACCCCAAAACTACACTTTTTCCAGGTTTAAACGCATCTTGTATTGCCAGATTCGCTCAAAAAACTTTCTGAGATTGACCAAATGATCGGCCCTCTGTTTAGCTTTTACGATCATATCATCTACATAGACCTCGACTTCCTTATGCATCATGTCATGAAGGATGGTAGTAGCTGCTCTCTGATAGGTGGCACTTGTGTTCTTTAGACCAAATGGCATCACGTTCCAGCAATATGTTCCCGACTGTGTGGTGAAGGATGTCTTGTCCTGATCCTCCTTTGCCATTTTTACCTGATTATACCCTGAGAATCCATCCATGAAAGAGAAAAGCTCACACTTCGAGGCTCCGTCCACCATGACGTCAATGTGCAGTAACGGGAAACTGTCTTTTGGGCTGGCCTTGTTGAGATTCCTGTAATCAATGCATACCCTGATTTTCCCATTTTCTTCATCACAACGACGATGTTAGCAAGCCAGAGTGGGTATTTAACAACTTTGATGAAGCTGACCTGGAGCAATTTTTCAATTTCTTCCTTCACCTTGACCTGCAGTACAGGCTTTAAGCATAGTAACTTTTGAATTTTTGGCACAGCATCGGGGTATGTTGGGATGTGATGTTCTGCTATCTCGGAATCTATCCCTGGCATATCAGCATAACTCCAAGCAAAGATGTCCTCGAACTCTCTGAGTAAATTAGTGAGCTCATCTTTTTCATCTTCGCTCAATGACACTGTAATACCCCAATTTTCTTAAACTGTGATTAGGGCCTTACTTACTGTAAACCTTAGGAAACCCTAATTCCTAAAGATGTAGAAGGTTATAATTAGTTGGAAGTGCTTGGTGAACATTAGAAACCCTAGTTCTCAGAAATCACCCGGAAAACCTTAGTTTCGCAGGGTTCCCGAAATTCCCGAAAATTATTAAATTCCTCAGGAACTGAGAGTGGTTATCAACCTTAGGAAGAGTGTTAGATACTTTTGAGAGTGTTTTGAGGAAATAAACAATCATATCTTTCTTCTTTTAATATTAGACAATCTAGTTACATTTTTCAGTATTTAGTGGTTCTGGGCAAACGAGGCTTCGGTAGAGCTCAGAAGTGACCCGAGGAAATTCCTGAAACTTGATAACCCATACTAGTATTAACTTACCTACATATATAGTCTTAATATCCATGAAAAGCTCAAGCCAAACATGGCCTATGGCGGTGGCCGAAAATATCACAAGGAATGAGGAGAAAATATCTCGGGTACTATTCACAACCTCCTTACTATTCATAACCTCCTTACTATTTGCTAATGATTACTAAAGCAACTTGCTCCCTCCTTATCCATTAAAAGTCAGTTACATATCAATGGCTAGGGTTAGTTTTGGACACTTGGCACAAATCAATGGTTAAGGAGAATTCTAGACTTAATGATTAATAGTTAAAGGATAAGGATGAAATTTAGTATAAAAGGGGGGGGGGGGTGAGGTCGGCCATGGTAGATGAGCAAGGTGGCCATTATTCTTCATCTAACCTGTTTCTCCCAAGCTAGGAAACACCATTGGAGCTTAGGCAACAACACTCTTCCATTAGAAATACAAATTTAAGGTGGTAACTAAGCTAAAATCAAGGACAAAGGCAAGTTCAAGGAGTGTAAACCAAAATCCAAGTTGGGCGACTTTGTTGGTGGAGATTTTGAGTTCAATAATCATATAATCAAGGTAGAAGAATGCCAAAATGGCTAGGATAGGACAGGTAACATCTATGCACTTCAATTTCTCCTTTAAAGCTTATTTTCTTTCTTAAGTCATTCTATTTGGTTACCTACGAATCCCATCTCCTATTTTCTTAAATTTCTTACAGTAAACTAGAGATGAATAGTTAGATATTATCCTAGAAAATAAAGTTGAAATAAGGTTGGGAAGTAGGAAAACCCTAAGGAACTTTGAAAATGGGCAAAATGAGCTTTAAGCTTTAGGAATTGTTTAGATGGGTTTCCGACATGGGTTTGAGCTGAAAGTTTGAGGGTAGTCTTGAATAGTGAATATATGATTATGGTCGAAACATCAAGTCGAATGGAGATATTTAAGTCGGTTAGACATGGTAAGGAAGCTAAAAATGAGAAAATGTGCTTTAAGCATTTCTGAATGGTTGGATGAGTTTCCGAATTGATCTTGAGCTGAAACTTTGAGTTGATACTTGTGTTGTTGAGTTAGGAACATGGTTTAAAGTTTAGGCTGAGAATCCTTTGGGAATATATTTAAGTTAGTAAAGAGTGATTTTGGTCACAAATGAGTTTTTAAGCTTTTGAAGGTGGTTTCTTGGAAATTGTTTGATTATCTGATTTAGTGAAGCTTAAATGGTATTTTTATGATGTTATCAAGGTGATTTTACAAGTGTGTGAACTTGATGTGTAAATTACTACTTGTGTTGCTTGTGTTTAAGCTTGTTTATGATATCTTACTCATGGTTTGTAAATGTACTTAAGGATAACCTCTTATGGTGGTGGTGGAAGTATTGTGTGATGTTGATAACATGGTTATCCTAAGGCTATGCCTCTTGTGATAGCCTTTAAGGCCAAGCCAATGTTCCGGCAACAATATAAGCTCATACTAATGAATTGGAGCTGCCACTATGATCTAATACTATTGGGTAGAAGTTTTCAATAGGGGGGTGTGCACACTTAAGGACTTAGGGTGGGTGGTGGTGGTGGTGGACTTCATTTGGAAATATCTTGTATATGATATTATTTATCTCTTGATGGTACTTAGTACAGGTAAATGGCGTGTGATCTCTTCTGATTTGTTATGCCTTATAATTGTTAACAATTGTTGGCAACAAAGGTTTTAAAAGAGAAAATAAGTTTTTACGGGGTGTGGTAGTGTTACTCAGTTTTTACTGATTTTATTTGTTTGTATTCTCTTGTGTGTATATGAATTCTGTGAATTCAGGGTAACTGGGATGGTCACCTTCTCTGCACTGAGGACGAGTCCACCGATACCTTCTATATTTTCATGTTTGTCACCTATCGTAGATGTATTCAGCCTGGGATCACCGAGATAGTGCTTGAGGAGTGGAACAAGAAGATACAAGGTTTTAGGCACCCGAAAAATGGTAGGAGTCAATCTATCACTTATGAAGTTTCCACTGTTTACGAGTATATGGAAGTGGTCCCTTGTTAGATATTAGTTATGTATTAGCCTGTTGATACCCCTTACTTTTGGTGTAAAATAGGAGTAGGAGCTAACTTAGCAGTTGGCTGGAAGGGGTCTTTTGGTACTAAGGTGTAAGTGACGGGTTGGTTATGTTACTCTTTTGGCAATAGAGTAGTGATGTAAGGTAAGCTAACGTAGAGGTGGTGATGGTATGTAGCCTTACACTTACTAGCCTTTAGTAAGTGTAGCGGTAACCCCCGGTGGTAGTATTAGGGGACCTTTTGTAAACTGATGCATGTATAATACAAGCTAATGTTTATGATGTTACTTCAGTTATGGCATATCTTAAAAAAAATGGCTAAGTAAAATGGTGGTGGTAAACCGGGGCGTTACAAAGTGGTATTAGAGCCAGGTTTGCTGGAAGGAAAACTCGGGTTTGTCTAGGAAGCAGGGTGACCCAGGCTTAGGTTTAAGAGTCTAGGCAGAACCATGTGGTTCTGAAAATGTGATTTGCTGTGATATTTGTGTTGTGTGCTTGATTGATTATAGTTAACTATTTATATTGCAACTAACATATCTGTGTGTAGAATAATGGAGAGGGGAGAGGACAGAGTAATGGAGAGGGGAGAGGACAGATTGATGAATTGAGGGAGTTGACACTGAGCATGGGAAGAATTTTGGAGCAGCATGAGGCTAGAGCTGAAACACCCAAGGATTTCTCCCGAAGGATAGCAGCTATGAAACCAAGTACTTATTCGGGAGAAGATGGTCCGGTGATTCTGGAGGAGTGGATCAGAGAGTTTGACAAAATATTTGATATCATTGATTGCCCCAAAGAAAAGAAGGTAAGTGGGGCGGTATTTTATTTTAAAGGAGAGGCTGATCTGTGGTGGACTACGGAGGAGGAGAGACTCAAGGGAAATCCGGGTTTTGGATGGAATATGTTGAAGGATGCGATGAGGAAAAGATTTTATCCGGAGCATGTAAGGTTGCAAAAATATCAGGAATTTACTGGATTGAGGCAGCGGACAGATGATGTTAAAACTTATGATGCTAAGTTTGTGGAGCTTGCTAGATTTGCTCCGCATGTGGTACCAGATGAGACTGCTAAGGTTCAACATTTCTTGGAGGGGTTAAATTGGGATTTACAAGAAGCTCTGAGTATAATACCTATAAGTACTTTACAAGAGGCATACGATAAAGCTGCTAATCTTTATAGGGTACAATAGAGGAGGAAGGAAGTACAAACGGGGCGGAAAAGGAGAATGGAGTCATGTAAGGCTGAGAACTTTGATAAGAGGACTAAAATAGAAGTTAGACCAAGCGGGGGAGCCAGACCCAATTACTCCGGATGACGATTCAATGATAAAGGAACTATATACTTTTATTGTAAGATTTGTGGAAGGAATCATCCGGGTGAAGATTGTGAAGGAAGGCTGGTGAAGTGTTTTAACTGTGGGAAGTTAGGCCATAAAGCCTATGAGTGTAGGGTAAGAAGGATGGAATGAGGTACTGATCAAGTAGCCAGACCTGCTACAACTGGGAATTTCAACAACCAGAACAATCGTGGCAACCAAGGCGGAGTACAGCAGAATAATCAAAATGGACAGAGGAATAATTATAATGGTCCAAGAGGTAACATAGGTGGACAAGGGAATAATCAGGGGTATATCAACGTAATCAGCAAGACGGAGGCCGAATCTCAACAAGAAGGGGACGTCATTACAGGTACTTTTCCAGTTTTTGGAACTAGTGCTAAAGTATTGTTTGACTCTGGTGCAACCTGTTCTTTTATATCCTCTGAGTTCTTGAAGAAGGTAGGAGTAGTCCCCGATATAGAAGTTGAAATTTCTGTTTCTACACCTACGGGAAGAGTGGTAGGATGTACTAGGAAGATCGAGGGAGTAAAAATAACCATAGAGGGTAGAGAATTCGAGATGGATATGATAGAGTTTGATTTGAAAGATGTCGATATAATCTTGGGGATGGATTGGTTGAGTAAACACAAGGGACGCATAGATTGTGAAAAACAAAAGATTAGCTTATGTGGGAAGAAAGGGAAGAGGGTGTCATACACGTGTGAAGGAGCTAAGCAAAGGGTAAAGGTCATACCTGCCCTAAAGTTCTTAAAAGAATTGCGAAAATGAGAGCAAGCTTTTATGTGTTATGTTCAAGAGGAAAAATCGGCGCAAGAACAGAAGTCATCAGCACTAGAGGATCTTCCAGTGGTCAGGGAGTTTCCGGATGTCTTTCCAGAAGAAATTCTCGGACTTCCACCCGGCCGTGAGATTGAGTTCACTATTGATTTAGTACCAGGAACAGCTCCAATTTCTAAGCATCCTTATAGGATGGCCCCGAATGAGATGAATGAGCTAAAGAAACAGTTGGAGGAACTTTTAGAAAAAGGTTATATACGACCGAGTGCTTCTCCGTGGGGAGCCCCAGTTCTGTTTGTAAGAAAGAAGGATGGAACTTTGCGTCTTTGCATTGATTACAAGGAATTGAATAACGTCACAATCAAGAATAAATATCCCTTGCCCAGGATTGATGACTTGTTCGACCAGCTACAAGGAGCTAAAGTATTTTCTAAGATTGATTTAAGATCAGGCTATCATCAATTAAAGATAGCAGAGAAGAATATACGAAAGACAGCCTTTCGAACTAGGTATGGTCATTATGAGTATGTGGTTATGCCATTTGGGCTAACAAATGCACCTGCAGTATTTATGGACTTAATGAATCGGGTTTTCAGCCAATTCCTTGATAAGTTTGTAGTGGTATTTATTGATGACATATTGGTGTACTCGAAGGATAAGGAGCAACATGCTGATCATCTGCGGCAAGTTCTACAGGTTTTAAGGGAGAAGAAACTGTATGCTAAATTATCTAAGTGTGATTTTTGGCTTAAGGAAGTACCGTTTTTAGGACATGTGGTAACTGGAGATGGAATTTTGGTTGACCCGGCTAAAATTCAGGCTGTTAAGGATTGGCCCAGGCCAACGAATGTTCGAGAAGTTCAAAGTTTTCTTGGGTTAGTAGGATACAATAGGAAGTTTGTTCAAGATTTCTTTAAAATTGCAAGACCGCTTACAAATCTGATGAAAAAGGAAGTACGTTATAGGTGGGATGAAGATTGTGAGAAAGCTTTCCAGATTTTGAAGGAGAAGTTAACCACAGCACTAATTCTTACGTTGCCCTGTGGTACAGAAGGGTTTGAAGTATATAGTGACGCGTCTAAATACGGATTAGGGTGTGTGTTGATGCAGAATGGCAAGGTTATTGCCTATGCTTCCCGACAGTTGAAAAGCTATGAGACAAGGTACCCCACTCATGATTTGGAACTTGCAGCTGTAGTTTTTGCCTTGAAAATTTGGAGGCGTTATCTGTATGGAACTTCTTAAAAAATTTACACGGATCACAAGAGCTTGAAATATATTTTCACTCAAAAAGAACTTAATATGAGGCAGAGGAGATGGTTGAAACTTATTAAGGATTATGACCTGGAGATCCTGTACCATGAAGGTAAAGCCAACGTGGTGGCAGACGCCTTAAGTCGGAAGAGGAGTCACGAGGGAGAAGCTAATTGGATATTACATGATGAGTTGGTACAAGATTTCAAAAGGTTGAACCTCGAGGTGGTAACAACGGAGGAGGTGGATAGAGAAATTTTGGCTAGTATGAACGTATTTGTCGACATTTACAAGGAAATTTTGCATCACCAACAAGAGGATGAGAAACTACAGAAAATAAAGGAAAAAGTGGAAAAAGGAGAAGCCCCAGATTTTAAGATTTATGATGATGGTAGTTTGAGGTTTCGTGGGAGATGGTGTATACCAGATTCATGTGGCGATATTAAAAGGAAGTTGATGCAGGAAGCTCACAACTCTGCTTATTCCATACATCCAGGAGGAAACAAGTTGTATAAAGATTTGAAGAAAAGTTTTTGGTGGCCAGGCATGAAAAAGGAGATAGCTGAACATGTCAAAAGGTTAAATTCGTGCACAAGAAAGCAGGAGGCATGTTGCAACCGCTGGATATACCCATGTGGAAATGGGATTCGATATCGATGGACTTCATAGTGGGATTACCACCGACCAGAGGAGGGATGGGTCAGATTTGGGTGATCGTAGACCGATTGACTAAGACTACTAGATTAATTCCAATGAAAAGTACTTGGTCTATGGAACAGCTGGTGGAAGCATATATTAAAAATGTGGTTAAATACCATGGAGTTCCAGTAGAGATTATTTCTGATAGAGATTCTAGGTTTATCTCAAGGTTTTGGTAGCAATTCTAAAAGGCCATGGGAACAAAATTGAATCTTAGTACAGCTTACCACCCACAGACTGATGGGCAGACGGAGAGAACTATCCAAACTTTAGAGGATATGTTGCGGGCTTGTGCGATGGATTATCAAGGGTCATGGAGTGACAAGTTGCACTTGATTGAATTTTCTTACAACAAAAGTTACCACTCAAGTATTCATATGGCCCCGTATGAAGCTTTATATGGTAGGAAGTGTCGTACTCCATTATGTTAGAATGATACGCAGGAGGTGGTTATGGTAGGGCCTGAGTTAACAGAGGAGATGGCTCAGCAGGTTAGGAATATTCGCCAGAAGTTGAAAGCCGCACAAGATAGGCAAAAGTCTTATGCTGATTTACATAGGTGGCCAGTTGAATTCAATGTGGGAGATAAGGTGTTCCTGAAGGTTTCACCCACTAAAAGCGTGGTACGATTTGGCAAAAAGGGGAAACTTGCTTCTAAATATATCGGTCTGTATGATGTGTTGGAAAAGGTTGGAAATTTAGCTTATCGTTTAGCCTTGCCAATGAATTTAGAGAGGGTCCATAATGTGTTCCACGTATCACAATTGAAACGGTATGCACCGGACAAGTCGCATATGTTGCAACCGAATGAAGTAGAAGTTGCACCTAATTTAACTTATGAAGAACACCCAATTAAAATTTTGGATCGTAAGACATGGGAGACCCGAGGGAAGTCTGTAGATTTGGTTAAAGTTTTGTGGACTCATCATGGAGTTCAAGAGGCTACGTGGGAACTAGAAAGCAAGATGAGAGCTCAAAACCCAAAACTCTTTGATTAAGGTTAGCAATTAAAGTTTCAGGAGAAACTTTCTTTTTTTTAAGGGGGGAGAGTCGTTTGGTAAGTGGTGAATGTCTATTAGTGTTTGTGGATGTTTGTTGGTGATTGTGAATGTTTGTTGGTTCCAGAAATGGTTGGTAATACTTGAATGTTATTTTGGGAGTTGTTTTCTTAATGATGTTATATATGTGGTATCGTTGAATTTGTGAATGGTTTATATTGTGCGATGGATAAAAATTGGTATGTCTGAGGTTTTGCGTGATGTTGCTGAATCATTTGTGGTGGATGAGGCTAACTGAGAATTATAGTGTGGAGTATTGTTTTAATTCCTTGGACTATGTGAATGTATTGTTTTATGGTGATGAATTAAGCTTTGGGGACGAAGCTTTGTTTAACGGGGGGAGGATGTAATACCCCAAATTTCTTAAACTGTGATTAAGGCCTTACTTAACTGTAAACCTTCGGAAACCCTAATTCCTAAAGATGGAGAAGGTTATAATTAGTTGGAAGTGCTTGGTGAACATTAGAAACCCTAATTCCCGGAAATCACCCGGTAAACCTTAGTTTCGCAGGATTCCTGAAATTCCCGAAAATTATTAAATTCCTCAGGAACTGAGAGTGGTTATCAACCTTAGGAAGAGTGTTAGATACTTTTGAGAGTGTTTTGAGGAAAGAAACAATCATATCTTTCTTCTTTTAATATAAGACAATCTAGTTACATTTTTCAGTATTTAGTGGTTCTAGGCAAACGAGGCTTCGGAAGAGCTCAGAAGTGACCCAAGGAAATTCCTGAAACTTGATAACCCATACTAGTATTAACATAGCTACATATATAGTCTTAATATCCATGAAAAGCTCAAGCCAAACATGGCCTATGGTGGTGGCCGAAAATATCACAAGGAAGGAGGAGAAAATATCTCGGGTACTATTCACAACCTCCTTACTATTCATAACCTCCTTACTATTTGCTAATGATTACTAAAGAAACTTGCTCCCTCCTTATCCATTCAAATTTGGTTACATATCAATGGCTATGGTTAGTTTTGGACACTTGGCACAAATCAATGGTTAAGGAGAATTCTAGACTTAATGATTATAAGTTAAAGGATAAGGATGAAATGTAGTATAAAAGGGGGGGTGAGGTTGGCCATGGTAGATGAGCAAGGTGGCCATTATTCTTCATCTACCCTGTTTCTCCCAAGATAGGAAACACCATTGGAGCTTAGGCAACAACACTCTTCCATTAGAAATATAAATTTAAGGTGGTAACTAAGCTAAAATCAAGGAAAAAGGCAAGTTCAAGGAGTGTAAACCAAACTCCAAGGTGGGTGACTTTGTTGGTGATGATTTTGAGTTCAATCATCATATAATCATGGTAGAAGAACACCAAAATGGCTAGGAGAGGACAGGTAACATCTATGCACATCAATTTCTCCTTTAAAGCTTATTTTCTTTCTTAAGTCATTCTAATTGGTTACCTACGAATCCCATCTCCTATTTTCTTAAAATTTTTACAGTAACCTAGGGATGAATATTTAGTGATTATCCTAGAACATAAAGTCGAAATAAGGTTGGGAAGTAGGAAAACCCTAAGGAACTTTGAAAATGGGGAAAATGAGCTTTAAGCTTTAGGAATTGTTTAGATGGGTTTCCGACATGGGTTTGAGCTGAAATTTTGAGGGTAGTCTTTAATAGTGAATATATGGTTATAGTGGAAAAATCAAGTCGAATGGAGATATTTAAGTAGGTTATACATGGTAAGGAAGCTAAAAATGAGAAAATGTGCTTTAAGCATTTCTGAATGGTTGGATGAGTTTCCGAATTGATCTTGATCCGAAATTTTGTGGAGATACTTGTGTTGTTGAGTTAGGAACATGGTTAAATCTGTAGGCCGATACTTATTTGGGAAAATATTTAAGTTGGTAAAGAGTGATTTTGGTCAAAAATGAGTTTTTAAGCTTTCTAAGGTGGTTTCTTGGAAATTGTTTGATTATCTGGTTTAGTAAAGCTTAAATGGTATTGTTATGATGTTATCAAGGTGATTTTACAAGTGTGTGAACTTGATGTGAGAATTACTACTTGTGTTGCTTGTGTTTAAGCTTGTTTATGATATCTTACTCATGGTTTGTAAATGTGTTTAAGGATAACCTCTTATGGTGGTGGTGGAAAGTATTGTGTGATGTTGATAACATGGTTATCCTAAGGCTATGCCTCTTGTGATAGCCTTTAAGGCCAAGCCGATGTTCCGGCAACAATGTAAGCTCCTACTAATGAATTGGAGCTGCCACTATGATCTACTCCTATTGGGCAGAAGTTTTCAATAGGGGGTGTGCACACTTAAGGACTTAGGGTGGGTGGTGGTGGTGGTGGACTTCATTTGTAAATATCTTGTATATGATATTATTTATCTCTTGATGGTACTTGTTACAGGTAAATGGCATGTGATCTCTTCTGATTTGTTATGCCTTATAATTGTTAACAATTGCTGGCAACAAAGGTTTTAAAAGAGAAAATAAGTTTTTACGGGGTGTTGTAGTGTTACTCAGTTTTTACTGATTTTATTTGTTTGTATTCTCTTGTGTGTATATGAATTCTGTGAATTCAGGGTAACTGGGATGGTCACCTTCTCTACACTATAAGGACGAGTCCACCGATACCTTCTATATTTTCATGTTTGTCACCTATCGTAGATGTATTCAGCCTGGGGTCACCGAGATAGTGCTTGAGGAGTGGAACAAGAAGATACAAGGTTTTAGGCACCCGGAAAATGGCAGGAGTCAGTCTATCGCTTATGAAGTTTCCACAGTCTACGAGTATATGGAAGTGGTCCCTTGTTAGATATTAGTTATGTATTAGCCTATTGATACCCCTTACTTTTGGTGTAAAATAGGAGTAGGAGCTAACTTAGCAGTTGGCTGGAAGGGGTCTTTTGGTACTAAGGTGCGAGTGACGGGTTGGTTGTGTCACTCTTTTGGCAATAGAGTAGTGATGTAAGATAAGCTAACGTAGAGGTGGTGGTGGTATGTAGCCTTATAGTTACTAGCCTTTAGTAAGTGTGGCAGTAACCCCCGGTGGTAGTATTAGGGGACCTTTTGTAAACTGATGCATGTATAATACAAGCTAATGTTTATGATGTTACTTCAGTTATGACATATCTTAAATAAAATGGCAAAGTAAAATGGTGGTGGTAAACCGGGGCGGTACAGACACCCCCAGTTTCACCACCCTAGGGCTGCTAAATGTTCCCTAGTTAACCTCGGTAGTGTCTTCTATAGGCTGTGTCTTAGGAACTTTTACCTCGAGTTCACTCAAGATTCCTTCGTCATCAAACTCTACGGAAGCTTCTAAGGATTCGCTGTTAACATGATTGAATTTTTCAAGGGGGTTAACCACTAGAAGAGCTTCTAGCGAACTGGCTTTGGCTTTCAGATCTTCTATCATGGAAACATATTTCGATTCCAGATCCTCCCTGACCAGCGCGTATTTGGCCTCTAATCTCGTGAAGTCACCTCTGAGACTGACTGATTCTGACATACTGAAGTCTCCGGGATTTATCTTGGGTACTTTCCCTCTAATTACCTGATCCGATTTTCTAATAATCAGTAAAGTTTTACACTGGATCCAAGGTTGGTTTCTATCAAAATTCTAGGCTTAACGTTAGGTTAATCACACAAACAAACAAGGTTTCACACAAGTTCAAATATGTCCTCACTTAGACGATTTTGATCAATGGGTATGGATCGATCCGGAGAGGTGCTTAGGGTGTGGGCCCAGGTTACCACAAAGGAATAGGGCTTGCACGCTATTCTCTTTGGGCTCCCCCCACTTTTTCACATCACCTAAAGGTGTGCGTCTGCGGTTAGGTCTTTGGATGACCAAACAAGGCTAGGTAAGGGCACTGCCAGGAAAACGCTTGGGGCAAAAGCCCAGGTATTAAGGGGATGTGGTTAGACAACATCCTCCTCTTTTCCCCCGCTTATTCACATCACCTAAAAGGTGTGAGTCCTTGATAGAGGACCCTCAAACGGGTCCTAGGGTGAAATCGGTTTATCTGGACCTTCGCTGTCATATGATGCAAAGGTACATAAATTTAAGTAACACACAAAAGTAAACAATCAACATAATGAAAAGCCGTAAATAAACATTTTCGAGTTAAGCCCTCTTTCTTAAAATCAAACAAGTTAATATTAAGAATTTTGTCCCCAGCAGAATCGCCATTTTGTGAACCTTGATTTTCAAACCCTATCCTATGTTGATTCGAGTTGATTAGGATCTCAGCAGGTTTTACGTCCACTTATAACCTAAGTTTAATAACTAAGTCATATGACCATAAGTATTAAAACCTAATCTAGCTCACTGGAACCTATTATGAGTCGCTAACTAATTTTAACCTAGATCAAATTAGGAAAGGAGAGTTCGGGTTCGGGGGCTTGATATTCGACTTAATTAGGGTTCAATTACATTCATTACCCTCGAAGCCGTTTTTCCTCTACTTAGTTTAATTACGGCTTATTATGAGTCATTTTAACCTAAGTGCGCGCTTCTGGTTTTTTTATTTTTTAACATCTTTTGACTGAAAATAAAAATGAAAGATGACATTACCTAAACTAGGGTTTCAGAGGCAGAATTAGGTCAAATTTGTTTCTGTCCGTGGCCACAGACCTAATGTCCAAGACCACGGACCTCAATTGAGTTTCATGATTACGAAAATAGAACTAACATAAAAACGTAAACTTGAAAAGTCCGGGGCCACAAACAGGATGTCCGTGGGCCCGGACATAAATTAAAAAAACCTAGAAAATTCAAAACTTAAAATCCCGCCGCTGTCTGCGGGTGTTCGTGGCCACAGACAACCCGTCCGCGGTCCCGGACCATAGGTCCGAGGTCACGGACCACCCACGGACAAGGGTTTTCAAGTGGTTCTCGATGGTGTTTTTGGCTCAAAATTTATGTACGTGTAGCCTGAAAGGTATACAAGACATTAGTAATCGAAAGATTTCAGTTTGAAGTCAAATTATGTATGAAACTTAACAAACAAGTAACAAGGTAGAAACGAAAGCAATTAGCAATACAGAAGCCGAAAGGAGTCATTTTGAGCCCACATTTTGATACGAGACTAATAAAGTCATGGGAAGTTATGAAAGTGGAATTCCTACCTTTCTTACCTCCGAATTCACAATGGTTCTTCACGTCGGGATTCGTCGGGAGCTCCATTGATGGCAGATTCGAACGGGCTTCGAACCAGGCTTCTAGTCACTGATTGTTCTTGATGTTCTTCACGTCTTAGTGATGTTTTCATGGGGTTTTGATGACTTTTGATGCTTTGGGAGTTGGAAAACGAGTTTTATGGTGATTTCAGGGGAATTTCAGTATGATTTTAGTGGCCGGGTGTTGAAAAACGTGATAGGCTGAAGAGAGGTTGTGTTTTCTGTCTCTTTAGGGTTCTAAAGGTTGTGAGATTCTCCTTTGATCAAGAGATTTACCCCTTTATATAGACTTTCTTAAAGATAAAGAAAATCTAGTTAAAACGAGATTCTTCGGGATTTTAATTAAGTGACTTCCCAAGGGAATTTCGTTGTGAAATCTTAGCCACATGTCAAGGATGACAATTATGATTTTTCTAAGGTGGAATCGAATTTTTTAAATATTGGAACATTTTTTAATTCAATTTCTCGTCAGATTCAATTAGAAAATGCTAGAAAATTATTGGGAATTCAAAATTCCAATGTCATTATGTTCAAAATGTCATCCTCTATCATGGGTTAAAATTTCAAAACATTCCAAATTAATTTGTGCCGCTTTCAGAGGAGAGAGAAAGCTCGCAGCGGGCTTAGGAGCCTTAAAAAATTACGAAAATGCTCCTGAAGATGACTAAGCTGCCCCTGATGCCTCGGGATGCGCCGAGGGAACCGGGAATCCTTGTTGTTTGACTAAACTACCCTTTTTAAACTAGTGCCTCAAAAGACCCTCCTCTGGGGGGGTTAAAATTTTGGGTATAACAGGGAGGGTGGCAAGGTGGTGGTGTCGGTGGGCACATAAGTCGCCCATAGGGATGGTCGATGAGTGGCGAAGGTCGTCACGAGGTTGGCCGTAGAAAGAGTAGAAGTCCTGCCAACGAATGGTGATTAAGCGGCCACTAACAACCGACGTGACCTAATTGCCTCTGCGGTCCACCGTGGCATTGGCATAGAATTCTTTGATGAGGCAGGGATGGTATTGACCTCCCATGGTCAACAAGCAGCTCCACCCGATGCAATCGAGGTATGGCCTAAGCTGCAGGTCCTCTACTAGAGTCGGATCCACGGTCCTCTTCCTAACAATCTCTAGGCGTCGAGGAGAGTTGAACCAGCTCCTTGCATCTTCGCTGACGAAGATGTCATCGATGAGGCTGGGATTGGGGTGGCCTAGCTCTTGGTTTGGCGCAACGGCGTTCCTCCTGGCGCGGCGTGGACGGTGTGCCATTGTTCTAAAAAAGGTAAAGCGAAAAAGGAAGACAAAGCAAAAGGAAAGGCAAATAGCAGAAAGTGAAACATTAGAACATAAATAGGAAGACAACAAGTAGTTAGGCAAAAGACTAAGCATTAAGCACATTGGAGAGCAAAATAAACAAAGTTTTTTGGAAATTTGTTAGCATAGTCTCCCCTGTTTTTTCTACTGTTTCCCGGTTCTAAAAATCCCCCACAAATCAACCAAATGGTTGTCATTCAAATATTTAAGCATCCCAATAGCACAATCCCGCCACAGAGTTCAGAGTGCGTCAAGCAATTCAATCAGTCACCCTATTTTGCAAATTTTAAGCAACCGAAATCCCAACCATGAAGGTGCATTACATATGTATTTTATTGATCACAGACCAAACATGGTTGCTAATCAACCCACCACATGTAAACGGTATTACCACTATCGATTGGAGCTACAACATGATATATTAGGCAAAATTTAATATGAAGCATTAACAATACCCATTATGCTAACACCGTAAAAATCTATAATTTCTAGCCCAATTCCACATACAAAAGCATAATATTATCAATTAAGAGTAGTCCCCTCATCAAATACACTAAAATTAAAAATTTCTTCCAAAGCCCCGTTTGGTTCGCACAAAAGCTAGCCTAAAATGTAACTTGCTTAAAAACTTCAAAAATTTAACGAATTAGTGTTCGAAAGATATACCTGGATATTTGTCGAAGTGAATTAAGCAAAATTTGACAGAAAGTTGGGCTAGATTCGAAGCAAATCAGATTAGGGCGATTTGAGGGGGAATTTGGGCGATTTAGAGATTTGGGGAGATGGTGGCAGACGCTGGAGGGTGGCGAACGTCAAGGCTGGTCGTGGCTGTTGACCGGTGGTGATGGTGGCGCAGGAGAGCAGGCCGGCAGTGGTTGTGGTGTGGTTCACTTGGCTGAGGGAGGGTTGTGCAAGGAGAAGACCGGGGGGGTGCGAATGCTGGGTATCGGGAGTACTAGGATCGGGAAGGAAGGAGATAGGGAAAGAGAGAGAGAGAGAGAGAGAGAGAGAGAGAGAGAGAGAGACTTAAGATCAAAACGCAGCATTTTCTTTCTTTCTTTTTTCAAAATTTTCAACGCGACCTACCCACCTAGGGTCGGTCCGTTATAGAAAGATTGAAAATCGAGATTTTCAACCCGCCACCTAGGGTCGGTCGCAAGGTATGTCGAAGTCAGTAGCCTCTGGTTTCAAAAATCTCAGCTCGACCGACCCTCCCAAGGTTGGTCCCAGGGTCGGTCAAAGTCAATAGCTTCTGGTTTTGCAAAATTCGACTCTACCGACCCACCCAGGGTTGTTCCTAGGGTTGGTCATAGGCAGAACCTCTCCAGAATTGAACATTTCCTTGCCCAAAACACTCATTATCATCCATAGGTAGAGCACACAATAAAAAAATAGGCAGAAACACAAAATAATAATAACGTGAAACAAGCAAACCAATCAAACAAAGATGAACTACCAAAATAAAGCTAAACCAACAAACAAAACATACACAATAACTATACCATGAAAGTAGTCCGGGTTGCCTCCAGGAAAGCAACCCATCTTTTTACGGTCTTTGGCTAGACCATAGTGAGGGTTAGATCAAACCTGGGGCTCTTGTAAGTACAGAGGACGTGCCTCCACCTTCTCGATGTTGCCTCCTAGGTGATGCTTCAACCTAGACCCGTTGACCATGAACGTTTCACCCTTCATGTTCTTAAGCTCGATTACACCATATGGAGTCACCTTGGTGATGGTGAATGGTCCGGACCAATGTGACTTGAGCTTACCCGGAAAAAGCTTCAACCTCAAATTGTAAAGCAATACCCGGTCTCCCTCATGGAACTCCTGCCTTAGGATTATTTTGTCATGCCACCTCTTGGCTTTCTCCTTGTAAATGTAGTTGTTCTCATAGGTTTCTTCCCGGAATTCCTCTAGTTCGGTGAGTTGAAATCTTCTTTTGTCGGCGGCACTCTCCAACTCGACGGGTAAGTGGAAAGCCTTTCCAAGGACGAGACGGCACGGGGACATCTTGATGGGAGTCTTGTATGCTGTCCGGTAAGCCCATAATGCATCGTCTAACCTTTAGGACTAATCCTTCCTTGAGGAGTTCACCGTCTTTTGCAATATCCATTTCAGCTCCCTATTGGTCACCTCGGCTTGCCCATTGGTTTGAGGGTGGTAAGACAAGGATACCTTGTGTCTCACTCCGTTTTTTACATCAATGCCTTGAACTATTTGTAATAGAAGTGAGATCCCCCATCGTTGAGAATCGCTCTAGGCACCCCAAACCTTGTGAAGATGTTTTTCTTTAAGAATTTGGTCACGACCTTGGCATCATCGGTGGGAGATGCAATGGCCTCCACCCATTTTATGACATAGTCTACCGCGACCAAGACGAAGAGATTTGAGTGGGAATAGGGGAAAGGGCCCATGAAGTCAATACCTCATAGATCAAAGGGTTCAACCTCGATCATCACATTCAACGGCATCTCATGCTTCCAGGATATGCTACCTAGCATCTGGCAACGGTCGCAAGCAGCAACAAAGGAGTGGCAGTCCTTGTGAAGCATTTTCCAGAAGAACCCGGATTGCAGAACCTTGGCCGCTGTTCTTGCTGGACCGTGGTGCCTTCCTACCTCTAGAGAATGGCAATGGGTGAGGATGTTCTGAACTTCACTCATCAGTATGCATCTTTTTATCATCCTGTCGGCACATACTCAGAAAAGGTAGGGGTTATCCCAGAAGTAGTGCTTGATGTCGGTGAAGAATTTCTTCCTCTACCGGTATGTCATCTCATATGGCACTACTCCTCTCACCAGGTAGTTTGCAATGTCAGTAAACCAAGGATCACCGGTTTCTTCAATTGTGAACATGGTTTCATCTGGAAATAGCTCATTTATAGGGGTGTTATCATCCGGTGTTTCCATCCGAGAAAGGTGATCAGCAACAACATTTTGAGTACCTGGTTTATCTCTAACCTCAATTTCAAATTCTTGCAGCAAAAAAAAAAATCCATCTCAAAGTCTCGGTTTGGCGTCCTCCTTGGTGAACACATATTTGAGAGTGGAGTGGTCTGTATGCACAATCACCCTACTACCTAAGAGATAGGAGCAGAACTTATCTAATGCAAAGACCACCGCTAGAAGCTCCTTTTCAGTTGTGGCATAATTTCTCTGAGCATTAGTGAGGGTCTTGCTTGCATAGTAGATAGTTCTCAGAATCTTCTCCCTTTTCTGACATAGGGTTGCTCTCACTGCATAGTCACTTGCATCACACATTATCTCAAAGGGGAGGCTCCAATCCGGTGATACAACTATCGGGGATGAGACAAGGCACTCCTTGAGAGTGTTGAAGGCCTTTAGAAATTCTTCAGTGAATTCGAATTTGGCATCTTTGGCAAAGAGGTCACACAGAAGTTTAGAGATTTTGGAGAAGTCCTTGATGAACCTTCTGTAGAACCCAGCATGGCCAAGAAAGCTTCTAATGTCTTTAACCGAAGTGGGCGGTGGTAGCTTCTCAATGACTTTGACCTTGGCCTGGTCAACTTCAATCCCATTGGACGAGATCTTGTGGCCGAGGACGATCCCTTCTCTCACCATGAAATGACATTTCTCCCAATTGAGTACTAGATTGGTTTCCTTACATTGAGAGAAAATGGCGTCCAAGTTTTTTAGGCATGAGTCGAAGTTGAGCCCAAATATTGAGAAGTCGTCCATGAAAACTCCCATGCTTTTATCAATGAAGTCGGAGAAGATTGCCATCATATACCTTTGGAAAGTTGCGGGAGCATTGCTTAATCCGAAAGGCATTCTTCGATAGGTGAATGTTTCATAAGGGCATGTGAACGTGATCTTCTCTTGATCTTCCGGGGCTATAGGGATTTGGAAGTACCCCGAGTAGCCATCAAGAAAGTAGTAGAAATCTTGTCCGGCTAACCTTTCTAACATTTGGTCGATGAAGGGCAAAGGGAAGTGATTCTTCCTTGTGGTCATGTTCAACTTCCGGTAGTCGATACACACTCTCCAACGGTTGTTGTTCTTTGAGGGACAAGCTCACCCTTAGCACTAGATACCACCGTGATTCCTTCTTTCTTTGGTTGACTCACCCACTGACTATCGGAAATGAGATAGATGATTCTGGAGTCGAGCATTTTTTAGGACTTCCTTTTTAACCACCTCCTTCATGTTCGGGTTGACACGTCTTTGAGGTTGAACAAGTGGCTTGTAGTTGTCCTCCATGAAGATTCGGTGAGTGCACAAATGTGGCGCAATACCCCTTATGTCCGAAATGGACCACCCAATAGCCCTCTTGTGGTCTCGAAGCACCCTCAACAAACTGTCCTCTTGTGCTCCTGTGAGGGAAGAAGAAATAATAACAGGAAGATCACAAGGTTCAGTTAAATAAGCGTATTTTAAATGAAAGGGTAAGGGTTTCAACTCTACGGTGGGAGGCTTCTCAACCGAGGTGGGGAGCTTTTGTGCAGTTCACTCCAAGGGTTCCGGTGGTGGGTAGTGTGTCTGATATGGAATTGACCTCCTGTCTAATGCAGCTACCATCTCTCTCACCTCCGGTTCATCTTCCCGGTTTCCACAAGTATCAGTTAGAGCAATAGTAAGAGCATCATAATCAAAGCAAGGAGAATCATTATCTTATAAAATAGAGTCAAAAACATCTATGGAAAAAGCAGCTTCCCCATGTGCAGGTTTCTTCACTACCTTAGACATGTCAAACTCAAGTTTCTCATCATGAAATCTCAAGATAATTTTTCCATTTTCCACATCTATTAAGGTCCTAGCAGTTCTCAAGAAAGGGCGACCTAATATCAGTGGTACTCTAGCATCCTCCTCCATATCGATCACAATAAAATCAGCCAGGGAAACAAGCGTTCCTACCGTCTGTTAAGTCAAGGACCTTTAGTTTTGATGATAGAAAACATGTGGTGTTTATCTAACATGTTTGTCAAGCTTATCATTCAAATAAACAAGTAAATAAGTGGCTTAGCACGCAAGGTTGCAAGCTCACTTAAGTCATGAGTGGCTTAGCACGGAAGGTTGCAAGCGTGCTCAATCAACGACATGTGCCTAACCAGTCGGGCACATGTCTTTGAGAGCTCCGGAGAACTTCTAGTAATACACAAGGAGTCAAGAACCACACTATCACATATCTCATACATCAAACGATAAACAAGGACGGAAATGAGTTAGCAACGTCAACAAACTCACTCAGATGTGTCACACCCACACAAGCAACTAGCTCACGACAAAAGGAGAAACTCATTAATGTACAAGATAACAAGATAAGAAAAGGCTATTAATCAACATCATTACATAGCTGAAATAAATTCAGAAGAGAGCATTTATGAGCATTAAATGACCAGACAAGGTCAGACAAGTTGAAGTGTGCAAGTGGTAACCGACCACTTGGGAGACGCGCCACCAACTTGCCCAATCGCAAGGCAACACGTGTGTTGATAGCTCCAGATCAAGCTGAAAGATAATCTAGAGTAGGGTGTGACTATTATAATAAGAGAAAAAGAAGTAATCTACTTCTCGAGTCTACGCATTCATAGGCAGTTAGTTACACCTTAACTAACGAATATATATATATATGAGCATTTATGTCCTATGTAAATCAAGCTTGCGGGATAAAAGGAAGAGATACAATCTGAGTAAGTGGGAGTCAGACAAAAGTGTGTGTAAGTTCTAAAGAGTGAGCACTTTTAAAGCATCAATACTTTGGGTATTTGATAGGCCGACAGGTCAGGGAGCGGTCGGTGAACCGTAGGATGATAGTCAGGTGAGGGTTAAGGACTTTAGGGGTAAAGTCAAAACTGTCCCGAGAGTCGGTGTGTGGGGCGAGGGAGATTGAGTGAATTTCGTGTGTGTGAATTCTCAATCGAAATTGAGTTTCCAGTTTAAGTTTTATCTCGTGTCTTTCCTTAAACTATCAAAACTTATTTGAGTCACGATACGTCCATGACCAGTCGGGGACGCATCAGGAGCGCCAGCCAATTTCAATTGGTATCAGAGCGGGCCTCTTCTATAAAGCTAACAGCTTTAGAAGAGGATCAAAATGACTCATGCAAGCCTACTAGCGCCAGAAGAAGGTTCTACACCAAATATATAACCACTTTTTAATAGAGACAACTACACTCACTGGAAGAACAAAATGGAGTTTCATATCAAGTCTGATGATCCCAGGATGTGTGGGTTATATCACGTGGTGAATATACCTTCCAAGATGCTAAAGGACAAGACATATCGGTAGACAGCATGACGGATGATCAAATCAAGAAGCTGATTTTCAATGCATGAGCAATAAGAATTCTACATTGCGCACTACTACCCGAACAATACTCCAAGGTAGCCGCAGCTAAGACAGCTCAAGAGATTCGGAAAACAGTTGAGGTCACATATCAAGGGAATGATGAGATCAAAAAGACCCGCATTGAGCTGATGTTGACTCATTGGGAGCTATTCAAAAAGGAAGAAAAGGGGAGTTTCTCTGAAATGCACACTAGGTTCACCAAACTCATCAATGAAATGTTGGTACTTGGAAGAACCATCTCAAATGAGGATCAAATTCGGAAGTTCCTCAGATCTCTTCCTGCCTCCTTAGATAGCAAAGTCAACGCCATGCAAGAAGTACATGATTTCTTCAAGATGTCTTTGGCAAACATGCTAGGATCTCTAATGGCTTTCGAGTTAAAACTACAATAAAGAAACTCAGATAGCTCATCAAGAGATAAAGGAAAAGGCATAGCCCTTCAAGTAGATGAAAATGAAAGATCAGAGTTAGGAAACACCAATGATGAAATGGTCCTCTATGCTAAGAGGTACTTACGGAAGCTCATAAGAAATAAAATGAGGAAAGGGAAGGAACCCAAAGAATCGGATGATCAGAAGAAAAACAATAACAAATGTTTTGGGTGTTCAAGACGCGGACACCACATTAAGGACTATCCTCAATGACCCCAAGAAGATAACGACAGGGTCAAGAAGTCTACCCGGCGATCATTCAACAAAGGGCCAAGGAAAGAAGCCTTCGTTGCTGCATGGGGAGACTCTGAACTAAGCGACGACAACCAAACCTCAGACAGTGATATCTCAGAGGATGAGAAGGCTCATCTATGCCTTGAAGAATTTTTCCTGATGGTGCAAGACAGTGACACATCAAAATCAGAGGAAGAAGGTCAAAACAAGGTGAACTACTCTAAACTCAAGTATAGATTCTAAGAGCTGAACCTCTAGGACTCAGAAAGTTTTCTCTCATACTAGTTGATCAACTAGAGGCATTTGAAAATGAAAACAAGGAACTTTGGAGGAAAATGAAGAATTAAGGAAAAATTCAGGCAAAGACAAGGTAGATAACCTCATGAGGGCACTCATGAAATTGTGAATCGACTATAGTGAAATTCTCTCTGCTCATGAAAAGCTGAAACTAGAAAAACAACCTGAAATTGATGAACTGATTATTGCGCTTAACGTAAAAGAAAAGGAACTAGCTACAGTCAAATAAAAACATGCTAAGCGAGAAGTTGTTCCAATGACACCCATGAGGAGAACCAAACAACATGTTGGGTACCAGTTAGAGACCAGTCGTAGAGGTATCTGCCATCTATGTAGACAACCGGGTCATTACGAAACCAAATGTTATAGAACACGATTCATGGGGCACTAGAAACTCAAAGGTATAGGACTCAAATGGGAAGTAAAAAATGATTCCAGAACAACGGTCATTTGTGGAACTGGGTCCAACCCATCTATGGACCCTAACGCCACACCACTAACATGTTAAGTGCGGGATCGAGTGGGAATGGACCCCTACTGGTACATCGACAGTGGGTGCTCTAAACACATGACTGGAGACAAAATGAAGTTCTTCTCACTCGAGCCAGGAAGCCAAGGAACGGTTTCCTTTGGCGACAATAAGAAAGGAAAAATCATTGGTGTAGGTAAGGTTGGTTTTACGTCAAATTATGTCATAGATAATGTCAATTTAGTTAGCGGTTTAAAATTCAATTTGCTTAGTGTATCTCAAATTTGTGATAAAGGCAACTCAGTTCAATTCTATTCTACACATTGTAGCATAGTAAATCAGAAAAATGGTAAGGAGTTGTTCAAGGGAAAAAGATGGGAAAATGTGTATGTAACTAGTCTAGAGGATATTGACAGTCCTAATCTTCCATGCTTGACTGCTTCAATAGATGACTCTACACTGTGTCACAAAAGACTATGGCATGTTAGCACTTTCTTGTTAAGACAACTTGTCAAGAAATAGTTGGTAAGAGGTCTCCCTGAGATTAAGAAATCAAATACCAATCTTTGTGATACATGTGTTAGAAGCAAACAAACTAAGACATCTTTCAAATCAAAGAACTTAGTTAGTACATCCAAGCCACTTGAATTACTTCACATGGATTCATGTGGACCTATGAAAATCAAAAGTTTTGGAGAAAATTGGTATGTGTTTGTAATTGTTGATGATTACTCAAGATTTGTTTGGACACTATTAATCGCTTCCAAAGACGAAGTCTTTGAGGAATTTAAAGTCTTTGCAGGGCAAGTCCAAGTACAACTCAACCACAAAATCAAGGCTCTTCGGTCTGATCATGGGTTAGAGTTTGAGAATCAATAATTCATGGATATGTGTAAACAACATCGAATCAATCACACATATTCAACACTAATAACACCCCAGCAGAATGGGGTAGTTGAGCGTAAGAACAGAACACTACAAGAGGTAGCCATGGCCATGCTATTGGGGAGCAATCTTCCTCAAGTATTCTGGGCAGAAGCAGTGGCAACTACATGCTACATCACAAACAGAACACTCATATGACCTATCCTCAACAAAACTTCCTATGAGCTAATCAAGGGATGAAAACCAAACATAAGTCACCTCAGGGTCTTTGGCTGTAAATGTTATGTCCACAACAATGAAAAGAACCCTCTAGGAAAATTCGATACCAGAAGTGATGTGGCTATCTTCCTTGGGTACTTTGAAAGGAGTCGGGCATACAAAGTTTACACTAAAAGGACACTGAAGGTAGAAGAAAGTGTACATGTGGTATTTGATGAAGTCGATGCTCACATAGTCAGGAAATCTGAAGAAGAAGAAGGACTTGGATTCAATCTAGCTAATCAGGATCACACGGATTATCCCAAAGATGAATCACCGACTGAAGAAAACCTGCCCGACAGGTCAACAACAGGTCGTCGAAGGAAATGATGATGTCAAAGATCCTCTATCACTATCAACCATTCATCAATATCGTGCTTTGTACAAAGATCATCCATTGGAGAACATCATATCAGATATATCCAAAGGAGCTCATATAAGAGCACGAACTCGAGATCTTCTAGCCTTCTTAACGACAGTCTTACCCATCGAGCCCAAGAACGTCAAGGAAGCTCTTCGAGACTTAGACTAGATCAATGCAATGCAAGAAGAGTTAAATCAGTTTGAAAGATGTTGAGTTTGGCATCTTGTGCCTCGACCTACTCATCAAGGAGTACTTGGCACAAAATGGGTCTTCAGAAACAAACTGAATGAGATGAGAGAAGTGGTCAGGAACAAAGCTCGTCTGGTAGCTCAAGGATATCATCAACAAGAAGGAATAAACTTCCAAGAAACCTTTGCTCCAGTAACAAGGATGGAGTCCATCAGATTGCTAATTGTATTTGCTTCACACAAAGGAATTAAACTCTTCCAACTTGACATCAAGAGTGGATTTCTCAATGGGTACGTCAAAGAAGAAGTGTATGTTGAACAACCTTCAGGTTTTGAGACACAAGAAGGAAAAGGCATAGTACTTAGGCTTGACAAAGCTCTTTATGGGCTCAAACAAGCTCCAAGGTCATGGTAAGACCGTCTGTCCTCCTATCTATTGGAAAACCACTTCAAAAGAGGTAAAGTAGACAAAACTCTGTTTGCTTACAACAATAAAAGAGATTTCTTAATTGTGCAAGTATATGTTGATGATATAATTTTTGGAGCTTCCGATGAAAAGTATTGCACTAGTGGAAAAAATGTTTTTAACCACGGTTATTTGGCCTATATACCACGGTTAGGAACCGTGGTTTATGCTCGCGTCGTATATTCACAAATTGAGATATACCACGGTTCGTAACCGTGGTTTAAAGTGAGCGAAAAAACCACAGTTTCCCGAAACCGTCGTTTAAGACCCCTTCTCCCGCGAACATTCACTGACTTTATACCACGGTTGTGAGTCTGAACCGTGGTATATAATGCATTATAAATGACGGTTTTACTTAAAACCGTGGTATAAAGTCTATAGAAATCAACAATAAACCACGGTTATATGTAGAACCGTGGTTTATAGTCTGTGATTTTTTTCCAATTCGTCGGCGCTTTAGCGCCGCCGCCTCCGATATTTCTCAACAGAAAGCGCAAACAGAAGAGAATGAACAGGCCGAACATGTATGTTACTTGTTTGTGTATTAGGGTTGCTAAATAATGAGTGAAGTTTACATTATGTTCCTTGTTTGTCGGTAGGTTGCAAAATTACCGTGAAAGAGATTTGTTCGCCGGCGATTTATTACAGAGGCGCAGAGCATGTCCTTGTTCGCCGGTTTGGTTTGCAAAAATTACAGAGGCACAACATGTGTTCCTTGTTTTCCAGTATGGCGAAGAGCATGCATGTTCGCTGGTGGGTTGAAAAATTACAGAGGCGCGCGCAGAAGAAGAAGTAGAGAAGAAGAAGAAGAAGAAGAAGAAGAAGAGAAGAAGAAGAAGAAGAAGAAGAAGAAGAAGAAGAAGAAGAAGAAGAAGAAGAAGAAGAAGAAGAAGAAGAAGAAGAAGAAGAAGAAGAAGAAGAAGAGTGAGCATTAGGTTGTAAAAGAGTGAGGAGAAAATATATATAATAAGAGAAAGTGAAAGAGCCGCGTTCATTTTCGGCGAAATTTGAATTCCCCGTAGACTATATACACGGTTCTAACAAGGAACCGTCATATAAAGTTTTTTTACCACGACTAAAAACGACGGTTTTGACAAAACCGTGGTATATAGAAACCCTATATACGACGGTTCTCCAAGAACCGTGGTATATTGACTCCGGCATGTACTATATACCACGGTTGCCCTGAAAACCGTGGTATAAAACTAACCTATATACGACGGTTCCGGAAAAACCGTGGTATATGCGCTCTGGTATGCACCTTAAACGACGGTTTCTATTAGAACCGTGGTTTATAAACTTTAAACCACGGTTTTCCATTTAACCGTGGTTTAAACGCCGTCATTAAAAACATTTTTTCTACTAGTGTTGCAAGAGATTTGAAGCATTGATGAAGAAAGAATTTGAGATGAATGATCTAGGAGAACTGAAGTTCTTCTTAGGACTTCAAGTCAAGCAGGACATTGAAGGGGTTATCATATCCCAGCAAAAATACGTAAAAGATTTTACTGAAGAGATTTCGAATGGAAGGCTGCAAACCGTTTGACACACCAATGGCCGTTGGCACAAAGATGGGCATCACGACTAGTGACCAACCGGTCGACCAGCAGTTGTATAGGGAGATGATAGGTTCCCTACTATATCTAACTTCTAGTAGACCTGATATATGTATAGCATTCGCTTATGTGCAAGGTTTCAAGCAGATCCTAGAGAAAGTCGTCTCACAGCTGTGAAGAGAATCCTACGTTATCTCAAAGGGTCCATGAATCTTGGTTTATTTTATCCTAGATTCACAAATTGCAACATTGTAGGATTTTCAGATCCGGATTATGGAGGATCCATCACTGACAGAAAAAGCACGTCTGGAACAGCATTCTTTGTTAGATCATGTTTGATTACATGGGGATCAAAGAAACAACAAAGTGTGGCCATCTCTACTGCAGAGTCATAATACATAGCTGCAGCAAGCTGTTGTGCCTAACTCCTATGGCTCAACCAACAAATCGATGACTATGGTGTTAAAACAGGTACGTTACCTATCATGTGTGATAATAAAAGTGCTATTTTTGTTTCCGAAAATCCAGTACATCATTCTCGTACCAAGCATATTGACATTAGACATCAGTTTCTTAGAGATTGTTGTGAAAAGGAATTAGTTGGTTTAAAGTATATTTCTACTAAAGACCAACTAGCTGACATCTTTACTAAGCCATTAAGTAGAGAAAGGTTTACTAAGATTGTTCATGATCTTGGAATGATATTCATTAATCACAATTAAACTGTCTTTTATTTCCCATGATTGGTCACTGACATGTGAGCAACACCTATTATATTGTTGTTCAGTAGTCAACGATCAATTTAATGCACAAAAATTATGCCAAACTACTACTTGTGACAAGATATGTCATTTTGCATAAAGTGAGGTTAGTTTAGAGATAAGTTCAACGGGTAGAATCGGGGAAATTACCAACAATCGATGACACCCTATCACAACCGTTGCCCGTTATAAATTGTACCATTGGGACATGTCAGCGAGCAGACGAGGAGCTGTCGCCGACCGTTACTTGATATCTATAAAAGGGCGACGAGAGTTCCTCTCTTGTCACACCATTGCCCTCACTCTCTCTAATCTCTCTAAGCACTCAAACCAATTTCTCATCTCTCTTACAAACACTCTTGTGAGATTCAGTGCAAAGAACCCTTGCCTCGCAGCCGCTAAATAACACCCGATCAAAAAGTTCTAAAGTCCAGTACAAATCCTCTAAACCAAAATGGCACCCAAAACTGCTCTTCGATCAAAGGCTAAGGAAATTCTCAAGGAAGCTTCCTCACAACAAGTGGCCAACATACAGCCGACTGAATCTCTAGCTCGTCTGACCAAAGAAGAGAAAGATCAACTCATGATCAAAGTAGTACAAGAAGGTGAACTACAAGCTAGTGAGGTAGAGTATCTGAGAACTCATATTCCTAAAACCTACTACCTCATTGAATACAGCACCTTCAAACCTACTATTCTTCCTAACCCTCATCCCACAGAAAATCCACAAATGTGTTCTCCTGCTCCTTCACCAAAAACCACCAAAATCACCATAACACAATCCAAAAACAAACGTAAGAGCCATTCCACCGCTACAACTGGTCATGTGACACATGCATCAAAGCGTGCTCAAAAGCCAACAGCACCACAAAAATCTTACTCTACCCCAGAAAAATCCACTCGACGACTGCGCTTCTCCGATGAACCATCACAAAAGGATGCTTCAGTAGAGGAGATACAACAAGAGAAAGCAACTAACTCAGGAAGAGGTGAATCTCATCGCCGTGTTTGGGGACCACTCATCGATAGGTCCCCGATACCTCAACGAGAGCCTCAGGTTGAAGATAGCACACGGAATCGCTATCACATGTCATACCCACACACGAGGAATGTGAGTAATTAAAGAAGGCAAAAAGCAAAGAGAAGATGGTCCTTTTTCCACACGCTAAAGAGCTCAAAGAGCTCTTTCAAGCCAAGAAGGCCGTTGCCAAGCCTCAACCTTCTCAATATCTAAAGCGCCTCAAGAAACTCAAGGAGCCTGAGCCAGCCTTGATCAAGGCTAAGATTGTCAACGACTGATCCTGTCCCGTCTTACCCAAGACGTTGGACATGGAATGGATGGAAAAGATGGATCTGGGAGAGATCATCGAGCTATTAGAGTTCCAAGGATGGGTGGACTTCTTCCAAGAGCCTATCCCTGTCTACACAGAGCTGCTCAAAGAACACATGAGACAGCTATGACCTCTTCAGAGTGACAAAGACGATGACTACCTCATCTCCATGGTTCAAGGCCTCCACATCAACATAACGAAATCCTGGATATGCAAAGCCTTCAACTTAGAGCCAGAGGGGCTGGTCATTTCCAAGGAGACAACGTGGAATGACCTAGGACACCAAGGAGAGAAAATAGTGAATATGCTCAACAAAGGAGCAGCTATGAAAAATTTTCATGCTGTGGACATGTCCATCCCAGACAGAGTCCTATTCAATTTGATCACCCATAACATCACCCCAGGGAATCAACGAACTCACATAGTGAGTGCAAGAGACGTGAGACTTCTGTACGCCCTCAAAACCAAGGAGAATATTGACCTCCCAGCCACGATTCTCCTCACACTTGATGAAAGCTGACATGTCAACAAGGGCTAATACATGGTGGAGTGGTCACTGTGGCCCAAAAAGACTTTGGAGTGCACACCGACAGGTTCCACGAGTGCGCGAGGACCAGTCAGGACTGCATCTGCTTTGAGATGCTTACCAAAATGGGAATCAAGACTAGAAGAGACAAGCTCATGGCTCTCCAGAAGTCTACAAAGAGTGAAGATGCAAGGTCAGAACCTAGACCATTGGCAAGGGCCTCAAGACTCAAAAGGAGGAGAAGTCCCACACTGGTCCATGATAGGTCAGAGACCAGTCTGGATACTTCAGCTTGGGACATTCTTCAGCATGTAAGAGTAACTCTTACCACTGTGTAGGTTGTCTCCTCTGAACCAAGTGTTCATCACATGGTTGAAGGAGCAATATATTTCATAGACTCTCACATAGCCTAAGTGTTCATTGTCTCCTAGAGACTTGAGTGAAACCGTGAGAGCTAGATTTAGGATTAGATTTTTCTTTTCCATTAATGTTTAATTTTGCCTTTGACTATCTGTTTCAAAGTAATCTTTAGATATCAATGAAAATGCAACTAGTTCTTGTCGACTTGAATGCTTATGTTGGTTCCGAAATAATTTATTGTATTGGTTGCTTCTTTCTTGATTAAAAATTGCCTAAAGATGTGAGATATTTAGTCCCATCCATTCCACTAATCCAACCTCAAACCTTGACACCTAAAAAGCCTAAAAACATATCCCACAAGACGTAGCACCTCATTTATTACCACTCACCGATTAGTCATTGAGTATATCCTCAAGTGTCTATAAATACTTGCGCACCTTATTTTGCCACTCACATCATTGTTCACCATCTCACACAATGGCTCAAACTACACAAAACACATGTAGCTCAAATGAGAAAACAGTTCATTCCACCATTCGCAAGTTTATGTTCACTGAACACCCAAAGAAATACGTCACCCAAAGCTATGTTCAACCAGTCTCTGACTCATCCATAGCTTGGTCTATCACCTCCAGTGTCACTCAATCAAACACACATTCCCCACACTGCATGGAGTTCACAATAGATTCTGATGAATCTGATCTTTCCTCCACAGCCGAATCACCATTTTTCAGAACTTACTTCTCGGAGTATGAACCTTATAAATTAGATGTCATAGAATGGGATCACCAAACCCGTCACTCTATCTAGATTATCTTGATCATATTTGTAGTTTGTACTCTATGGAATGTTATGGCCTTTACAATATCTTAGGTCGTGTAGTTGCTTCCTATTTTGTTGTATGGCAAAGGGGGAAAGAATGAAAGAAATATGTACTTGTGAAACTATGTCTATCTTTCTTGTATTATGTATCATCTTAATGAATTTTTTTTACTATGGTTATAGTATAAGATAAAAGCTGTCACTTTGTTTTGTTATAGTATAACATAAAAGCTGTCACTTTGTTTTGAAATTGTCCTCACTTCAAACCCTTAACAAACTCAAGGGGAATTCTTCTTAGGGGGAATACCTCTTAAAATTTTGAATCTTTGAGTTGTCAAAGCACATATTACTTTATCGGTTGCCATCATTAAAAAGGAGGAAATTTTTAAGTTAAGGACCTTTAGTTTTGATGATAGCAAACCTTTGGTGTTTATCTAACATGTTTGTCAAGCTTATCAATCAGATAAACAGGTAAATAAGTGGCTTAGCATGCAAGGTTGTAAGCGCACTTAAGTCATGAGTGGCATAGCACGCAATGTTGCTAGCGCGCTCAATCAACATGTGCCCAACCAGTCGGGCACCTGTCTGTGAGAGCTCCAGATAACTTCTAGTAACACACAAGGTGTCAAGAACCACACTATCACATATCTCATACATCAGACAATAAAAAAGGATGAAAATGAGTTAGCAACGTCGACAAACTCACTCAGATGTGTCACACCCACACAAGCAACTAACTCACGACAAAAGGAGAAGCTCATTAATATGCAAGATAACAAGATAAGAAAAGGCTATTAATGAACATCATTACATAGCTAAAATAAATTCAGAAGAGAACATTTATGAGCATTAAATGACCAGACAAGGTCAAACAAGTTGAAGCGTGTAAGTGGTGACCGACCACTTGAGAGACGCGCCACCAACTTGCCCAATCGCAAGGCAACACGTGTGTTGATAGCTCCAGATCAAGTTGGAAGATAATCTACAGTAGGGTGCGACTATTATAATAAGAGAAAAAGAAGTAATCTACTTCTCGAGTCTACGCATTCATAGGCTGTTAGTTACACCTTAACTAACGAGTATATATATGAGCATTTATGTCCTATGTAAATCAAGCTTACGGGATAAAAAGAAGAGATACAATCTGAGCAAGTGGGAGTCAGACAAAAGTGTGTGTATGTACTAAAGAGTGAGGACTGTTAGAGCATCAATACTTTAGGTATTTGATAGGCCGACAGGTCAGGGAGCGGTCGGTGAACCGTAGGACGATAGTCAAGTGAGGGTTAAGGACTTTAGGGGTAAAGTCGAAACTGTCCTGAGAGTCCGTGTGTGGGGTGAGGGAGATTGAGTGAATTTCGTGTGTGTAAATTCTTAATTGAAATGGAGTTTCAGTTTAAGGTTTATCTTGTGTCTTTCCTTAAACTATCAAAATTTATTTGAGTCACGATACGTCCACGATCGGTCGGGGACGCATCAGGAGCGCCAGCCAGTTTCACAATCACTACCAAATCTACAACTTTCCCTTTCTGGAAGACCAATGACCTATCAGCAAGTTACGATCGCATAGCAGTGGGTGCACACTCACCAATTCCAAGTTTATTAAAAATTAAAAGTGGCATAAGATTTATGCTTGCACCTAAATCACATAATCCACTACCACAATTTACATCACCAATAGAGCAAGGGATTATAGGCAAATCGGGTCCCCAAGTTTTTGTGGAGGGTTCCGTAGTAGGACCGCCAAGATCTCCTCGGTGAGCTGCACAGTATCCGCCACAAGTGTTGCTCTCTTGTTAGCAAGAATGTCCTTCATAAACTTGGCGTAGATAGGCATTTGTTTCAAAGCATCTGCAAATGGAACATTAATTGTTAACTTGTTAAAAATGCTTAGAAACTTTCCAAATTGTTCATCTAAATTTTTCTTTTTGAATCTATTTGAGAACGGAAGAGGAAGTATAGGTTTAGCTAGAGTAGAAGGGGAAGATGATTCAGGAGACTCCTTCTCCTTGGAAATATTTTTCGGTTGAGAAGGAACTTCCTCAACAATCTCTTGTTCTTCCTCTTGACAATCTTGACTTTCTTCATTTTGATTCTCTTAGTTCTCAAGGTCAGCTTGTGGATATGAGGTTTGTAGGGGCCGGCCACTTCTCAAGGTTACCACTTTGGCCTTTTCCCTCGGGTTGGGCTTTGTTTGACTTGGAAAGGTGCCCAGTGGTCTTTGGGAAAGTTGTTGAGATATTTGACCGAGTTAGGTTTCAATGTTTTTGTTGAATGCCGTTTGATTAGCATTGAAAGCCTCTTGTTCTGAGAACTTGGTCTTTGCGGTGACAATGAAGTCCGCCATGAGGTTTTCGAACCTTGAAGTCCCACTTGAAGAAGAAGATGGGGACTCTTGTTGTTGTTGATGATGTTGAAAACCTGGAGGAGTTCCTTGTGGTCTATACCCGGATTGAAAATTTGATGGTTGGCTTTGAGCTTGAGGTCAATAACCTTGGGAGTTGTTGAAGTTTTTGTTTGGTCCTCCTCGGTGTTGGTCATTCCTCCATGAAAATTTCAGATGGTTCCTCCATGGCGCATTGTTGTTATTGTAAGATCGGTTGCCTATGAAGTTCACATCCTCTTGTTGATTCATGTTCATCTATTCTTCACAACATCGGTGTCGTGGGGACCCGCACAAATGGCACATCTCTCCGAGGATTGACCGAAAGATGAAGAAGCTATGGTTTTTACAATTTCAGTTTGAGCCGTTGCTAGTTTCTCTACCATATTTGTGAGATATGAGATTTAAGCCGAGAGGTGATCGGTGGGCTGCACATGTCTGCTCTTGGTGCTCTTCCCTTGGCTCTAGACCACTATCTTGTGTCATTCGTCATTGTCTCTAAAAGTTCCATTCCTTCCTTAGGAGACTTTGTCATGAAGCTCCCTCCCACGGAGGAATTTACAAGAAGGCGGTTGGAGTCGTCCAGCCCGTTGAAGAATGACAAGCATAGTGATTGGTCGTCTAAGCAATGGTGGGAGAAATTCATAAGCATCTCCTTGAACCGGTCCCAAGCATCATATAAAGTTTCACCCGGTTCTTGGTAGAACGAGTTGATTTCGTCAATTAATTGCCCTGTCCTACTTGTGGGGTAGTACTTGGCAAGAAACTTGCTAGCCATTTGCTCCCATGTGTGATGGACCTTGATGGAAGGCTACGGTACCACCTCAAAGCTGAGTCGGACAATGAGAGGGGAAAGAGTTGTAGCCGGATCCTCTCATTTAGATTGCCCATTTTACCGAAGGAATTGCAAAAATCCAAGAAGAGACTCAAGTGATTTGGAGCATCATCCGGATTTGCCCCACTAAATTTTCCTTGATCCTAAATGGCGGTGATGAAGTGGGTTTTGAAGGCCCATTAAGCAGTTTCATTCGGTATTAAGGTTGGAAGAACTATTGCTGAGGCTCTCCCTACGGTGTTCGGTCGGTGGTAGTCTTTGAGAGGTCGGTGTTGGCCTTGTGGTTGCTCATGTTCCCCATGACCAATGTCCTGGACATGTGGGTCAATGTCTGCCATGGAAAGAGTTTTCAAATTCCTTCTGACTCTTATTCTTAGAGATCGTTCAAACTCGGACCTCTGGCTAGCAAGAGGAGAGTCGCTAGAATGGGTACTTGGCATACACAAGAGAAGCGGAAAGTACCTGAATAAGCTCACCAACAATCAATACTAAATATTAGAAATGAGAAGAATAAGCAAGAACTAAAGGAAACTAAAATAAATAAAACCAAAAATACCAAAACTAGGGAAAATGATAGAGACTATCAATTTCCCCGGCAACAGCGCCAAAAACTTATTGTGAGAATTATGTAATGGTCAATACCATAAATTATGGGCAAGTGAACCCAATCGAAGTAGTAGTGAAAGTGTCGTTCCACTAGGAAATTAACTATCTATCTCCCGAGCTTCGGTAATCGGTAAAGAAACAATAATTAAAATGGGGGTTTAGCCGGTGGCAAGCTTAATAGTTCGGTACAAGGCAAATTATAAACTAAATACGGTAACTAAAATCGGTTGTTAATGGATTTGGATGGAATTCCCCCAGGATGGTTATTGTCACCTAAATTCACCCCAACTTCACTTGCAAACCCATTTCACTCAAGTTGTCTATTTGGACTAGTATAATGACCTTCCAAATCATAGAAGAGTCGAATCTTATCTAGATACTTCCAACCCTCAAATCAAGTAGAGTTTAAATCACTAGATAGCATTAATTGCAAGTCCACGTTAATAGCCCCAAATTTCACCAACTAATCAAGAAAGTCAAATCTAGGGTTTATCTCTCTTTGGTCACAATCACCAACTCAAAATCATGTGTTGTTAGAGACTTTCATAAATGCGATAAATGATCGAGTCATGACATTAAATAAGCAAGAGAGACAAAACAACCACAATAAATGAAATGTAGGTTTACAAGCTAGTTGAGGGATTTAAGTCCAAATCCTCATCCCAAAGTGCAAAATGAAACTACTCAAACATGGAGATAAGTAAAAGGGAGAGAGAGATAGAAGAAGCCATTGTTGAAGGTGGTTGAACTTGGAGAAGATGAGCTTTCTTCCTCTTCTTCCTTCTCTTCTTCTTCTTCTTCTTCTTCTTCTTCTTCTTCTTCTTCTTCTTCTTCTTCTTCTTCTTCTTCTTTTCTCCCCCAAAATCGCCTGTCTCTCTCATTGGTTGAGTTTTTTAGTGTGGGGAAAGTTAAGTGAGAGATCCCCCTAAAAATCAGCTTTTAAAACCTTAGTTCTGAGCAAAATTCTCGTCCGACCAACGCACCCTGGGTTGGTCTTGTGGGTCGCTCGGCCTCTGAAGAACAAGGCACATGCGCGTTTTAAGTATCGACTGGCCCACCCTGGGTTGGTCCGGTGGGTCGGTCGATTCCAATAGCTCCCAGACAAGTTGGACCGACCCACTCTGGGTTGGTCGGCTGGGTCGGTCGGCTCCAATGAATTTGCTCCAACTTGCGCGGGGCCTAGAATCTTCGTTGTGGCTCGGGATTGCTCCCCGTTTGCGGTGCTGGAAAGGTTGAGGGATGGGGAATCTGTTGATGCATTTCACTAGCTCAAAAAGAACCCAAAAGTATTCTTAAAAAGAGATTTTACCTATCAAGAGATCAAACTCTGTAAGTTCACTATTAATCATAAAAACACTCTATCAAGTGGTGAAATAGGTTATGCACCAAGTGAAATGAAGGTGAATAAAGATCTTAAAATAGCATTATTTAACCACTTATCATATATCTAAGGGATTGGAATAGATTTACCTTTGGCCACATCATTTTGAACAAAAGGAAAATTCTAGCTCGACTTAGGGGTATCCAGAAAGCAATTGATTCTGAGCGTGGCCATCACCTCTTAGGTTTAGAAAAAAAAATTGATGAATGAATTAGAAGTTTGGCTTCAAAGAGAGGAACTATTGTGGTACCAGAAATCTAGAGATGATAAGATAAAACTCGGGGATAGAAATACACCATATTTCCACATCAAAGCCAACATAAGACGTAGGAAAAAAATCACTTCTCTAATAGGTAATGATGGGTCCTGGGATACTAATGAAGAAGACCTTTGTAGGATGGTTCAAAATCACTTTATCACCCTTTTCTCTAGTACTGATAATCATCAATGGAGCTTTCATGTTCACGACTTCCCACTCTTTCCAAATTTGACTTGGAACTTCTGGTCAAAGACATCTCTATGCTAGAAATTACAAAGGCTTTGAAAGACATGAAGGCTTTTAAAGCCCCTGGGATTGATGGTTACCCTACCGGGTTTTTCCAACATTTCTGGCAACAACGAGGGCCTGCCTTGTGGAAATTCGTTTGTGACTCGTTTACATATGGTACCTTTGATAGCAAAAAATCATACTGTCATTGTGCTCATCCCTAAGGCTCTCCAACCCACTGTCATCACTTAATTCAGACCTATAACACGTTGTCAGGTGCAATACAAAATTCTAGCAAGGGTCATTGTAAATAGATTAAAACCCTTCATACCCATGTGGGTTTCTGCAAATCAATCCAGCTTTATTCTTGGTAGAAACATCTTTGATAACATCATCCTGGTCCAAGAAGCTCTCCAATTTTTGCACAATACCAAAGCCAGAAACGAGTATTTGACCCTGAAAATCGACCTTGCTAAAGCCTATGACCGGCTTTCCTGGGATTTTATAAATGAAACCCTAATCTATCTTGGCATTCCATTTAAGCTTATTAAATTAATCATGCACCGTGTCTCCTCTATCTTGTTCCAGGTTAGCTGGAATGGGGGCCTCACTGACAGCTTCAAGGCAGGCAGGGGCGTTAGGCAAGGAGACCCCCTTTCTCCTTTCATTTTCATCCTCTGTCTAGATAGACTATCTCATCTGATCATTAGAGTTGTGGATAGAAAAATACGGCACTAAATATAGGCCGTAAAGGGGTAACTCTGTCACATAGTTTCTTTGCTGATGATATGGTCCTTTTTAGGGTAGCTACCCCTAATAAAAAAACGTGTGATGAGGGATATCCTCTCTGAATTTTGCGATGCCTCTGGATAGATCATTAGCTATGTGAAATCAATCATGTTCCTTTCTAAAAATGCAAGCGATGAAAGAAGTCGTATCTTGAGCTCTGACACGGGCATTCCTATCTCTAGGGACTTTGGTCGGTACTTGGGGGTATTTATGCATGTACCACCCCTACCGCTAATCCTCTAATCATCGCCTAAACACCTAGGTCATTAAACTAATTGCAGCGGAAAATCAAACCAATCGGCGGGTGTTACAATGTCGTTAGTCGCCCATACGACTAACAAGGCCTAACTTACAACAGTTACGGTCTGATAAATATGATTACCAAGTTCTCTATAAACATTAATAACAACTTCCACCACAAAGGATTACCGAGTATCTAAGTGCTTAGTTTAATTACATCAATTCTCGAATCCAACACGATTTACAAAAATTCCTAAAATCGAAAAAGGAGTGTACTACATGATACACTGGCTAGACAAAAAGGGTTGCACGCCCATGTACAACTCAGTACACTACCAAAATTCACTAACTATCAAAAACCTAACAACCCGGTCGCATCTTGACCATCAACAGTCTCGGGTACCTAAAAAATAAACATTGGCCCAAAAGGGGCTCAGCACAACTGCTGGCATGAAATTCGCATACCCCCATGCTAACGGGGGTACGCCGAGTACTTGGTCGCATACATGGAGTTCATTTTATTTTAAACAACATGCTAGACAGAATACATAGTAATCATGCAAGGTAGCACACCACATATGACATAAGATAAGCAAAGGAAATAAATCAAAATCATCAAGGCCATAAGATTCTCTTCTCAAGTTCTAGCCTTTTCTCAAGATTAGTTAGTTACTCATCCGGGTTAATTGGATGTTCTTAACTCTTATCTCTTGACCATATGACTCTCACTAGTCATGATCATTGCTTTAAAATTATTCTTACTCTTGATTACTCATTAAGTTAAGTCGGTTGACCTCCGGGCAGAGATAAACAATCTCACCACCGGGCTTTAGTTTGGCTTACTTACCTGGGTTGCGACCATACGGTTCGGAACCATGGTGGGAAGGCTAGGCCAGAATTCGGAAACAATCTCTCTTGCCTCCTCATTCTCACGCGTGGCCGAAACTCTATCGGGTTTCTCACATACTCCAATTTACAAATTTCTCAAAGTTAGAAATGTTACATAGTTAGGGAGTTAGTGAGAAATCATTCTTCCAATACTTCTGGATTGGCATAATTCATACCCAAGCAATCAGGAACTCATCCATGATCATACATTTCATGAATTATACAAACTTCAAGGTTCAAGTACATTCCAACAAGGAATAATACACTACAAGCACAAGCAAGTGCAATAAACCAATTCATGCATTTTATCTTGATTAGGTGATAACACATAAACACACAAACACACAAATCAGAGTAATCCGGTTAGCATACAGGACATGAGAAAATCATACCGTTCACTGTCGCTTTCGGATCACCGACTCTTCTTTGGAAATCAACTATACGAGTCCTATAACATACATAGCATCGGCGGTTAATTCTCTATAGTTAACCTAACACGTTTCATCTTTTATGTTTCCTAATGTACAACTACTAGTTCCTTACATTTCATACTTAATAACAAAATCATTTACTTCTCATCATTTCTTAAGCTTGTTTTCTTAGGTTCTTATGAGCATATTATTTTCTTCTCACCATCATTATTCTCCCTATGGTCTACTGCTTAAGCCCCATATTTTTTTATATATGACCCGACCGACCTTACCCAGGGTCGGTCCCAAGGTCGGTCGAAGTCAGTAGCTTGGGGTTTCAAAAAATTCAACTTCGACCGACCTTCCCAAGGTCGGTCCTAAGGTCGGTCGAAGTCAGTAGACATCCGTTCTGCAAAATTTCAACCCGACCGACCATGACAGGGTCGGTCCCAAGGCCGGTCGAAGTCAATAGACTCCCGGGTTTGCAAATTCTGGCTCGACCGGCCTTCCCAGGGTCAGTACTAAGGTCGGTCGGAGCCAGTATACTCATTTTAACTCTGGTTTAACTTCATTCTTCTACCCATTTCTTCCCTAATATTTTCCAAATCATTTTAAACATGTTTAACACCAATTTTGACGCTCTAAACTTCCCTAATCCACTCACTAATCTCATTACTCATTTCTATGTACATTTTACACAATTTTCACTCTTAATCTTCTTCCTTAGGTTCTTGCTACAGTTTTTGTTTTCTATCTCGATGGTTCACCAACTAGTGTTACTCTAACACTCATCTTGCATTATTTTCTTTCCCACAATCTACCCAACTACACACTCACCACTAATCTAGTTCCCTAGATGATTAACTACTCAAGTTCAACACTAAAACACAACTTGGTTAATCTTAGGTTATTTCTATCAACACTCACACTTAAGGCATCCATATTCTACCAAAATTTTGACAGAGGTTCCCCTATAATTTTAACATTGCCCACACCCAATTCAGCTCACAAACTCATTCCCTCTAATATCCACATCAATCTAAGCATTAACAACCATTAAATTCCTGCACATATACATTTATTCTAGCACCTTAACCATTTGGCTCTAAGGCCTTCAAGCATCATGTACACAACACTAATATACCCCATTACTTTGCTCAACATTGCAGTAGCATTAAAATACTTACAACAAGGTAAATTCCCTCATACACAACATTAAAAATCTGCACAAAGTAAATTCATTACCTTAGTGCTCTAGTTTCTTTTCTTTCTTCTTTCTCTTCCTTGCTCTTCCTTTCACAACCGGTTCAAGGGGGGTTTACTCCTAATGCTACAGACCATTCCAAGAGCTCTAATGAGCATTAAGGAAATTTTTAAAGTTCTAAAATCAGCCCTAGAATACAAGAAGGTTTAAAGCTCTAAAAGAGTATTACCTTGGAACTCCTAGGTGGAGTTTTTGAGCATTAAAATGACAAGCTCCGGGACTTCTTGGAAGGGCTAAAAATGGCTGGAGCAAGAGGGGAAGCAAGAGTTCAAAATCTGGAAAATTCCTAGGTTGAAGAAGAAGAGCTAGAAAAATGAGTTTTAAGGTTCCTTTCTTACCTTAAAACAACTAGAAGATGATTTGGCTTCAAGTGGTCTCCTTTAGTCTTCAAATGGAGCTCTAGCCATGGGAATGAAGTTCAAGCTTTTGGATTTTTAAAGAGTGGAAAGTGATGCCCAAAGAGAGGGGAGTTCAATGGTGCAGTTTTTATGGAGTTTGGACTTGTTTAAAGCCTTCAAAGATGGAAGAGAAGGAGCTTGGTGAAGAGGGCTGCTCAAATCGCCATGGGTGGCTTGAAAGAGAAGAGAGAGTTCAGGTTGGGGGAAAACGTGAGGAAATGAGAGTGTAAGAGAGAGAGAGAGAGAGAGACTAAAATTTGCTTTTTACTTTATGAGTTTGTCCTTTTGTGCATAAAAATGAATAAAGAAGAGGGGGAAGGCTGAGTGAATCATCCCACATAACACACACAATTGGGTTTTCTGATTTTATTTACAGTGGGGGAGATTATTTTGTTCTTATTACAACTAACACCCTACAAGTTCTAGTTTTGCACTATTCACTATCCGAAACCCGTTTTTCGGAATTTTCTCTTTTAATTAATTTAATGGCTCTAGACCTTTACTAACATTTAATAATAGTTATTTGATTGACTATAATTATTACGGGTCTATTTAACCCAGTTAAAGTCGTGTTTTCTCGGTTTCCTCGAAAAAGGCGCTTTAAGGTTCATTTGTGCTTTTAACCCATTTTATGGATCCGTTTTCTTCGGGAATTGTTCCCATATATTTATTTAGGCATAATTAAGCTTCTAAAATTCTCATTAGAATAATTAATGACTTTTTAAAGTTCGAGGTATTTCAGTGCACTAGGGAAATTGGATAAATAGAACCAGGGCTTGATTCTAGATAAGATCAGTAATAGAATGGCTGGCTAGAAAATGAAAACTCTTTCTCTTGCGGACGCATCTGCCTTGCTAAAATCTCCATCTCCTCTATACCTATTCATAACATGCAATGTCAATTGCTGCCCAGTAGTACTTGTGACCAAATTAATAAACCGTGTCGCGATTTCATTTGGGGCCATGATTCTACCGTGCGCAAATTTCACCCCATTTCATGGGACCAAATATGTAAACGAAAATCTGTTGGGGCCTAGGGTTCAGGAGGTCCCACACGATGAATTTGGCTTATTTGGGAAATTGGTTTGGAACATTGTTTTGAACCGTGATGACATCTGTAACCAACTCCTAAGAAGTAAGTATCCAAACGCAGATTCGAATCGATGTTCTATAACATTGAGGAACATTAATAAATGCATCCCTGTGATCCAGAATGGATTTAGATGGGTGGTGAATAATGGCAAAACTATTAGATTTTGGAAGGCCAAATGGATAACTAATTCTGATCTTTTATCTATGGTCATGAGGGATGTGCCTGAATTCATGAAGGATGATCTTGTCATTAACTATTGGGATGAGGAGGTAGGCTGGAAATGGGACAAGTTCATGTCTTTTCTACCTGAAAATCTTATTTATGATTTTAGCAGTCAATATGTTTTTCCTGATGCTAATGACTATTTTATTTCTTGGAGTTTGCACAAATCTGGTATATACAATGTCTCTTCTGCTTACATGTGGCTAAGTACTCAAGGGGCCTCTTGTTATTCTTCTCAAGTTTCCCCTAGCTACTTTGGCAAGGTATGGAAATTGTAAGTGCAGGAAAAGACAAGAGTGCTAATGTGGCGGCTGAGTCTTAGCAAACTAATGACCAATGCAAGACGTTTTGAAATAGGATTTACTCAGGACAAATCCTGTCATTTTTGTGGGCATAATGAAACAGATGCTCATGTGTTTCAAGATTACGTTGTGGCCAGAAGGATCTGGGATTTTTTTCATACCTATCGTTGACAGGAGGGAGTTTTATGGCTCATCTTTTCTATCTTGGTTGGAATCTAACTTGTTAAAATCTGATCTCAGGCTTATAAGATTTAATTGGCACGAACTCTTTGTGATAAGCTGCCACATGTTATGGTTGTGACGCGCGAAGTATTCAGACAGGAAGGGAGATTATTCCTCGCTACAAGCCATCATCAGAACATGCAAGCACAATCAGAAGGCACGGGGCACTGGGAGCGTCACACGTCAGGGAAGTATCTCTGTCTCTCTAGATAATAATGTTACTATTTCTTCTGTTTGGAATCCCTCATAGTCAGGTTATGTCAAATTCAATGTAGATGTTGTAGTGAATCATGATACTAACCTTGTTGTCATTGGTGGCGTGTGCATGGATTCGGGTGGTTCTTGGGTCACCGGATTTGGACGTTTAGTGGGAAAGGTAGGAGTACTACAAGCAGAAAGTTTAGTGTTTCCACTCACTCAAGATAGCATGGGAGAGAAGGATGAACAGAGTTGTTTTCTGCTCTGACTCGTTGGAGTTGGTGGATCTGATTAAGGACTGCCCGCCTCACCACCGCTGCAGCCCTATTATCCTGGCATGCCGTAGTTTTCTGAACCTGACGTGGGAGGTCTCCTTGACGCACTGTTCCCAGAATTGTAACAAAGCGGCTGACATAATAGCCAAAGATAGTTTAGCAATCAGTTAGATTCCCATGTTGAAATACCCCGAACTTAAATATAGGGATTAAAATAGATCTAATACGTATTTAAGGGCCTAATGGTACCTAATTAATATTAGTAAGGAAAAATAAATCCAAAAGAATAAATAAACTCTTAAAAAGCGGAAAACACTAAATAAGCGTTAAATAACCATAGGAGGTATGAGACCTCGGTTAGAGTATTATATGGATTCTAAAAGGTTTAATAAGACCTAAATAATATACGGGAACAAGTCTTGAAGAAAATGGATCCAAATAATGTATTAAAACGCTAATAGAGCTTTAACACACGTTTTTCGAGAAGACCCGAAAACGTGATTTTAAGTGGTCAAACAAACCCGTAAAAAATTATAAGTCATTAAATAAATATTATTGAGCATTTATGAAAGCTTAATAACCAATAAAAATAAAGGAACGGGAAAATTCTGGAAAACGGGCCCGGTTAGTGAACAGCACCTAAACCGGGTAAAAAAAGCGTTTTCTGTAAAGACGAAAAAAAACGCTCCAGCTAATATAACTATAGGGGGCCGGTTTTTATCAGTCAAATAACTCCCTCACACACACATGTAACTAGCTAACTAAATAAGAGAGCCAAAAAGCAAAAAAAGAAACAATAAAGTAAAAGCTACTTTATTTACCTTTCTCTCACCTCACTCTCACAACTCACTCATCTCTCTCTTTCCTCTTCCCCCCATCGATTTCTCTCTCCCTCTCTCTTCTGGCTGCTGCAATTTTGGAGCTCCACAAGAAGCTCTAATGGCTTCCCTCCTTCAACCTCATGCTTCATCCTCATGTAAGCTCCAAACTCAAAAATAATCACATATTTGTAATCCCCTCATCCTCCTCTATCATTCCCTCTTTTCAAAATTCGAAAAGGATGAGTTTCATCTCCATGGGTTTTCCCCATTTGAAGAGAAAAGCACACCATTATGGAGCTTGGAGTCTCCTCTTTCCAACAAGGTAAAAATCTACATGAAAAACTCATGTTTTCCCCACCTTACTTCACAACCGATTTTTGCCTCTTTGTAATGCCTTGTATTCTCTCTCTCCTTTGAGCAAAATATCAACCTAGCAATGGTGGTGGATTCACCTTCTTGAACTAAGGGCTAAAACCCCTTCTAAAACTCTCCAAAGGTAAACCCTAGAAATTTCATTTCAAACACTTCAATGAATTGACATTAATTTAAGAGTTAGTATATTAATTGTAGTGTTTTGAGTTCATTGGGTGATGGGAATGGAGTTTGGCAACTCCATTCCCCACATGGCCGATTTGGGCAAGAAAGGAAGAAGGAGGAGAAATGAGAAAGAAAGAAGGAATTAAAAGCTCAAGGTAAGGGCTCCTTCCTAAGGTTAAGATTTAATGTATTAGAGTAATGGGAATGGGTAATCAATTTAAAAGAACCTAAACTACGGTATTAGTATTGGAGTTTATGAAGTTTTGAGTATTAGGGAACTAGTAAGTAAATTGTAGGCCTTAGAGCCAAGTATATTGTGTATGAGTATGGTATTGATGCATGATGGAGTATTGATGTATTGTGATGGTTTGTATAGCTTTGTGTGCTGGTAGGACCCTTGTATGGGTGTGGCTAGATTAGGAATGAATTTGATGAAAAATGTGAGTGTGGAGAAGTAAGGAAAGTAGGTGAACTATGGCGAAATTTTGGTAGGAATTAGGTATCTAAGAATGACTTGGTGAATGGGAGAACCAAGGTGTATATTGGATTGGGTAGATATGTTTAGTAGTGATGAAGAGGTAGTTGTAGTATGAGAACAAGAAGTGTAAAATCTGTAGCAAAGTGTGTAAAAATGCCTTGGAGAAGTTAGGAAAAAATTAGTGTGTAGGAATTGGTAAATGAATGTTGGACTTGGGTATAGATGGTACAATTGCTTGGAATGATGAAATGCAATGGTAAGATGGAGGAGAGGTATTTGGGATGCTAGGAGTGACATTGTAGAGGAAGTATTGGATGGTAGAAGTTGGTTTAAAATCTGTAGCAATAAAGAAAAATAGGTATAAGTGCTGGGATGAAGTGAGGAAAATTGTGTAAGTGGATTGATGGATTTAGCAATAAATTTGATGGATGAACTAAGGTGAATTAGAGGATTTAAATGTTGTTTAACATGTGGGATTACATGTAGGAAGATTGGAGAAACAATGGGCAAAGTATAGAACTGAAAACAGAAATAAAAATGCAAATACTGGGCCGGACCGACCTTGGGACCGAACTTGCAAGGTCGGTCGAGCCAGATTTACAAAGACGGGAAAGCTTCTGGAATGGACCGAACTTGCGACCGGACTTGCAAGTTCGGTCGGACCAGAAAATTCTTCCGTCTGCAACCTACTGGAATGGACCGAACTTGCGACCGGACTTGCAAGGTCGGTCGGCCAGAAAAATTTCCGTCGAGTAAGCTACTAATGGACCGACCTTGCGACCGGACTTGCAAGGTCGGTCGGGCTAAAATTTTCACATACGAAACTCACTGGAATGGACCGACCTTGGGACCGGACTTGCAAGGTCGGTCGGCCCTGTAATTCTCCAGCGTAATTCCTTACTGACTTGGACTGAACTTGCGACCGGACTTGCAAGTTCGGTCGAGTCATACAAAAAAAAATTTAATTAAATTAAATTAAATAATAGTTATATATATATATATATACATGTATGTGTATACCCACACATATACATATGTGCATATATATGTAAGTAAACCATTGTTAAGTAACTAGGAGTAAGTAAATAAAATACAAGTATTGGAATGCAAGACTTAGTAAGTATGGATTAGTAAACGTAAGAGTAATCGGGTTAAGTTAATGATAGTTAGATTAATCATTCAACTGTATGTATATAATAGGATTTGAATTGTGAACACCGGAGGAACGTTGGGATACAAGTACAACGGTGAAAGGTATGATTTCTTCATGCCCTGTATCCTAATCTGGTTACCCCGATTTGTGTGCTTATCTGATCACCTAAATAAGATAAATGCATGAATCGGACTATATTGCACTTACTCGTGCCTGCTTACATTGTTCTTGGTATTTGTCTTGAACAATAGTTTGTATAATTCATGAAATATATGAATGATGATGACTTGTATTCGAATCTTGTATTGTACTCAAGTATTGTATTGTATGTTGTATAAATGAGTATTGAGCATTGTAATTGTGTATGTGGCTTGCATGAATGACTTCTGCTAATTCCTAACTACCTAACTCCTAACTTAAGTGAGTAAACTGGAATGAGTAGAAGTCCGATATAGCTTCGGCAACGCGTGAGGATGCGGAGTCACAAGAGGTTGGCTGCAATTCCTGACTCTTAAACTGGTCCGCGGCCCAAATCCCTTAAATGGGTAGCATCCCGATTGGTGAGTCAAGTAAATCCCGGAGGTGGGACGGAGTAGTCCCCGGGGCCGGAGGTCCCGACGACTTAACATGAGTAAGAGTAAGAGTAAGTAAGTAAGTAAGTATGAGTATGAGTATGAGTATGTATGCGTATGTATGAAATAACGAGTAAAAGAGTAATCTCCACCCGATTAACCCGGGTGGACCAATGAAGCTAACAAGTATTGTATATTGTGTATGTAATGTGTATGTGTAATTCGGAAAAGGTAAGTATGTATTGAATGGTTTATGTTGTACTTCATGTATGTAATGAAGTGTATGTATGTGTGTATGTCTTGCGTAATGTATTGTAATATTATGTATAAGAGCATGTATGCATGTATGTTTGAATGAAATCAACCGCATGTATTCGACCAAGTGGTCGGCGTACCCTCACTAGTACGCGGGGTATGCGGTTATCATGCTCGGCGAAAGCTGACCCCTTCGGGGGAACGTTTTTAGTGTGCAGGTACCGAAGCGGGTGTGGTCAAGGTATGAGACCGGCGGCACACCCTTGTATTTAGAAGCAAGTAGCTTGTGAGGAACGGGTAGTAAGTAGTCTCGTAGTGGGTACGTATGAACTTGGAAGAGGTAGTAGTATACTTGTATAAGGATCTTAGTAAACTCGGTATGTGATTATATTGTATTGTATTTGAAGTATTGTATCGAATGGAAGATTGTAGCATTTATTAGTATACGGAGTGTGTATGGTAGATATGTAATACTCGGGATTCCGGTCCATCAGACCGATGTTGTATGTAGTAGCAGTAGCCTTGTTAGTCACGTGGGTGACTAACGGCATTGTATCACCCTCATTAGGTAAGTATGTATCCGCTGCGTGTATCTGATGTGTAAGGAGATTGGACGGTAAGCACAGCATTAATGGTAGGGGTGTTACAAAAAGTGGTATCAGAGTGAAGTATCGCTCTGATGACTGGAAATACCGAGCTTAGGAAATACCGAGTTAGGAATTAGAAGCTTTGGGCTAAGGGCTGAGTGTTAGCATTAGAGATATGCTAGTTAGGAACTACCGGTGAGTACCGGATACCTACAATACCAGTCCCGCCCGCCGCAAACCCCACTGTATAACTTGGGAAAGGACGCCAGAGAGAAGAAAAGCCTTCTCATACTCGGGGAAACCCGATCTGGCAGTGGTGAAGCAATCACACGGTAAACAAGAACCGACACATGGTAGATTCTAAGAACTGGAAGTCCGGAGATGGATCCCGGTTGAACCACAACACCGCACACTGGTGGAACGCGACCCATTAATTACGGTCCAAAACCGTGTATAATTACGGTTCTGGACCGTAATTTACGCTGGCGTAAATAAAGATGGCGTTTCTTTAATTACGGTTTAAAACCGTAATTAAAGGCCCTTTTCCGGCCCGCGTGTCATTGACTTTACATTACGGTTATTTGTAAAACCGTGATCTAAAGTCCTTTGGCGCGCGCGAACCAAAGGACTTTAGATCACGGTTTTACAAATAACCGTAATGTAAAGTCGACACTTTAGATTACGGTTTGGCAATAACCGTCATCTAAAGTGTTTTGGCGCGCGCGCCCAAAGGACTTTAGATTACGGTTATTGTTAGAACCGTAATCTAAAGTGTAATTTTTTTTTATTATTTTATTTTTTTTTACAAATCTACACAATTGTAACAGAGACAGAATTGTAACAGATAAGCAGAGGGCAGAAACTGCACAATTGAACCACCTGAATCAAATACCAACAACACAAATTCATTCTAATAAAGCACCAGATCGAAAATCTGTAACATATTCAATCTGTTACACAATTGCAATAGAGATAACATCTAATAAAGCACCAGATCAAAAATCTGTAACATATTCAATCTGTTACACAATTGCAACAGAGATAACAATTGCAAATTCATTTCTGCGCACATTGCAACAGAAATATTCAATACAACAGCTAGAATTTGTTACAGCAGCAGCTAGCATAATTCATTACAAACAGAATCAGAGCAACTAACAAAAATATAATCTGTTACACAATAATCTGTTGCAGCAGCAACTAACAGAATCAGAGCAGCAACTAAAAAAAATATATGTTACAGCAGCAGCTAGCTAGTCTACCACTCCATTCTCATAAACATGGCTGCCATGCTCTCTCTGACATGCAACAAGTCGGCAGGAGCATAAGTCTTGAATCTGGCATAATGCTCTTTAATCTGCAACAAGAAAAGGAATGGAACACATAATGAGATTAAGATAAAGACACAAAAAATCTGCCGAAAGAATTAAATACAAGACAGCGTTCGTATTACCTTGTCAATATCATTCTTAAAACTTGGGAAGTACCCGCAGAACTCGTACATATACCGCATCACGTAGTACCCGCAACTCTTAGAATCCTTTTGGGTAGGGCACTAAATCACCAAAATTCACAAATGTAAAACATTGTACAAAGATAATAGCAGCACGAATGAAATACATGAATTACCAAACCTTGATGTAATCGACGGTCAAATCACCAAACTCTCCCTGAGGGGTTTTTTTGTAACAACTGTTACATATATTAACAAAAGCGTTTAGCAAAATGAACAAGTACATTAATTTTGGTTCAAAAAACTTACAAACAATTAAATAGTAATAAAAACTTACTCTTTGATTAAGTCTTCAGTGTTGAATTCTTTCCACTGCCCTAGTGGATCTAGAACGAGCAGAGTAGCGGTGGCAGCGTAGAATATAAACAAAGCCCAGTGGTGGCTACAATGTCAAATACAAAATGAAATGAGAAATGAAGGTAACAAAGTTAGCTAATTAGTATGTAATTTTATATTAGAACTCACGTTTGGTGATACGGCATTAGAATGAATAATTTATTTTGTTGATCAACAACATTGAAGACATTAATCATGTAGTTACAAACCTCCCAGGGTCCCTAGTGACATTGTCGTACGATAAACGCTCCGGGCACACCGCAGTAACGCAGGTCATGTCCTTCTCAACACATCTCTCAAGCAGACATCTATTATATCACATGTACTATAAAAAGTTAGCCAATGCAACTTCATAGATACTTATTCTATATGTTTTTACAGTATGAGGAAAGAACACTTACTTTAGATAAGCTTGAATAATGTTAATGTTCAGATAATCTCCACAAATCATCTCTCTGATGTCCTCAAAGTTGATTGCCGTCATCATATCTTCTTCGTAGTGAAACATCGACTTTGGAAGCGTCATCATGAAGTTGTTAGTTTGAGATGACTTCAACATGATCTTGTCGTAGAGATTCATCTGCTTGGCCCCCAAAACATTAACAAGTTTTTTGTGGCAGTGCGAGCTTATTTTTAGGCGCCTCAGAAGTCCTGGTGCGACCCCGGACGGGGCGCTGGATTCTTACCTTTCGCACCCCGACTCACTGGATTCTTACCCTTCACACACAAACAGTAAAGCATAAATGTAAAGATAATTACTAATTGATTATTATAGTAACATTAAACATTTATCTAGAACATACCCTTCTGACAGGATTCGTCGGCGCGCTGATCTCTTCTTCTCTGGGCCGGGATACGCGGCGAGGAACCTCAGGGATCTCAGGATTCACCGGCGCGCTGGTCTCTTCTAGTCTGGGCCGGGTTACGCGGCGAGGAAGCTCAGGGATCTATAATAGATTAGATTAGACACTTAATGCTAAATAATGCATTTTATTAGATACTAAATGGTTGTCAAACAGTCTTACCTCATCGGTGACAACAATATAACATGCTGGCCAGGGCAATATGTCTCCCTTCGCTTCGATCAGCGTGCATTTGTTGTCAATCGCCATCGGAAGGTATGCATGCTCAAATCCATCAACTATCAGGTCCAAGGTCACACGCGCGTAGAATGGGGGTAGACGTACGAAACTGATGAGCGTGAGTGGACCTGATGGCAACACCGTCCCGTAGGCCGCATCTACAGGGTGCCCGTCTAATGGTATTTGGAGACGACATTTTTTTTGCTCCTTTAATAAACAGAGATAATACGTGAAATAAATGAGTCCAATCTAATACTATTTAAATAACTTTATTTTAGAAGAAAAATAGTTAAACAAAGTTAACCTGGATGTTGGCAAACGGGTACGGGTCAGCGGCCGGAGCACAACTAGACGAGGAAGACATTCGAGGAGGATCTAGCTGCTGCTGCTGAGTAGTCGCGTGTGCAATCGCATTCAACGCTTCCTGCAGCCTCTCCTCGATAGCCCGGCGCTCAGCAGCATGTTTCTCGTCATTAGCTTGGCGCTCAGCAGCGAACTTACGCTCTACCATCACCTCGACTTCAGCAACACTCATCTGACCCTTCCTAGCAGATGGCGGGAATACGTTCTTCTGACGTACTTCTCCCCCAAATCCTCTAACACGCCCCGGGTGATCCTTCTTCCCAAGCATTTGATTCAGCGCGTCGTCTTGAGAAGGAGGAGCGTGTAAGTCCACTTCTCCTCTCTGTGCCGCATCGTACTGTCCAATTTTCAAAGAAGTTAATGACGAGATTTAAGATCAACAAACACTTGAGTATATAAGTAAATTATTTAACAGCTACTTTCAAATACTTACAATTTGGTTTGCCAGTTGTTCCATCGCAGCATTAGGAAATATCCTCTGACCTTCGCTGGTCGTTTTCTGGCGTCCCAGTATGTACATCTGCACCCTCCTCGCCTCAGAGACATCCTCGATCGGGCATTCACTTCCATCCTCGTTCCTCCGTGTCAGCAAACCAGCTTCTTTCCATCCCTCGAGGCTGCCCACATATCCCCTTCGTCCCATGGTGTGGGGGTAGAGATTAGCTTCACGGTTTTGTCGTGCTTGTTCTTGTACTTGCTGTTAAGAAAGTACAACAGGAAATTAATTAGAAAATCAGGGATAAAGCATTATGAGCATTAATTAAGAAAAGAGTACACACAAACATACCCTGAACTCGGGGTGGCGTGCCGCTCAACGAACTCCTTCCACTCCTCTTCAGTTATCATGCCATTGTATACAACATACGGCGGAGGCTCACGTGGGGGCACCCTGTTGATCCAATGCTCAACCAAGTAGTGGCGGAATGATTTAGCTTTGCCGGCCACCAAAGAAAGAACGGTCTTCTTCACTTCTTCTGGGATCTTGTACCGTTCTTGCACCTTCTTCCAGATGGTCTCCTTTACTTTTTCCGGGACTTGTTTCCATGTGTGGTTGATGCAGCAATGTGATCTGGCCAGAGTCCCTAGCATACTAGCGAACTCTGACCTGCTGCCCCCACCATACCTCCCATACTGGTCCCACAGAAGACTAATCTGATCCGGTTTCTACAGTTTCAACCCACGGGTCGGACCTCTACCTCTGGGTCTCTGAGTAGCACTCGTAGAAGGTGCACTCATGGAAGGGCCAACAGCAGCAGCGGCAGATGTGGATGGGGCAACAGCAGCAGCGGCAGATGTAGATGGGACCGGTACCATTTGCTGCTCATTTTCCTCCTCCGACGACAGTATAAATCGAACTCTTCATCAACCATGTCCTGATCAGCCATGCCTGCAAGGATTGAAATACAATTTGAATTAAATTAAGCATTTCATAATGGTCATAAACAAGCAATAAATAAAAGTGTTAATTTCATATAAATTTTTATAGTAATAACTTACATACACCATTATCTCTCAACCCACATGCCCTCGTTATGGTCTGATCGTATATACTCACGATGACCTGTGACCTCAGCCTCTTCCAATGAAATAGGAACAGTTGGAGGTTCATCTTCTGCATCATACTCATCCTCATCAACCACACCATCCACACCAACTATTCCTCTTCTCCCTTTAAGCACAACAGACCATCTAGGATTACAGGGATCAGTTACATAAAATATCTGCTTAACCTTCGTCCCAACAACGAATGGCTCAACCGTGGGAGTAGCTCTAGACAGATCAACCAGTTTCATACCATGCTCCTCCTCACGGTAGCCATGATTGTTGTTAACCCAGTTACAGCGGAAAACACACATTTCGTAGCTGTTGTAGTCCAATACCCAGATGTCTTGTATAACACCGAAATATGATTGTTGTACCGAGACAGGACTATGACCCACGACACCGATGTCATATAAGTTTTTATAAGCTTCAAGCTCTACACCACTGTTGTGATTCGTTGACTTCTGATCCTGACGTTCTGTGAAAAAGGTGAATCCGTTGACATCGTACCCCTCATAAGAAATTACATCCAGATTTGGTCCAAATGCAACTACTTTAATCAGTTCAGGCACATTCGTGGACTGATCGGACAACACTCTCTCTTTGAACCATCAGACAAATGTCCTATTCTGCTCATTTTAGTCTAACGTCACTCATGTTTGGATATTGTGCTCTTAAACACACAAGTGTTCATCAAAGTATGGTTCAACATCTTCAAGATGACTTAGCACAACTAAATGAGCTTTGTTAAGAGTGTCTATGTCAATTCTTTTCAGTTTCCTTCCAACCGTGCCAACACCCTTCAATCTGCCCTCGTGTCTAGAACGTGGAAGTCCAATGGTATCGACACCTTCTAGGTAATTGGTGCAGAAGTCTACAACTTCCTCTGTGATAGTGCCCTCTATAATACTACCCTCTGGGTGATGACGGTTCTTCATTTTCTTCTTCAGGACACCCATGTACCTTTCGAACGGATACATGTAGCGAAGGTACAAAGGACCACACATGAATCTCTCTTACAAGATGCACGAGGAGATGTATCATTATGTCGAAGAACGATGGAGGAAAATACATCTCCAGCTGGCACATTGTCACAATAAGATCCTTTTGTAATTTAGACAGAGTGTCCACATCAAGAACCTTAGACGAAATGGATTTGAGGAAGACACTGACGTTTGTGATTGTGTGTCTGACAGCATCCGGCAAGATCCCACGTAGTGCAATTGGCAAAAATTCTTGAAGTAGGACATGATAATCGTGAGATTTCATTCCTACTAATTTGAAATCTGTCATGGACACTAGGTTTCTTATGTTTGAGGAGTAACCTGATGGCACCTTGATGTTGTAAAGGGTACTGCATAGACTATGTTTCTCTTCTTTAGACAGAGTGTGACAGGCAGGAGGCAAGAATGTGCGTTTTCCACGTTCTTGCGGGCCAAGCTCTGTGCGTATGCCCAACTCAATTAAATTTTTTCTTCCTTTCAAATGATCCTTTGTCTTTCCTTTATGTTCAAAAGAGTGCTAGTGATACTTTCACCCACGTTCTTCTCGACATGCATCCCATCGATACAATGTCTAACCTCCAGATGCTGCCAGTACTCTAGTTCCCAAAATATTGATTTCTTTTTCCAGACACTTTTTCACCACTTTTGGTTGGCGGCCCGAAGTTGTTCACAATATTATCCAACTTTTTGTAAATCTCTGTACCTGTCAAAGGCTGGCGCGCCATGCTGTGATCAGTTTTCCCATCGAACTCTTTCGCCATCTTTCGATACTTATGTCCTTTTGGAAGCATTTTTCGGTGGCCCATATACACGGTTTTCCCACTATGTTTCAAGCGAATGCTACAAGTGTTTTCACCACAAATCGGACACGCCAATGCCCCCTTGATTGAATAGCCTGAAAGATTACCATAGGCGGGGAAATCATTGATTGTGCAGTACAACATAGCACGCAAATTGAAGTCCTCTTTACTGAATGAGTCGTAAACCGTAGCCCCTTCATTCCACAAGAGTTGTAGATCCTCTATCAAAGGTTGTAGGAATACGTCAATTTTGTTGCCCGGTTGCTTTGGACCAGATATTAACAAAGACAACAAGATGTGTCTTGGTTTCATGCATAACCACGGCGGTAGATTGTAAATAACCAAAAGCACAGGCCAGGTACTGTGTATGCTACTCAAAGTACCGTAAGGGTTCATCCCATCCGTGCACAAGCCTAGCCTTAGGTTTCTCGGTTCGTTACCAAACTCAGGAAATTTTACGTCTATGTTTCTCCACTGTGGTGCATCAGCGGGATGTCTCAATCTGCCATCCTTTTTCCTGTGAACTGAATGCCACCGAAGATTCTCTGCGTCTTTCTCAATGGAGAACAAACGTCTGAACCTTGGAATGATGGGCAGGTACCACAGTACCTTAGCTGGTGAACCTTTCTTACTACCGCTGATGTGAGTTTGTGTTTCTTATACCGTGACGCTCCACATGCTGAACAGCTTTCAGCAAATTCATCCGATTTCCAAAACAGCATGCAACCATTTGGACAAGCATGAATTTTCTGGTACCCCATACCCATTGGGCACATCATTTTTTTGGCTGAGTACGTAGTCGTTGGTAAAACGTTGTCCACCGGAAGAACGTATTTCAATAGTTCCAGGAGGTCAGTGAAACTTACGTCGCTCCAGCCATGTTTCGCTTTCAAGTTGAATAGCTTGAGGACGACACTCAACTTGCTTAACTTTGTAGGGTCACACCCGGGGTACAACGGTGTTTTGGATGAATCCAACAAATTTTCATGCTTGTCTGGCGTGTTAGAGTAATGTCGTTCCACATCTTCGAGCATAGTCTCAATGTCATCATCCCAGAAATCTGGCTCAACGTTCCTGTAACGTCTTCTAGGTCACCAGCAACTGTATCATCTCCAAGTTCTGTTTCTGTGTTTGCCTGACCATTATCCCCTTCGTCAGGCTTAATAACATCGAACGCACTCTGACCATGCCATCGGATTATGTCTTGGAAATCTTTTGTAAAACCGCGGCGGATCAGATGTTCCTTAATTGTTTCAACGCCGCGATATCTCAGATTGTTTTGGCAGTCGATACACGGACAAAATATGTATCCCTTGTCTGTAGGTTTCAGATTGTTCGTCAACACCGTGCATAACTTATCAACTCCTTCTAAAAACTTGTCGTCCAAATTTCCGCTGTAAATCCACGAACGTTCCATCTCCTTCTAGCTATTTATATGAAGGCAGCCATTTCATACCGCCACCCGTGGCAGAGTCTTTACACTTTTGTATCTTATCAACCTAAATCCATCCATGAGTATTAAATCCCACCGGTGAACGTGTTTTTAATATGTAATTTATTGAAAATTTCGGCAGCATCTCCCTACAGTTCTTCAAATGCACGATATTATGATATTAATCAATAATATATGCATTCGAAGAACAATAAAGAGATACTGCTGAAATAATCAATAAAGTACAATTAAAACACATTCACACCCTAGGTGTGAGATTTAACAATCATGGACAGTCCCGACAGGGACTGCCGAAGATATACCTCTATTAGGTATATCTTGGGCGGATAACTATGTTTGGTAGTTTGTCAATATTATATGTATATATGTAAATCTTACCTCTGGTAGACGATTAGCCGATGCTAAGACGGTTGAGGTCGGAAGCCAAAATAAGTCGTAGTCCTGATGCATAAATGAAAAACGACAACATTAGAATTCATCAAAAAATCAAGGTTAATGCTAGCTAAACCGCGGAAAAAAATCGACAGCATCTCCCCTATATTTCTAACGTCTCCAAATCAGTTTTATCAAAGTCAAATTTGCACGCATTAAACAGAGAGCATCTGGCATAGCACATTGAGCAGTTGAAAATGAATACAACAGTTTACAGAGAGCAGTTTACAGAGAGCAGTTGAAAATGAATCAAACAGAGAGCATCTGGCATAGCTTGTCGGTAATACACTATTATGTATTAATTGTAATACTAATGCTAAGAATAAATAAATACAGCAGTTTACAGTTTGGTTTGCAAAATTACCGTTACTAAGCACCGAAGTGGGCAAGTAGTGTAAAATCAGCCCACGAAGTAGGTTGCAATTAACGGTGAATCTGGGCACAAATATATGAACAAGGTTAGAACATTTGCAATTACACTCTCAGAATTAGATACAAACGAGGTACTTAGAACTTGCAATCGAAATGCATGTATATGAACAAAGTAAGAAAAAAAACGACAATCAGTCGATCGCATACCCAATACGCGATAGAGACGTCGACGGTGAGACCAGTGGTAGATGGGTGGTGACCGGCGGCGATGGGAGTGACAAAGGTGGTGGGAGCGACGGCGGCGATGGCCGTTAGCAAGGTGACGGGAGAGAGGAGGCGATTTCAGTGAGGAAGATAGCGCGAAGAGAAGAAGAGTTACTGTGAGTACAGTGTGCAGAGTGTAGGCAAGTGTTTTAAAAGGACTTTAGATTACGGTTTACATGTAAACTGTAATCTAAAGTCAGACTTTAAATGACGGTTCGTAAATAACCGTAATCTAAAGTGTAACGAAATTAAAAAAATAGCGCGATAATTATTTGGCATATGTTGGGTTTCAAACATAGGTAACACATTAATATAAAGTTTTTATTAATCTAAAATATCACTGGTAAAACGACGTCGTTAACCGTAATCTAAATTGTAACAAATTAAAAAAATAGCGCGATAATTATTTGGCATATGTTGGGTTTCAAACATAGGTAACACATTAATATAACGTTTTTATTAATCTAAAATACACTAGAAAAACGACGTCGTAAACTGAAATTTAGATTACGCGCGGCGTCGAAAAAATCAATAATATGGGAAATATTTGACGTCAGGTCAAAACGACGTCGTTGATCATCAGTCGGAGGTAGGCGCGCCTTTTTTAGGATGGACTTTAGCTGACGGTTATTAGTAAAACCGTAATCTAAAGTCCGTTGACCGAATAGCGCGCGTCAACACGGGACTTTAGATTACGGTTTTACTAATAACCGTCAGCTAAAGTCCGTCCTAAAAAAGGCGCGCCTACCTCCGACCGATTATTGCTTACGGTTAATTCAATAACGTCATTAATTAATTCCGGCCTTCCTATTAATTACGGTTCCGTTAAAGCCGTGATTAAACCACAGTCATTAAGGCTCGCGTTCCACTAGTGGCACGTAATAGCGGTAGGATGGACACTCCAACCACGAGGAGGCTACAACTTACCACAGCATGGGGCGACGTGCTTAGCAGTCGCGAAACCTAGCTAGTCAACCAACAGCAGGAAAGAAGCACTCACCGTGCAACGGAATGGAAAAGGAACAGCAACGGAACCCGAGACACAAGTCTACGGGATAGTAATACTTGAATAATACCACCAACGGTATGCTAGCTGACTAAGGACATAGTCAGAAGCGGTTAACTCCGGAACTACGACGCCACTAAGGTTGCAATACCTGGCCAATAGCTCAGACAATTACAAGGACGACCATAAGATGTAATCCGATAGGACTACAAGAGTAGTGCCTAAACAAGGAAGGCTCAGTAACCACCACAAATGTGTGGGAACGAGTCACAAGGAACAACACAAGACAAATAGAGTGGGAATCTCCAAGGATTGGAGAAGTACCCAGATCTACGACAGCCATGTCTAGACCACCAAGAAGCTGCCTAAGGGATCGAGCATACCAATTGTGGATCAATAAGATCAAAGGAAGAGTCGACAAGACTACCAAATGCAAGCGGAACCCTACCAAGATGGGTATAGGATTACCCAAAACCACCAGTACCCACGCACTTGCCACGGCAAGTGCAGTAAGGACAAAGATACGTAAAGAAACTCTAACACACCATAAGTACATAGTAATGTACCGTGACTACAATGAAGCAACTACGGGATCACAAATCCTAAAACTGAAGGAATGGAACCTTGGAAAGGCCTAACGGCCCGACCGCTGTACTTAGTACGTACCAGTCAGCGAGAAGCTAGACTTGGTCAAGACCCCAACATGGCTATGCCATGCAGAACATCTTTTAACACCAAACCATTATTTTCAAACCAAGTTTTCTTCCAAACCACAAACCTTCTTTTAAACCCTTGGATTTTAAAAACCGAACCAACATGATTATGGTGAGTATCATAGAATGATACAAGAGGAGTTGGCAACAGAATAATACTTCACCTAGGCGTGTGACGAACACTACGAGTGTACCCGTTACGGGATAGGGACAACCGCACTCCGAAGGAGCTTGCGGGCCCGACATATAGTTGGGTAAGTGGTAACGTATCAATATGGTACCCCACGTATGTATACATGTAGTGTGCGACGCACGAGAAGTAGTCAACTCCGTTCTACGGACCATGAGTGAGTTCAAACCAGAACAGCTGGACACCCAGACAATCAAGTATAGAGGAACTCAGAGAATCCATCTGAAGATAAGGAATAAGAACTAGAAAGTGCAAAGAGCACAGGCTAATAAGTATAAACATTGGATACGTCTCAAAGACATCAAGCCAATATATGACAGCTGGAAAGTATACCCAGCCTAACACAGTAAGGCAACTGCCTAAACGTGAACACCACAATGCTCGACAAATGGGACAAAACTCCCAAGAGCAATCACAAGAATACCATAAAGTAAAATCCATCATTGAAGGGAAATATAAACCTAGTCTCAAGCGCTAGGAGCAAGTAAAAACGGCCTACCCAACGACGGGAGGTGTTATAAACAAAAGGGAATAGCTTAATACAATACCATAAGACGGTATAGAGGACAACATATATTATAAACATTAGCCGGATGTAACGGCATAACCTAACAACACCCAGGAGCAATCCATGAAGGGTGTCTGAGTTAACAACAGTCGAACAACAGCGACATGGTAAAAGCATGGAAGCTAGAACGAACACTCGGTTTAAAACACCGAAGGGATTTCACTTAACAAGAATACCCTCAACCACAAAAAGGCACAAGATAAGACCAGATTGCCTAAAAGGGTCTCCTATGAACGGAAGCGTGATGTCACGACTTACCATGGAGCCCAATAATATCTCAACCTATGACGGTATACATGGAGTGGAGACAGGTATAAGCAGCTTGCAAGGGGCATAGCTTGCAGCAATACGGCTCAGAAGCCGTAAACCAAATACATTATATGAACTCAAACGGTTGCAAAACCCACACCATTGGTAACAAGACTTGCAAGAGGGATTGCCTCATACGACAAGAAATCAACAACTGGACCATAAATTCAAACCAACATCCTGAGTGGCTTGGAGTAATGGCCAACTCAATGTCACTGTCACTAGAGCATCAGCCTAGTATACAGTGGGCGGAGTTCTTAATTACCGCCATGCCTTCTGTAGCAATGGTAGCACAGAGGCATAAGAATCATGATAATGCCAACATTGGCCTAGTCCACACTTGGACACTACGAGAAACCCAAGGGAAGGTACCCCTCGTTACCCGAGGACCACCAATGTGGTGATGATGTGAACCTTAGAAAAGGCTTCCATCTACTATAACAATAAAACTACACAATAGATATTGCCAGGGGCGATGGAATAAGGAAATGAGATTTCCAAACCATTACGACTTAAAGGAGTAAGCATACTCCATATACACCCAAACATGTGGTGGACCATTGCGTAAACACCACATAGCAAACCTTGTTATTAGACCTATGAGTGGAGACAAACCCCTCAACAAGAATTTTCCATTTATCAGTAATAGAATACTCTCAATTGGAAAACGGGACCAGAAAAACCCTTGAAGTTTCTTGGGATGTCCCGGTGAGGTACGTACAAAAGTAAAACTACACAGCGGAAGCCTATAACCGATGCTCGGCACTAGGAAGATGATAGTGGTCAAAAGCAATCAATGTGTGCACATTGCACACCATGAATGACCAACGCTCAAGAGAGCTTGTAACTCGATAAACCACTTCATCCTCAATCAACCAAGATACTTGGTGAGTTGTATTTAAATGATGATAGAAGGTGAGGTAAGTTAACCTACACATAAAACCTAAGTGGAATAAGACATCTCCACGTTGGGAAGATAATAAGATTGTCGTATGCTACGACAACCGTCATACACACAAACACAGGAAACTCCTAGTGTATTTGCACCATAAGGAAATGGTGCCAATGATAATGGCAATGAGTAAAGAGAAACTATCACAGTAACAGAAACAGTAAAAAAACGATGTTGTATAAGAATACGGTGCGCAACAAGCGACCGATATGAGGAAGTAGCAGATAATGACACGGAGTATAAATACGAGATGACAGGCAGAAATATTCTTTCCTATCACATAGTGACTTACTGTCAAGCGTTTACGCCTCTGCACTCTGTATGACTGAGTGTTTTTGGCATTGCACTTGTTCAGCTAAGGATCTAATGAGATGGCTAGGGATATGGAGAATGTAAACCGTAGTAAATCCTTCCTTTCACCACAAACATGGCATAAGCAGTCAAGCAAGCTTAGCAACATACAGTGCGGCCTAAGGCCAAAGAAGCACGAAGAGGGTACAACACACTAGTAATCACAAGACGTGAATTCCATTGGAATATAAGGTGAAAGGAGATACAAGAAAGTCACTAGGACCGACGCACAGAAAATGCAAGGTCATACAAGTGAAGAACACTTGTACTGAACCAGAATAACTGGTATAATTTAGAAGCTAGTGACAACAGAGGAAGCACTACAGTTAAGTGGTGACTTAACCTCGCCTGACAATAAGTCAGAGGAACTTAACGAATAATCGTAGAAGCACGAATAGCATGTGCAGTAGATTACCAGAGAGCTGGTTATAAATCTTAAACTCGTTGAGTCCAAACACGGTAAAGAATACCGCAGTTGTTTAGTAAACCTTATTCCCATAATAGACAGATGAGAAGGTGATGTATAGCACATAAGGATAACAGAAGGGTGAATAACCCGAATTTTCAGGGTCGCGCAGCAGAAGCTAGTGGGCCCTAGCTAGGAGATAATATACCTAGTAAGTATAGCAAAATGGCTATTAATGCCTTGAAGCCTATAGGCTAGAACCGAATTAATGATGAGTTAAATAAACTCATACAGAAGTCCTTGGTGCAAAGACTAAACCATTGGTATGGTTAATCCCTTTGACCAGAGCATATTTTATAGTATACAGTAGTGAAGCTAACGCTTCAGTTGACCAGACTGATTAACCAAAGTTTAATAATAATAAAATATGGTAGATTACGTGGGCGTAATCCCTTTAAGGGGGGTAGAGTGAAAACCGCTTAATGCAAGTTTTATAATAAAACACATAAAACTATAATGTGCATAGCACAAACGAGAATCTATCCGATGAGTGGTACTTACATTATATAAACATACGTATTCATTCATAGTGAAATTGTGGTAACTAAGCATAGACATGCAAATACCTAGGGCGAATATACCCATCTTGTAACCCACGTAAGAGTATTAGTAAAGAAGAGTAATGAGTAGTGGACGGAGCCCACAAGTATTGTAACCTTTGAAGAAGTATACGAAATTGCTGAGATGATAGTAGATGAATGAAGCTTATGGGGAGTAGTGGAATCGTAAGTAAAATATTTGAAACAATTGAAGTCAACTAAATCTTATAAGTGTAGTATTCCTTAGTTGGAATATAGGAGATGATGGTGAGTAATGGATGGAAGTAGTGAAGGTTGATGAAATGAGCATTTAGGTATTGAACCACGGAGTAAAGCATTTGGGAAGTAGAGTGAGGATGATTGATGGATTGATTCCATCCTTTGGAGATGTATGAATTCGTAATCACGACTAGAAAGAGTAAAAAGATAGAAAATGAAAACAATTAAATTATTTGTTTGGTTGAACCTGATGTGGGAAGTCGAACTTGATCCTGATCAGATCAAGGGAAACCGAACACAAATTGGGGTGGAAAGATAGTTCAACACGGATGCTGATCACATCAGGGTCGAATGATTCTTGAAGCTCCCCTCAAGTGGTCACAAGAATCACACATAGGATAGAAGTAATGAATATAAATTGGAATATGGAGTTGTATGTTTTAGAAATTTTTAATTGGTAGTGGTGGAAGAATTTCCTTTAGTATGGAGAATGGGGATGTGTTAGAAGTGGGTACCGAGGAAGATAGTAAGGTAGTATGCGGTATTATTCCAAGGGCAGCGGGACATAGAGGAGTCCCGTGTCTAGATGACCTGAGCGCCTACGGGATTGGAATGTGTATTGCATTGCTTTGGGAATAGCCTTGCATTGTAGGTATGTATAAATTGGTAATGTGGAACCGGATGGTTGATAGTAATATGGATTGGAGTAATTATGGTGCATTAGTATGGCATGGTATGGTATAGTATGTAGGAACCTTGAGTGACGATTTGGGATTAGTAAGGAGGAAGAACGTATGGCTTTGGTATTAGACACGTAAGAATGAGTAAGCATTGTAAACCTATAACCTCGAGCAACTTTGAGGACAAAGTTCTTAAGGGGGTAGATTGAAATACCCCGAACTTAAATATAGGGATTAAAATAGATCTAATACGTATTTAATGGGCCTAATGGTACCTAATTAATACTAGTAAGGAAAAATAAATCCAAAAGAATAAATAAAACTCTTAAAAAGCGGAAAACGCTAAATAAGCGTTAAATAACCATAGGAGGTATGAGACCTCGGTTAGAGTATTATATGGATTCTAAAAGGTTTAATAAGACCTAAATAATATTGGGAACAACTCCCGAAGAAAACGGATCCAAATAATGTATTAAAACGCTAATAGAGCTTTAACACACGTTTTTCGAGAAGACCCGAAAACGTGATTTTAAGTGTTCAAACAAACCCGTAAAAAAATTATAAGTCATTAAATAAATATTATTGAGCATTTATGAAAGCTTAATAACCAATAAAAATAAAGGAACGGGAAAATTCTGGAAAACGGGCCCGGTTAGTGAACAGCACCTAAACCGGGTAAAATAACGAGCGTCTTCTGTAAAAGACGAAAAAAACGCTCCAGCTAATATAACTGTAGGGGGCCGGTTTTTATCAGTCAAATAACTCCCTCACACACACATGTAACTAGCTAACTAAATAAGAGAGCCAAAAAGCAAAAAAAAGAAACAATAAAGTAAAAGCACTTTATTACCTTCCTCTCACCTCACTCTCACAACTCACTCATCTCTCTCTTTCCTCTTCCCCCCATCGATTTCTCTCTCCCTCTCTCTTCTGGCTGCTGCGATTTTGGAGCTCCACAAGAAGCTCTAATGGCTTCCTCCTTCAACCTCATGCTCCATCCTCATGTAAGCTCCAAACTCAAAAATAATCACATATTTGTAATCCCCTCATCCTCCTCTAGCATTCCCTCTTTTCAAAATTCGAAAAGGATGAGTTTCATCTCCATGGGTTTTCCCCATTTGAAGAGAAAAGCACACCATTATGGAGCTTGGAGTCTCCTCTTTCCAACAAGGTAAAAATCTACATGAAAAACTCATGTTTTCCCCACCTTACTTCACAACCGATTTTTGCCTCTTTGTAATGCCTTGTTTTCTCTCTCTCCTTTGAGCAAAATATCAACCTAGCAATGGTGGTGGATTCACCTTCTTGAACCAAGGGCTAAAACCCCTTCTAAAACTCTCCAAAGGTAAACCCTAGAAATTTCATTTCAAACACTTCAATGAATTGACATTAATTTAAGAGTTAGTATATTAATTGTAGTGTTTTGTGTTCATTGGGTGATGGGAATGGAGTTTGGCAACTCCATTCCCCACATGGCCGATTTGGGCAAGAAAGGAAGAAGAAAGAGAAATGAGAAAGAAAGAAGGAATTAAAAGCTCAAGGTAAGGGCTCCTTCCTAAGGTTAAGATTTAATGTATTAGAGTAATGGGAATGGGTAATCAATTTAAAAGAACCTAAACTACGGTATTAGTATTGGAGTTTATGAAGTTTTGAGTATTAGGGAACTAGTAAGTAAATTGTAGGCCTTAGAGCCAAGTATATTGTGTATGAGTATTGGTATTGATGCATGATGGAGTATTGATGTATTGTGATGGTTTGTATAGCTTTGTGTGCTGGTAGGACCCTTGTATGGGTGTGGCTAGATTAGGAATGAATTTGATGAAAAATGTGAGTGTGGAGAAGTAAGGAAAGTAGGTGAACTATGGCGAAATTTTGGTAGGAATTAGGTATCTAAGAATGACTTGGTGAATGGGAGAACCAAGGTGTATATTGGATTGGGTAGATATGTTTAGTAGTGATGAAGAGGTAGTTGTAGTATGAGAAACAAGAAGTGTAAAAATCTGTAGCAAAGTGTGTAAAAATGCCTTGGAGAAGTTAGGAAAAAAATTAGTGTGTAAGAATTGGTAAAATGAATGTTGGACTTGGGTATAGATGGTACAATTGCTTGGAAATGAATTGGCATGGTAAGAGGAGGTATTTGGGATGCTAGGAGTGACATTGGTAGAGGAAGTATTGGATGGTAGAAGTTGGTTTAAAAATCTGTAGCAATGAAGAAAGAAAATAGGTATAAGTGCTGGGATGAAGTGAGGAAAATTGTGTAAGTGGATTGATGGATTTAGCAATAAATTTGATGGATGAACTAAGGTGAATTAGAGGATTTAAATGTTGTTTAAACATGTGGGATTACATGTAGGAAGAATGGAGAAACAATGGGCAAAGTATAGAACTGAAAACAGAAATAAAAATGCAAATACTGGGCCGGACCGACCTTGGGACCGAACTTGCAAGGTCGGTCGAGCCCAGATTTACAAAGACGGGAAAGCTTCTGGAATGGACCGAACTTGCGACCGGACTTGCAAGTTCGGTCGGACCAGAAAATTCTTCCGTCTGCAACCTACTGGAATGGACCGAACTTGCGACCGGACTTGCAAGTTTGGTCGGCCAGAAAAATTTCCGTCGAGTAAGCTACTGGAATGGACCGACCTTGCGACCGGACTTGCAAGGTCGGTCGGGCTAAAATTTTCACATACGAAACTCACTGGAATGGACCGACCTTGGGACCGGACTTGCAAGGTCGGTCGGCCCTGTAATTCTCCAGCGTAATTCCTTACTGACTTGGACCGAACTTGCGACCGGACTTGCAAGTTCGGTCGAGTCATACAAAAAAAAATTAATAAATTAAATTAAATAATAGTTATATATATATATATATACATGTATGTGTATACCCACCTATACATATGTGCATATAATATGTAAGTAAACCATTGTTAAGTAACTAGGAGTAAGTAAATAAAATACAAGTATTGGAATGCAAGACTTAGTAAGTATGGATTAGTAAACGTAAGAGTAATCGGGTTAAGTTAATTATAGTTAGATTAATCATTAACTGTATGTATAATAGGATTTGAATTGTGAACACCGGAGGAACGTTGGGATACAAGTACAACGGTGAAAGGTATGATTTCTTCATGCCCTGTATCCTAATCTGGTTACCCCGATTTATGTGCTTATCTGATCACCTAAATAAGATAAATGCATGAATCGGACTATTGCACTTACTCGTGCCTGCTTACATTGTTGGTATTTGTCTTGAACAATAGTTTGTATAATTCATGAAATATATGAATGATGATGACTTGTATTCGAATCTTGTATTGTACTCAAGTATTGTATTGTATTTTGTATAAATGAGTATTGAGCATTGTAATTGTGTATGTGGCTTGCATGAATGACTTCTGCTAATTCCTAACTACCTAACTCCTAACTTAAGTGAGTAAACTGGAATGAGTAGAAGTCCGATATAGCTTCGGCCACGCGTGAGGATGCGGAGTCACAAGAGGTTGGCTGCAATTCCTGACTCTTAAACTGGTCCGCGGCCCAAATCCCTTAATGGGTAGCATCCTGGATTGGTGAGTCAAGTAAATCCCGGAGGTGGGACGGAGTAGTCCCCAGGGCCGGAGGTCCCGACGACTTAACATGAGCAAGAGTAAGAGTAAGTAAGTAAGTATGAGTATGAGTATGTATGTGTATGTATGAAATAACGAGTAAAAGAGTAATCTCCACCCGATTAACCCGGGTGGACCAATGAAGCTAACAAGTATTGTATATTGTGTATGTAATGTGTATGTGTAATTCGGAAAAAGGTAAGTATGTATTGAATGGTTTATGTTGTACTTCGTGTATGTAATGAAGTGTATGTATGTGTGTATGTCTTGCGTAATGTATTGTAATATTATGTATAAGAGCATGTATGCATGTATGTTTGAATGAAATCAACCGCATGTATTCGACCAAGTGGTCGGCGTACCCTCACTAGTACGCGGGGTATGCGGTTATCATGCTCGGCGAAAGCTGACCCCTTCGGGGGAACGTTTTTAGTGTGCAGGTACGAAGCGGGTGTGGTCAAGGTATGAGACCGGTGGCACACCCTTGTATTTAGAAGCAAGTAGCTTGTGAGGAACGGGTAGTAAGTAGTCTCGTAGTGGGTACGTATGAACTTGGAAGAGGTAGTATACTTGTATAAGGATCTTAGTAAACTCGGTATGTGGATTATATTGTATTGTATTTGAAGTATTGTATCGAATGGAAGATTGTAGCATTTATTGGTATACGGAGTGTGTATGGTAGATATGTAATAATCGGGATTCGCGGTCCATCAGACCGATGTTGTATGTAGTAGCAGTAGCCTTGTTAGTCCCGTGGGTGACTAACGGCATTGTATCACCCTCATTAGGTAAGTATGTATCCGCTGCGTGTATCTGATGTGTAAGGAGATTGGACGGTAAGCACAACATTAATGGTAGGGGTGTTACACATGTTCTGGCGGTTTCACTATGTGTGTGCAAACCCAACTAATGATGGATGTAGCCATATTCGAGAATATCAATACATGAGGTTGTTTTCGACCAAAAAAATAAAATAGCTCACAGAAAACACTTGTACTAACAATTTACATTGTCATTAATTTGAACGTAATAGGAAAAAAAAGTACAAGAGCTTTTATGTTTTAAACATACAATAAGTTCATGTTGGGGTGAATGTGGATATTGCTTCTCCCATTTTTTTCTTTTATTCTCTATTATTTAAAATATAAGTGTTTTCAACTTTTTATGACAAGTTTTTTAAATTGATTTTAGTTTAGAATTATTAAAATATTTTAAATTGTTTCTACAAAAATATACAATAGTAGAAGTATTGTAATCTTTTAATTAACATAGACAATGACATATAATTTAGGCCCTAGAAAGTTTCTTACTCTTGTAATAATAAAATAAGGGAAAATCACAATATACTCCCAAAACCTTTCATAATTTGCAATATACCCCATTTTCAAAACACACGTTACAAGATACCCTTGAAAGTTTTGATGTTCAAATATATCCCTTTTTCCTAACGGACGTTAACTTCTCCGTCAACTCCCCTAAAGAATAACATTTTTGCCCCTGACAAATACTGACTGTAAATTCACAAAATACACCAAAATTTTCATAATTCACAATATACCCCGATTTCAAAACTCATTCTTTACATACCCATAATAAGTTTTATAATTCATAACATTCCCCTATTCTGGGAAATGATCTTGACTAATAACTATTTTACCCTAGACAATGCAAATCATGTTTCAACTTCATAATATGTCATTTTTTTTATTCGGGGACATTTTATTTAATTTTACAAAAAATAAGTTACTACAAAATATAAATAATTACAAATATAGATAACTAATGAAATTTTAAAAAATAACTAAACTGGATTATTTTAATCCTTTCATTTTTCTAATCTTGCTTGGCAATTTTTTAGTCTTATTATTCATTCAAATATTTGTATTTATCATTAGATAATGATTAATCATATAATAAGTATATATATATATATATATGTTTGTCAACTTATAAGCAAAAATAATCCAAGATTAGATTAGGTAATAAAAATTATATACAACTACCTTATATTTTATTGGATTAGTTTTTATTATAATTTGACATACATTGTCAATTTGTTTGAAGTTTTGTGTATGTTTAATTTATAAGTATTAGTTGTGTTTCAATTTTATCTACATTTTAGATATTTTATATAATTTTTCAATTTTTTTAAATATTTTTGTAATTATTTGTATTTTTGTAGTATTTTGATTTTTTTGTAAAATTACATAAGATTCCCCTAAATAAAAAAAAACATGTTATGAACTTGAAACGTGATATGCAATGTCAAATAAAACATAGTCGTTATTCAAGGCCAATGCACGGAATAGGGATAAATAGTGAATTTTGAAACTTTTGAGTAAAGAAGGAGTTTTAAAATAGGGGTATATTGTGAATTAACGGTTAGTTTTCGTCGGGACAAAAATGTCATTCTCTAGGGGAGGTTAACGAAGACGTTAACATCCGTAGGAAAACAAAAGGTATTTTGTGAATTTCGAACTTTTTAGGAGTATTTTGTGAACATGTTTTGAAATATGGATTTATTATTAATTACAAAAGTTATTAGGAGAATATTGTGAAATTTTCCTAAAATTAAAATAACTTACCTTTTAAATGGGATGTAGTATAGGCCTATGAGTGTATTCCAATAACTTCATTGACTACACATCAGTAGTTCTAGTTGTATATTATCGTCAAATTTCTCCTTTCACATGTTGAATATTCTAAGTTTTTGAATATCCACAACCAATTTGAATCTGCACTCCATATATTGCCATCTAATTATGGCCTTGCTCGTTCTAGGTCTCGTATCATGCCATAGGATGAGATGGGAGGAGGATGAGAACACGCCTCACGTGCTCTAGCTCCTAGCTCCCATGTTGAACCGCCTTGCTCTGCTGCTTGTCACCTCCTTCCTGACGTCCCTACAGTCTGTCTCTATCTGAATTTATGTGCCATCACCTGCCCGTAGCAGCTTCCGTCAGTATGTCTACCGGGGAAATCAACTCCTTCCTCCAAAGGCCTCGCCTACTCGACTCTGCTGTGCTCCTTCTTTCTCTGTTGGCTGCTCCTCTTGAATCCCTTCCCGAAGATAAGGATTGGGATTTGGTTCTTGTAGTTGTAACTTCCGGTGTCTGAAATCAAAAGGCACGCTTCCTCCCCTTGAGCCTCCAGCCTTAACCCATGGATCCAAAGGCCGCACAGCTAGTGGAGGATTTGACTTCCAAATGTGAGAGCTCTCCCTAACGAGCGAGGAATACGTCATGATTCAGGATGATGCTCTGGCTAACACTGACAGAGTCATCCCAGTGGAGCGTAGTGAAATACCCCAAACTTAAATATAACGATTAAAATTATCCTTATAGGTATTTAAGGGCCTAATGGTGCCTAAGTAATATTGGTAAGGAAAAATAAATCCAAAAGAAATAAAGAAACACTTGAAAAGTGAAAACGCTAAATAAGCGTTAAATAACCATAAGAGGTATGAGACCTCAGTTAGCGTATTATATGGATTCTAAAGGCTTAATAAGGCCAAAATAATATATGGGAACAACTCCCGAAGAAAACGGATCCAAATAATGCACTAAAACGCTAATAGAGCTTTGGCGCACGTTTTTCGAGAAAACCCGAAAACGTGATTATAAGTGGTCAAACGAACCCGTAAAAATTATAAATTATTAAATAATAATAATTAAGCATTAATGGGAGCTTAATAACCAATAAAAATAAAATAAACAAGAAAATTCCGGGAAACGGGCCCGGTTAGTGAATAGTACCGAAACTGGGTAAAACAACGAGTGTTTTCTGTAAACACGAAAAACGCTCCAACTAGTATAACAGTGGGGGCCGGTTTTTAATAAGTCAAAAGCTCTCACACACACTCACATACTAGCTAATTAATTAAGAGGCAAAAAGCAAAAAGGTGAGATAAAGTACAAAAAGCACTAACACCCTCTCTCTCTCTCTCATTTCTCTCTTCTCTCTCCCATTTCTTTCTTCCCCACCGTACTCTCTCTCTTCCTCCTCCCTTGTGCTGGCGAGCTTGAAGCTCCAAAGGAAGCTCCCATGGCTTCCTCACTTCTTCTTCATGCTCCATCCTCATGTAACCTCCAAATGCAAAAATAACTACATATTCTTGCTCCCCTCATCATCCTCTACTCTTCTCTCTTCTCAAAATCCAAAAATGAGGAAGTTCATTTCCATGGGTTTTCCCCATTCAAAGAGAAAATAGCATCAATGGGTAGCTTGGAGTCTCCTCTCTTCATTAAGGTAAAAATCTTCATGAAAATCTCAAGTTTCCTTCATCCTTCTTTTGGAGCCGATTTTACCCCTTTGTAATGCCCTATTTTTCTCTCTCTTTTGAGCAACAATTCAACCTTGCAATGGTGGAGGAATCACCTTCTTGAATCAAGGGATAAGACCCCTCCTAAAACACTCCAAAGGTAAACCCTAGAAATTTTGTTTAAGCATTTCAATGAACTATCATTAATCTAAGGGTTAGTAATTTAATTACCATTATTTTGTGTTCATTTGGTTATGGGAATGGAGTTTGGCAACTCTATTCCCCATATGGCCGATTTGTGCAAGAAAGAGAGAAGGAGAAGAATTGGGAAAGAATGAAGGAAATATAAGCTCAAGGTAAGAGCTCCTTCTTAATGCTATATCTTGATGCATTAGAGTAATGGGAATGGGTAAAACTAATTATAGAACCCAAAATATTGTATTACTATTGTAGTTGTGGAAGTTTAAGTATTTGTGAGCAAGTATGTGGATTATAGGCCTTAGAGCCAAAGAATTGTATATGTGTATTGATATTGTGGTTTGAGGAAGTAATGATGTAGTGGTATTGATTTGAGTGCTGGTAGGACCCTTGTATGGGTGTGGCTAGATTAGGAATGATTTTGGCAAGAAAGGATGTATGTGGCTAGGTAAGAAATAGGTGAACTATGGCAAAATTTTGGTAGAAAATGTGCATTTATGGATGACTTGGTGAATAGGAGAACCAAGGTGTGTATTGGGTTTAGTAGAGATGTTTAGAAACTATGGATAGGTAGTTGTAGTATGAGGATATAAGAATGTAAAATCTGTAGCAAGAGGTATTGAAATGTGTTGGAGAAACAAGGAAGAATTAGTGTGTAGGATTTAGTGAAATGAGTATTGTACTGAGTAAGACTTGGGTTGAGCATAATGCAACAGAGGCAAAGAAAGAGCCATAGGATTAGTGGGAAGAAGAAAGGAAAAATCTGTAGCATTTGTTGAAGGAGAAAAACTGTAATAGTGGAGAAAATTGACAAAGGAATGCATTATGTAACAGGTTGGTATAGTGATGGATTAGGTTAGTTTTGATTGCTTAATTAGGATCAAAACACCCTAGATTATATGTAGGAATATTGGGAAAGAGGTTGGTAGAAGCTTGGAGTTGAAACATAATCAAAACTAACATATATGTAAATACTGCAACTGGTCCGGGTTTGTAAACAAGTACAGAAACCCGGACCAGTCAAAAATCTGTACAGAATGCAATGCGTGAGGAGTGGTCCGGGTTTGCAAACCAGGACCTAAACCCGGACCACCCCAAATTCATACCTGTGAGGACTGCAAACGCATGGTCCGGGTTTGTAAACCATGACCTAAACCCGGACCACACATAAAACATACCCAAGAGCTTTTGCAAAGTAGTGGTCCGGGTATGTAAACCCGGACAGTAACTCGGACCACACCAAAAGTTGCACAGAAAGTGTTTTAAAGCAATTCTAAGGTAGGGTAATGAAGGGTGATGATAGTATAAGACAATTAAGACATGATTAATGATGTTTAATGGTCATTAAGGCTATAAACAAGCTTAGAAATAATTATAAGTAAGTAACATAAGTGAATGTATTTAAGTAACAATGAGATAGTAAGTGTAAACTGGGGAAACTGTAGAAAAATGATAAGTAAGGTTAATTATAGATAATTAACCACCCCACTCTATGTATATGCTAGGATTTGAATAGTTGAACACCGAAGAGGAGTCGGTGAGTCCAAATCAACGGTGCAAGATATGATTTCTTCATGCTCTGTATCCTAACCTGGTTACCCCAATTTGTGTGCTTATTTGATCACCTAAATAAGATAAATGCATGAATCGGACTTTATTGCACTTACTTGTGCTTGTTTATATTGTTCTTGATATATTTGTCTTGAACAATAGTTTGTATAATTCATGAAATGAATGGATGAAGATAAGTGTGTATGTACCTTGTAGTGTAATTGTGTAATGTATTATACCTTGTATGGATGTGTATGGGAGTATTGAACTATTGTGTGGCTTGAATGTGAATGACTTCTACTAATTCCTAACTACCTAACTCCTAACATAAGTATTGAGTAAATTGGAATGAGTAGAAGTCCGATATAGTTCCGGCCACGCGTGAGGATGAGGAGACACAAGAGGTTGGATCCGATTCCTGGTTCTTAAACTTGTCCACAGCCCAAACCCCTTAAATGGGTAGCATCCTCGATTAGTGAACCAAGTAAATCCCGATGGTGGGACAGAGTAGTCCCTCCGGGCCAGAGGTCCGAAGACTTGACTTGAGTAAGTAGTAAGTATGTAAAGTATTGTATGAGTAACGGTCTTGGCTGGTGTAAGTCATTGACCCCGAGTAAAAGAGTAATCTCCACCCGATTAACCCGGGTGGACAAATGGAGCTAACAAGTATTGTGTATTGAGTATGTAATGTATATGTATTGTGTATGTGTATTTTGGAAGAAGGTACGTAAGTATTGGTTGACTTGTATTGTCTTCCTTGTATGTAATGTACTGTGTGTATGTATATAGACCTTGTGAAGTATTGTATTAGTATGAATGAAAGCATGTATGTATGTATGTATGTACTTGTAAAATGAATTTCATGTATTCGACCAAGTGGACGGCGTACCCTCGCTAGTACGAGGGGTATGCGGAAGTCATATGCAGCGAAAGCTGAGCCCCTAGGGGCAACGTTTTTAGTGTGCAGGTACCCGAAGTGGTTATGGTCACGGTAAGAGATCAGCAGCTATGTTTGACGGCTAGGGAGGAAATGTAGAAAGTAGTAATTGTGTAAGGCTTGTAGCCTTGAAGTAGTAGTGTACCAAGGGGGTATACCTTGTACTTAGAAAGTGAGAAGCTTGTGAGGAATGGGTAATGTAGACTCTTAATGAGTATGCATGAAATGAAAAGAGGTATTGTATTTGTATAAGGATCTTAGTAAACTCGGTGTATTATATTGTATTGAACTTATGGAGCATTGTAGCACTTGTAGGTAATTGAAGGATTTATTGTAATTGTGTAGTACTCGGATATTCCGGTCCATCAGACCGATGTTGTATGTAGTAGTAGTAGCCTTGTTAGTCACCTGGGTGGCTAACGGCATTGTATCACCCACCATTGTGTAAGTAAGTATCCGCTGTGAAGGTATGTAAGTATGTTGTGATTGGACGGTAATGACGGTATTAGCGGTAGGGGTGTTACACGTAGCCTCCTGGGGAAATCACTTTCGTCCAAGGTTGCGGAGGTTCGTACAATGGAATGAACCTTCGATCGGGTTTGGCAGCTAAGCGATAAGTTAAGAGCCAAGGTTACGAGATCAAATCTATTTACTTTTGAGTTTAAGGACCAAGGCTCGGTCCAACCTGTCTTTACTTGAGGTCCTTGGACCTTCAATGGTGCTTTGCTGGTACTTCAGCATATTGATGGAGCAAAGGCTCCAAAGGAGCATAACTTTGATGGTATCCCAATTTGGATGCGCATCCACGATGTCCCCTTTTCCTTGATACATGTGGCCTTTTTAGAAATAATCGCATCATGGTTTGGGAACTTTATGGAATTCGGGATTGATGAAGTTAGTGTAGGAGGAGACTTTCTTCATTCAGAGCCAGAGTTGACATCTGCGACCTTTACTTTGGTGTGTCAAAATCTTGATTGAAGGAGTTGAGCTCGCCTTGTGGGTGACTTATGAGATGATGCCCACGATCTGCCTTTAGTGCGGGCTCATAACCCATGCCACCAAAGACTATGAAGATAACTCGGATTGTCCTGCAAGAGTGTACCCGTATGGACCCTGGATGAAACTTTCAACCTGGAAGGAAGGGCTTGTATGATACAGATTATAAGTTATGGAAAATCATTTATGGGTTGTATTCATCGACAGTGAGAGCCGATAAGTAGAAGGCGGATCCGTCAGTCAACAACCAAAAGGTGCTAAGCCCCTCTGAATCTCGCGTTAGTCTGATCCCGCCTCAGCTAAATAACCATAATAGCTCCCATGAATCACCAGGGTGGAAAAGGCGACTGACGGACCGAGCTTTTAGGAGAGGGGCTCCGGATGAGGGACCTTCCCATAGAATTGCCCCGCAAACGAGGAGGGGGAAGAAAGGTAAACCCAACTCACCACCGAATGAGCCCCGGTTGATTGTCCAGCTTGTCCATTTGTAGGGAGGAAACCTTAAGAGACCTCCTTAGTACTGTCTAGGCAACCCCAGGATCTCCAAGGGATTGTAGGAGAAATGATATCCCTGGGCTTGGGCTGCCGATATTGGAATTCACTGGTAGCCCTTCCCCCCATTGACGAGTATCATCATGGGATTTGGTTGTTCCCTAGGGTTTTCATTGGTTGTTTTTGTGCTTGTCTCTTAATAATTGTCTTTTTAGCTTGTTCAATCTCTTACTCGATATTAGCATTTTACTCACTATTGTCCCGATGCTTGGAATGCGCTCAACCTGGTAGATTATTGCCATGGATCTAGGTTGGGTCCCTTTGAGGTCCATGATCTTGGCAAGTTGAAGAGCTCTCTCCCAGCTATGTTTATTATTATTCATTGTATTTCGGTTTCAAAAAAAATTATGACCTTGGACACTCTTTTGCTGGCCCCTCTCCACGGCCCCTCGTCATTATCTCTCCCCTTCTCTTACCTTACGCTCTTTGTATCAATTGTTTGATCAATTACTCATAGCTATAACCATATGTAACCAGAGATAGTTATATTTATAGTCATGTTGTTTGTACATATTAAAAGGTAAAGTTATTGTAGGTTTATAGTATAGTTTAACAAAACCGTATATACATTTAATACAATTTCAGTAACATCATATTTAATGTGTAAATTTATATATACATATGTACAATGTACATACCAAAAATATAGTTTTAATATATCAAATGTACATATATGTAATTAAGAATTTGCCTCGGTAGATTGAGTTGGATAGTGTGGTCATTTCTCTTTATTCATTTTGAAGAATTAGGAGTTCTCACCAAACATCTCGAATTGCCAATAAATACTACCTGTTACCGGTAACATTAGTCTCGCATACTCTTTCAAAAAAAAAACATTAGTCTCGCATAAATTTCTTGAAAAAAGGATTTATTTTAGTAAACATTATGCGAAGGTTATCTTGTCTCTGGTCCGAGCAGTAGCGTATAATGTCTTAGGCTTGTTGTATTCTCTTTATGTTCTCCTTTCTCCCTCCTTTCTTGCTACTTTGTACATACATTATTTTCTCTCACTCATCTATACAAGGCCTGGCGCCAACTATTAAAAATCAAAAAAAATAATAAAAATCTGTGTGAAATCTACAAGTTTTCTTCTATCCTTTCTTATTTAAGGAATCGTATAGATATTCAGAAAAGAATGAGAAGAAAGATAATATTAAAATACTAGGTAAATAAGTGACCACGATAAAATAATATACTTTGATAATACCACCTCTAGAAATATATAAAAAATTCATATATCCATTATAGATGTCAGGCCGAGTTGTTGAAATAGCATAAATGCATTCATTTTCTAGCTTCCGTTAGCTTACCGTTTTCAAAGATTAACCCCACATGTCAATATTAATTAATTGCTATACCTTTTTCTGTGATTAATTAAATCTATATTGCTTTCATCAAAACTAAACAGTTAATGTGAAGAGGGTAGCGTGCGGGTATAGAACTTTATGGAATTCGTTTTTGCAGTCAGTTTTTAGTTTTTGTAATTATTTTTTAAAAAATACAATTAAATTTTTAAATTTCGCAGTCATCAGTATACAGTTAGTAATCCAGAATTCATAGTCACAAAAAAAAGTATATATTCATTGTTGATGTATTATATGATTAAGATTAGTTTTAGTACCGATTTACAATCAGAAGTCAAATCGAGCTTAAAATAATAATAATAAAAAAAAAAACGCGCATGATCCGTCCGTAAAACGGACCAGCATACTGCCGTCCGTTTTGCGGACGAGTCAATAGACCGTCCTTAAAAAGGACGGGTCTAAACCGTCCGTTTTATGGACGAGTCAATATATCGTCCGTAAATGGACGGGTTTAGACCGTCCATTTTGGACGAGTCACTATACCGTCCGAAAAAAAAAGACCGTCTGTTTTATGGACGAGTCAGCATACCGTCCGTAAAATGGACGGGTCTAGACCGTCTTTTTATGGACGAGTCAATATACTGTCCGTAAAATGGACGGGTCTGGACCGTCCGTTTTATGGACGAGTCAATATACCATCCGTAAAATGGACAGGTCTAGACCGTCCGTTTTATGGACGAGTCAATATACCGTCCGTAAAATGGATAGGTCTAGACCGTCCGTTTATGGACAAGTCAATATACCATCCGTAAAAAGGACCGTCCGTTTTATGGACGAGTCACTATATCGTCCGTAAAAAGGACGGATCCGTTTTGCGGATGTAGTATTTTTGTCCGTTTTGCGGACCACATTATGTACCTCCCTTCGAGACATTATAGGTAATGATCCATTTGGAACAACTCTCGGTTCATAAACAATGAAAGATATTTTTTGTGACTACTAACTCTAGAATACTGACTACGAAATTTAAAAATTCGACTGTATTTTTTAAAAAATGACTGAAAAAACCAAAAAACTGACTGCAAAACACAGACAAGTATCTGGAAACAACTACTCTATGCTAGATTTAAAAAGACTAAACGTAGCTTATCAACTAACAATTGACTGGTTATCATTACATATTCGCCCTAAATTTAATGTCATTTATTTTATTCACAATGTTCATATGTTAAGGGTTAGCTAGTATTAATTATTTTGAATTAGTAAATGAAGGTTCTAATTATAAATGTTACTATTATATGCTACGTTAGTTTATACATATTTTTATGTGAGTAAAGTTCGGATCTAACTAAATCAGTTCGTGTAATAATCTTTACGGATCAATCAGAGACTCAGATTCAGAATGGATTTAAGCACTACCCAAACACATTTTAGGTTTAACCCGAACATAATCATAATATTGAGGTACACCTTATCCTTTTTGTCTTTATTTATGCCTACAAAAGTAGTGAAGTTTCAAGGATACAGAAACGAACAAAATAAAAATACTCCTATCTTTTCACTTCGTGGAAACAATGGTGTGACTATTTGGTGACAGATTCCACATGAGATTTGTAAATCTCAGCGTTATCTTTGAAAAACCCAACTATTCATCTTTAGAAGGAAAAGTTTCCTTTACGATACTGTGTTCGTATAACCCCGCCTTCCACTTGCTCAGCAGAGGGAAATTATCGTCTTTTACTACCTCCTTCCCAGTTACCTCCTGCACAGCTTCCACCCAGCGGTTTATGAGGATGGCCGCTAAGTCTAAGTAACCTAAGTTCTCTCCTCCAAAGAACTTCTTGTTACCCAGCTGCTTTTCGAGGGTCCTGAGGTTCTCACACCCTCTTCCGCTAGCTTCTTCGATTTATCTTCGTCTGAGATCCAACATGCAGCCCAAATCGGGGGAAAACACTATAACAATACAGGGGATTCATCTTTTTAAAAAGCACAATCGGCCTTTAATTAAGTTGTACAGTAATCAAATTAGGCATGAGCTTTTGAAACAACAAACCAAAATTACCGGCTCATTGGTTTTACACGGTTAAGAGAAAAGAAACTAATTTTAAGAATAAAGATATATAAGTAAAGGATCAGAATTGTTTGTGCTTACTTAGTCGGGATGAAATCAGCCCAGAAACGAGCTATAGCCCTCTCATAGGGTCGGCGGGTAAGATTCCAGGACCTGATTTCCAGGTCTCATCGATGTACTCGATTATTTCATGGATTCTGCAATGGGTTTTCCATTGTGAACAAAACAGGGACTTTTTTGTGGATAGGATTATATTTGAGCAGATCCTCGCTCTTCTTTTTGAAGATATCTTCTTCCTCGAAGTATTCAGACTCCACACCTTTCATTTTCAAAGCAATCTCCACCCTCTTGCTAAAAGGGCTCATAAACAACCCATACACCTTCACCTTGTTCGCCTCAGCTGCCATTTTATGTCTGAGTTATCACTTAAGTTATCTTCTTAAAGCTTTTTATAGCAGAAGATTCATTGCTGCGCAAGAGATGTGAGGGATTAGATGTCATCGATGACGATACTACCCAGAAGGTTCTCTGCTTCTGGGCCGGCCACAACAAACAAACAAGGCCCCACCCTGGATTAAATACAATAAAATAGCCCAGAGCATGTGTTTATATTTACACGGCAGCCACAATGATTACAGATTTACTGTCAATGCTAAGCATATTTTCTAACTTTAAAGACGATTTGGCATGTGTGTTAATTGATTGGTAAAGGAGTGGAAGCTGTTCAACAAACTTTTCTGCATGTTGCTCAACTATATCATGATTATTGGATGTTAAAAATAAATTGATGGTCTAAATTCTAATGTTTATTATACGTATATATGTCAAAGTGAATATGTAATTTTAGAAATTAAAAAAAATATTAGTATATATTATGACCCAGGATCAATATCCCAATGATTTGAGGTAAGTAATAAATTCTAAAATTGAAATGAAGTAGTGATTTGAAAAAAAATCCCATGTATAGCAAAAAAAAATCTTATTTAAACATAAGCTTCTTAAAAATAAATATAAGAATGAAGTTCAATTATTTATTACTTAATAAAATATTACGATAAAAAAATTACTCTTTCATTTTATAAATTGTATTGTCTAAATTTAAAATCTATGCTATTATGAAATAATCTACACCTATTTTGAAACATCTATCATTTACTTAAATATCTATAAATTAATAAAAAAACTACATTTCTACTAAAACCCAACACTTGCATTATAGAAGAAAAAAAGAGAGATCCACATTTTAAACAAATGGATTAAATATAACCAATTAGAAAATATTTTGACATGATGAGTTTATTTATTACTAACTAAAAAAACCACTCTTTCACATTTTAAAAATGTATTGTTTAAATATAAAATCTACATTTACAACAAATCTACACCTGCATTTTTAAAAATCTATCATTTTACTTAAATATCTACATTTTTAGTAAAAAGAGAAATTAAATAAAAATCTACACTTCTAAAAAAAAGAAATCAAACAAAATTACACTTGCATTTTAAAAATTTGGTCATGTACTTATATATGTACTTTTACATAAGTATGAAGTAATATTATACGAGATTATATTTGCACCATCTAATTTGAAAAGAGCAATAAATCACTAATTTTTTTAAAAATGGAGATGTAGATCATCCAGTAGAAAAAAGGAAGATAAAATCAAATTATAAGCAAATTGCTTAAAAATAAATAATTAAAAATCTTTGACATCAACCCTTGAAAATAAATATAAAAAGATCACAAGTAAATTTTGCTGGTTTGTATTTATTTGTTACCCACTAAAATAATTTCACTTTTACATTTTAAAATCGTATTGTCAAATTCAAAATCTACACTTTTATTAAACAAATATACATCTAGAATTATAAAACAATCATTTTACTTAAATATGTTCACTTTTACTTAAGTGAGGAATTACTAAAATTCTACACTCAATTAAACAATACTACACCTAATTTGAAACATTTATCATTTTAATTTAATATCTACACTTTTAAGTAAATTAAGAATTAATAAAATCTACACTTCTATCAAACAAATCTGTATTTGCATTCATAAACATTTTACTTAAATTTATAATTTGAAAATAAAATGATAAACCATCATTACTAATATAGATCCCATATTTTAAGCAAACTACTTTTTTAAAAAATTAAAATTCAATTTTTTAAATTATAAATAAAAAAATCTCTTGACATTACCTATGAGTGAAGAATCAACTAGAGGAAGTTAGAGTGAAAAGAAACTTCCATAAATCTCCATATCGTATGGAAAGTTGTTAGTAGAAAAAAATTGTTATAATTAATAAAAGTCTATTATACTCTTTTATAATTATTTGATTGATTTTATAAATAAACCATTTATTAAATAAATAAACTCATATACATATACGGTTGAGATTAATATTTTATAAAATAAAATATAATCTGAAGGTTATAAATGGGTGAACACTGAACACATACCCAAACCATATAAACATCGTCAATGTGCTATTGGTAGGGATTTAACCTTTACAAATGTCTAATTCAGCTATTTGAATTTGACTCGTCTTAACAACCTTTCGTGTCTTGACATATCTGCTTTTACTGTGATGAAATCGGTAGTAGTGGGTAAGACACCATTTTTCAACTGTTAAAAATGTATACTCAATATAATAAATAAATATAGATCTATGATAATATTATAGAAATAATATATTCAGTAAACTTCAAAATAACAATATAAATTTTTGAAAATAAATAGTATTTTTATTTGCAGTTATTATTTAAAAAAAGTAATGCATTTACAAGTCTATTAATGGAAGAGTTGCAAAAAAAAATCCAAATAATATTATAAATAAAATATAAAAATGTAATTAACAAGTAGAGAATTAATAACAATAATAAATATGAAAAGAAGTAAAGTAATAATATAACCATTTTATATGACTCTTAGAAACATTAACACCAGTGAAATACAATCCATTCTCAAACAAATAATCGGTTTGTTGTAGGTAAGAGCATCCACCATAATAAGTTTCTTATTTGATTTTTTCAAACACTTGTTGCTAAAATATTACTTTCTCATCTTCCAAATACATGATGTTTTCAAGAAATAAAGACACAAATAACTGGATCATTTTACCTTCACTTTTTACACTGAAAATTGAAATATAGAGCTGTGAATTAAATATAAAAGGTAGTCAGAAAGTAAAGGATAAATTAATATACTAAAATATTTATATTGCAAAAATAATGAGAAGATACAATACATCATCTATTAGACTCGTTATCAACCTACTTACCACTACCACAATTCAAAAACATAACATTCTCTCTTACCACATTATTATTGTTGTTATTGTTGTTGTTTGCTGCTGCTGCAGTTGTTGTTGTTTGTTGTTGTCGTTGTTGTTGTTGTTGTTGTTATTGTTGTTGTTTTTATTGTTGTTGTTAGTAGTTGATGGTGGTGGTGGTGGTGTGGTTGTTGTTGCTACCGTCATTGTTGTTATTGCTGCTGCTACTCATATTACCCCTTATCTTCTTTAGTATTTTAGTTTAAAAAAATTTATACCAAGATCAATAAGATAACATATAGCACATTCATTTGCTAATTTTTGTAGTTTAACCTTTAGAGATTATTTACTGATTTCATTTTTTCATATTGTTTCTAAATTCTATTTTTCTCATATTGCATAAATTTCAAAATAAGAACCATGTTGGAATAGTGCGTGTGATGAACACTCTTGATTTGCATGTATTTTCTTCTGCCTGTTGTTTGGGTTTCCCTTTTATAAGTTTTGTCAGTTTCTTAAGTTTCATTCGTTGTTTCATTTTCCAATTTATTACTCTAGCATATGTATAGTTTTCATTTATTTGAGTTGTATTAATCAAGTGGGCATATGTAAAGGGTTGAGTTTAGATTTCTCCCTAGATTATAAATAGGGGAGTCTGCTATGGACAAATACACATCTGAAATACAAAGATCAAAATCTCAAGTTACAATTTCTTCTCCTTTTTACATCAAATTTCTATCAATTTCATTATGGTATTAGAGTAGGAATCAATGATTTTCTTTTAGATTATAACAAAATAAAGAACAATGTTGCAAAACGATTGATGTTCTTTCTTCAGACAAACATGGCTAGCGAAAAAGGAATTGAGAATAAGACTGGCGCCAAGAAAAGTGTGACAAATTACTCAGATCCTCTGTATGTCCATCCGTTTGAGAAGGAATTTGCAGGTCTTTTGCTTGTTAAGTAAGAATTCACAAACTAGTCATATTTGTTTTACGAAGTGGATTTTGGACCCTGAGGCAACAACTCATATGTCCAAAGCTTGTAATTTCTGTGTCAATTCAAGAATTTTGTCACACTCCAAGTTTGTGGTTTTGCCTGACGGTCGGCCATAAGTAGTTTCTATGGTTGGAGAAGTGGAATTAGGTAAATATTGATGGGTCAAGGATTATTATACATCCCAGATTTTAAATTCAATTTACTCTCTATTAAAAGGTTAGTAAAACAAATTGCTCGGCCGCTCATTTTTGGTGAGAAATATTGTTTTGCATAGGATTCTATTACAAAGAAAGTTAAGGTCATAGGGTTGGATCAGGAAGGTATCTATATTTTAAAGGCGGAACGAGCTAGTCAGGTTTTTTGTGTTTCTGAAGACATAACAGAGAGAGTCGATCATCAACTTTTTGTGTCTTATTTTCAGAGTTAGTGTCAAGACCGTGGAGTTACATTACAGTTTAGGTCATGTTCCTTTTCATAACCTAGTTCAAATGGGACTTATAATGAGTAGTGATGTTCTGTTAGATTATGCTTTTGACATTTGTTATAAAGCTCATGCACAATGTCTTCTGTTTAGGCACTTAGAAATTAAAACCTAGAAACCTTTTGAGATGGTTCATGTGAATGTTTGGGGACCGTTGAATGTCACCACTTACGGCTACATATATTTTATCTGTTTTGTAGATGATAATACCAGAATTACATGGGTTCAACTTTTGCGTCACAAGGGAGATGCATGGGAATAGTAGCGGACCCAGAACTTTTGTTTAGGGGGGGCAAAAAAAAATTTTGACACTATTGTTCTTTAAAACATTATGTTATTTTATATTTGTCAAAAATTTATAAGAGTATTTTACAAAATTTCAAAAGTTTCGGGGGGGCTGGTGCCCCCCCCCCCCCCCAAACCCCCCTTGCATCCGTCTCTGCATGGGAAGCTCTTGTAAGCTTTCTTAAGATGCTAGAATGTCAGTTCGATGACAAGGTAAAAGTAGTTGTAGTGACAATGCAAAATAATTGGGTAGTTCTAATGAAAGGAGAACTTATGTCACTTGAGAAGGAATAGTTTATCAAACTACTTGTGTTTATACTCCTTAGCAAAATGTTGTGGTTGAAAAGAAGCATAAGTACCTTCTTGAGACCGCCATAGCTCTTTTCTTTCAATCTCAAGTTCTGCTTACTTACTGGGGTGAATGCATAATCGACTGCTTATCAAGGATTTAAAAGAGAAGACTCCAAAGCCTAGTTATGATGTTATACAACATTTTGGTTGTTGGTGTTATAGAACTCTTGTTGGTGACAAGGGTGACAAATTTAGTTTGAGGGGTGAGGCTTGTGTTTATTTGGGTGAAGAACCTAGGAAGAAAGGGCATAAGTTACACAGTTTGGATACATGACAGGTTGCAGTTTATAGGGAAGCACTCTTTTCCCTTTTACAAAGTACTAGGTTGTGTCTTCTAGTTCTCTAGGGAATGTTGTTGATTCTTTTGATCAGTTTCCTCAGGATTGGGAAGTCGATAGTCCCAGCCCCCTTGGGCATTCTTCTTTTGATAATAATGTCACTATTCATCCTCCTGGTGAATATGTTGTCACTGTTCATCCTCCTAGTGAAGATGTTGTGCCAACTGTGGTAGTCGAGCCAGATCATATTGGGGAATCAAAAAGTAGTCTTCGATGCTCTAGTCGTGAGAGTCATTGTCTTGGGTATCTTGATGATTATGTTTGTTCTTATCATTCCCAAGACATTATGGATGCGCGTGTTTATCATAGAGGAAAGCATGAGAATATGTTGGAGGGTTGTCAAATTCTTAAGGATACTAGGAATGTGGTTTCTTGTGCGTTCTTTATGATCACTCCACATGCTTCATCTGATCGCATTATGAAAAAGGAGCCACAATCATATAAAGAAGTGGTTGTTTTTGCATATTGATGAGAGACTATACAGAATGAACTAAATGCAAAAGGCTTTACTCAACGCCATGCGTAGGATTATCATGAAATTCCTCACCAGTTGTTAAGATGAGCACAATTCGTGCTCTTTTTGTCGTGGCTCTTCATAATGGGTGGATTGTTAATCAGTTAGATGTTAATAATGCTTTCTTACATGGTGATCTTTATGAGGGGGTATATATGAAAGTGCCTCCAGGTTTTGATGCATCTGGATGTAATAAAACTTGTTTGTTAAAGCAGTCTCTCTATGGTTTGAAACAAGCTTCACGTTAGTGGTTTTCTAAGCTGGCTCTCTTTCTCAAAACTCTTGGGTTTTGTCAATCCAAAAATGATTATTCTTTGTTTTACAAAACAAGCAGTGCCCACTCGCTGTATGTTGCAGTTTATGTCGATGATATGCTATTGGTTGGCACACATCAAGAGGATATTGATCAACTTAAGTAGACATTAGATGATAATTTTACAAATCAAGGATCTTGGGAATTTACAATACTTTTTGGGTATTGAGTTTTTACATACGTCTAAAGGTGTTATTCTTATGCAATAGAAGTTCTATCAAGATCTCCTTAAGGAGAATGATTGTGAAGATAGCAGAGTTATAGCTGGTCCTATGCAAGCTGGGCTTTCTCTGCACCGTACTGATGGTAAACCTTTTGATGATCCTTGTGTTTATCGACGGCTGGTCGGGAAATTGAATAATATGTCTAACACTTGGCTAGATCTTTGTTTTGTTGTGCATGTCCTTAGTCAATTTATGCAACAATCTGCTGATGTTCATATGCAAGCTGCTCCGCATACTTTGCGTTGTGTGAAAGGTACCTTATCTTATGGGATCATCCTTCGTTAGGGGTCTAAGACTATGTTGGATTTGACAGCCTATTGTGATTCTAATTGGGCTGCTTACCCACACAAAAACCATTGGTGTAAAGCTATGAAGGCTAAGTTACAGCTAATAACACTTTGGGACGTGCTACTTTGCCTAAAGGGAAGAAAATAGTGGGTTGCAAGTGGGTTTACAAAGTAAAACTGAAGTATGATGGTTCTTTAGAAAGAATAAAGCTCATCTAGTTGTAAAGGGCTACACACAAAAGAAAGAGATTGACTACACTGAGACTTTCTCTTCAGTGGTGCGCATGAATACCATTACACACCATAAGCAGTTGCTGTCAAACGAAATTGATATACTGACCAATTGTTCGTAAATAATGTCTTCCTTCATGGGCATTTAGATGAAGAGATCTACATGAAGCTCCCTCCTGGTTTATCTTTCGACACAACTATCCACACCGACACTCCTATTTGCAAGTTGAAATGTTCTCTTTATGGCATAAAACAGGCCTAACGACAATGGTGTGCTTGATTAGCTTTATTTCTGAAGCAACAAGGTTTTATTAATTCATGTAATGACTAATCATTGTTTTTCAAGAAACAACCATCATCTGTCATCTTCACAGGAGTTTATATGGATGATTTACTTGTTTGTGGTAATGATTTGGATGTTATTGAGTCTCTCAAGGTTAGCCTTGATAGAGAATTTTGCATTAAGACTCAGGGCGCTCTTCATTATTTCTTTGGCCTTGAATTCCAGCGAAACAACAAGGGATTACTTGTAACTCAGAGGAAATATATTTGGATATTGTACAGGAGTTCGATCTGGTCGACACCAGACCTGCTGTTAGTCCTATTGAAGCAGTTACCAAATTGACTTTGGGTAATGGCGTCCTTCTCGGCAACCTAGAATTTTTATACACTGTTAATTGGTAAGCTGAACTATCTTACCAACACCCGTCCAGAGCTTCCATATACAACATCATAGTCAATTTTTGCAGTCTCCTTATTACAATCATCTTATTACCGCATCACATGTTCTTCGCTATGTCAAAGGAACTGTTGGAAATGGAATACACCTTAATAGCAACTACAATTAGGATCTTTTTGCTTTTTGAGACTCAGACTGGACAGTCTCGACACTAAATGAGTGGTTACTTTAATCTTTTTTACGGATCTTCATGGAAGTCAAAAAACAAATCTATGTTTCCTTGTCTTCAGCCGAGGATGAATACCATGCTATGTGCAATGTGTTTACTGAGCTGGCCTGGCTCTCTCGTCTCCTTCATGAACCGGGGGTGACACACATACATCCCACTTATTTCAGATATGATAACAAATCTGAAGTTCATATTGCAAAGAACCCGATTCTTTATGAGAGAACAAAGCATGTGATTGATTGTCATCATGTAACGGATCAGATTTGTAGTGACTTGATTTCAGTTGAGCATATCCCGAATCACCGTCAGTTAGCCGATATGCTAACAAAGAGTCTGTATAGGAAGCAGTATCAAGAACAATTTCAGAAGATGGGTATAACAGCGTCTCTGTTAGCACTGTTACAGTCATCTAATAGCAAGACTTGAATTGGTTTTCACGTGTCTTGAGGGGAGTATTAACATTGATTAGTCTCTTATTTTGTCTTGTAGTCAATGTCCTAATTACCCTTCTCAAGCTGTCATTCAGTTGGTAGCTTTTTTTTTTATAAATAGAGCCAAAACTTTTATAAATGGAACTAGTGGCACAAAAGATGGGCCTCATTAAAACCTTCCTAGGCAAAACCCATTAGGAAAAAGCCTAGGCAGGGAAAAGAGTGCCCGCCACAAAATACATCCTTGAGTCTTGACTACGGGGCGAGCCCAACAAATGAAATAAGACATCCCTCTTAACACCGAGCCAACCTCAGGACCATGTGACATAAACCCACAGAACATAAAGCATAAAATAACATAAAGAAGAAACCAGAACCACACTGACTCCCTCCACCCACAATACATTAAAGAAGCATCATGTCCTCCTGAAGGTTGTTGGAATTGACAAACAGTTCGAAAGGAATGGGGAATTCGAGCCACCAGCTTTTCATCCATCTCCACACCCCTCTTTTTGTATCCAAAATAGCCTTTTCCGGTAGGACTATCCCACCTCTGAATACCACCTCGTTTCTCATATTCCAAATACTCCATACTCCATAGAATAGGGTCGATCTCCACACTTTCCTCGGGCCTCGGTTCAACTTAACGGCCATCCATTCCTCAAAAATTTGTTGTGGAGTTTCCTTAAAAGTGAAGCTTATCCTCCACCACCTTAAGAGATTATTCCATATTTGGATAGCAATATCACAGAAAAAAATAATGTGTTCCAGGCCTTCCATACAACGCCTACATAAGGGGCACCAGCATTGCCCAATCGGGATCATGTCTTTCTCAAATAGCCTATCTTTCGTCATCAGTTTCCCAACCAATACAAACCACATATGTACCTCTATTTTCGGTTCAGCCACTTTGCACCATAACATGTTGCTGATTGCGCCAGGGGCCTGTTCACTATGGGTATTAGTGAGGCGTACGTACAGCTCCCTTGTTGAGAACTTTCCATCTGCCCCCAACCAGATGGTCTCGTCCCCATGCTCCTGCTGCAGCGCATGACCAGAGATCAGCCTCAACAGTTCCTGTTCCATATCCTCTTCGTAATTGAATAGTTGTCGACGCCACTGCACAGACCACGCCCACGCCCCATTGTTCCATCCTCCCATGTCCGCCACGCACCCATCCTGGTTCACAGACAGTGTGAACAATCTCGGAAATTTTCTTCGCAGCGTTATCTCCCCCAGCCAGCGATCATCCCAGAACGATGTGGATTTTCCATCACCCACACATCTCCCTATGCTATTCTCCAATATTTCGTTCAACTGTTCATCTTCCAGCCTCGTCGCTTTAACCACACCAGCCTACACTCTGTTGAATTGTCGGAGCTTTCGAATGCTAGCTGCCGACCCAGTTCCACCATCTGCTCCATAGATCTTCGAGACCACTCGATGCCACAGCGACCCTCTCTGTTTTACAAACCGCCATCGCCATTTAGCAAGTAGGCATCGATTCTTCTTATGAATATCGACAAAACCCAGGCCACCACAATGTTTGGGCTTTGTCATTGTACTCCATGCACCCGGCACCATATATCTCTCTCTCGTTTTACCCCAGCAGAACTTTCTTTGTTTCTCAATGAGCAACTTACGGACTTTACTTGGTATAACAAACATGCTGGAGTAATATAACGGAATAGCTTCCAAAACCGATCTTACCAGCACTCCTCTACCCGCCTTGGATAGCGTCGTTGCTTTCCATTTAGCCAGTTTCGATTCCACTTTTTGCAAGACCGGTTGCCAAGTAGCCACATGATTCACTCTAGCCCCAAGCGGACAGCCTAGGTAGGTTGTCGGCAGCTCACCTATGCTGCATCCCAGAACCACCGCTACCATCCTTTCTTCTTCACTTGTAGCATTCAAACAGTAAGCAACAGTTTTTCCCATATTTATACAGAGACCACTCATACTAGTGAAGCATGCCAGGAATCGTTGTAATTCAACAATCTCACCCAACTTAGGCTCACAAAACACCAGTGTGTCATCGGCATACTGGAGGTGTGTTAGGACCACACCATTTCTTCCAACCGCAAGGCCTCTGAGCCTCCCCAAACACACGACTTTTTTAAACATCCAGCTAAGAGCTTCCACCACCATAACAAACAAGAACGGGGACAGCGGGTCACCTTGTCTTAGTCCCCGGTGTGTTTCAAAAGGTTTCGTTGGAGAACCGTTGACTAGGATTGAGATTTTCACACTAGTCACACATTCCATCACCCATTGAATCCATCTACTTCCAAAACCGAATTCTTTCAACATCATGTGTAAGAACTCCCACGAGACGCAGTCATATGCTTTGCGAAAGTCAATTTTCACTAACACTCCCTTCTTCTTATTTTTCCGCAACCATCTGATCGTGTCATTAGCTATAAACGGACCATCAAGGATGCTTCTTCCTTGCACAAAAGCTATCTGGGTTTCCCCTATAAGGGCTGGTAACACTCTGGACAGGCGCTTGGCCATGATCTTAGCTATCACTTTATACAGACAGCCCAGCATACTGATTGGTCTGTATTCATCGAAACTGGCTGCTTCGGGATGTTTAGGTATCAAGGTTATCCATGCCATATTCTTACCCTTCTCCAGCTTGCCTGTGATGAAGAAATTACGCACATCTTTCGCAAAATCTGCGCTTATGATGTTCCACATTCCTTTAATGAATCGCATATTAAAACCATCGTAACCAGGTGCCTTTGAACCATCACACTCCCACACAGTTCTCCGTATTTCCCCAATCGTTGGGATTTCCTCCAAGCGCCTACTTTCCTCCTCGCCCAGAACAGCATGATCAACTTGTGGTGGCTGTATGTGTGGCAAGATTAAGCCGCTTGGCTTATAAAGACTGGAGAAGAACGTGACAATATGTTCTCTGATCTCCCCCGGCTGTACCAGCAGCCTCCCTCCAACCGACAATTGCAGTATTTGTTTTCGTTTCCGGTTTAGCGTAGCCACCCTTTGGAAATACCGAGAATTGCTATCAGTATCTTTTTATACTTATCTCTAGCTAGCTGGCGCCAATATATTTTGCTATTACGTGTTGCAGTAGCTAGCTCCATCATGACTTTGCGCTTACTGTTCTCCAGCTCATCCGACCATTCCCCTTCTTCTATCTTAGCTTCAAATTCCCTCAGCTTGTTCTGCATCGCTTTCACTCTTTCATTTACGTTACCAAACACTGACCGATTCCACTCCTTCAATGTACTCTTAAGCATTTTCAGTTTGCGTTGGGTAGAAGCCATTTGCATGTGTTTCCATTCTCTACTGACAATCTTCCCAAAATCTGGGTGTTCCAGCCACATGTCCCACGTTTTAAATGGTTTTGGGCCCCATTGAATGCTTCCCATTGTTACTACTAGCATTCTGTGATCCGAGAGATCCCATCCTCCACTAGCCAAGGTTATATCCGCATAAAATGCACACCACTCATCCTGTATGAAAGTCCGATCAATTCGACTGCATGTTCCCCTTCTCTTCCACGTAAATCTTGCATCACGTAACGGTATCTCTACGAGCTCCATCTCGTCAATCCACCTCCTAAACTCACTACACACCTCAGCCTCCTGCCTATTATTCCCATGGAGTCTATCTGATGCTACCAGCACCGCATTAAAGTCCCCGACTACGAGTAATGGCCTGTTCCAGTTAGCATTAGCAAGCATTATGTTGTCAAACATTTCCTTCCTTAGCCTTCTATCACAGGGCGCATATACAAATAGAACAGCGCCTTTAAAACCGTCTGCGAGTATGTTGACTTCTAACATCATCCAACGATCTGCTTTCTCAATCTTCTCTACTACTACCTCCTCCTCATTCCACATTACCACAATCCCTCCCGATCTTCCCACCGCCCCAACTGAGTCCCAGGCTAGGCTCACCCTTCTCCCTCCCCAAAATTTCGCGACTCTATTGGCTGTTACTTGGGATAGTTGTGTCTCGACCAAGCCTATTATCGTTATCCTCCTCTCTTTTATCTCCCTTCGAATTTTTACCACCTTTTGATCCGAGCCCATTCCCCGGATATTCTGCATCCCCACTATTATCCCCATGTTCGGTCGTCTTGATGCAGTTCAAGATATTCTGTCGTAGACTTTCTCTAGCAGTTTCTGGGTCAGGGACAACACATCCTAACGTCTGTAATAGATTCATGCACTCTCCCACCTCGGCACTTACATCGACTATTCTTCCTTCTGAGTCTCTTGTCGTGCTCTTCTTTGTCTGCCTCTCCTGGACGGTATTTTCGTGGAATAAATCCCCAAAAGGTTAGAAATTCCTTCTGTCGCGTCGCCTGTGTGATTTATTCTTTTATCGACTTGTGATTGGGGAGTGTTAAGCACAATTAAATCCCTATGCATAAGGGAATTTTTTGGTAACTTCATTTGATGTCTGTCGACATTATCCTCTACCGTTTGAGACATAACTGGCGCCTCCCCCATACTCTCTGCTACTCTCGGTGTTTGGATCGCCGTATGGTTAGTATCATTAAATAATCCTTCAACATTCCTTTCTACGTTTATTGGTTCCACGTGGGAGTGATTCTCACTCTCTGCGACCTTAGATAACCATTCCCCTTCTGGCAACCGTCCCTCTCCCACGTTCTCCAGTCCTTGGGTTTGGTTTACATTTTGTCCACTAGCTACAATCTCCTCCCACGCGGCTTTATTCCCCTCTCCGATTCCTGAAGTGCTTGTTTGACTACCCATCTCCGGATTAATCTTTTCCTCATTCCGGTTATGACCTTGGGTAATTTGGAGGATGCTTTCCGCCACCACCGTCTGTGATCCGCCCAGGCCTGGCGGTTCTGCCTCAACAATCGATACCAAAAAGGACTTCTCCTCTACCAAGACGTTAACCTTCCAGTTGATGAATTGTAGAGTGGAGGTCTCTACCTGTACTTTGATCTCTGCATTTTCCACCACTTCTGATTCCTCCTCATCCACCCTGATGACCTCCCCGACCAGTTTAGCAATACGAGCCACGTTGGATTTATTCCACGCATGTATGGGAATCCCTCTGATCAAGATCCATGTCTTTCTGGTCTCCACCTGATCCTCTATCGTCCATCGTCGAAGGATGATGTCCGACTCCTCCTGGCTGTCAAGTACTCTCTCTACTGCCCCCCTGGTATTAAAAACCATTAAGAACCTCTTTCTCGATAAAGCCAGGACTTCGGCTAGTTCCGGCCATCGCCTCTGTAGTAAACTGGTGGCTTCTCCTGGGCTCCTCTCAGTGTGTAATTCCGCCACCACACACCGCTTCAGGCATCGTAACATTTGCGCATCCCGCTCCAGTCTCACCGTCAATCTGCGCCGACACCTTTCTCCCCTCCAACTTGCTAGATTCCCGTTGCCTTACTCTTTTGTCTGTTGCAATCTGGTTGTGTGATCTCCATCGGCCCCTCGCTTCTCCTCCCCTCCTCTTGTCCTTCGTACCCTGGAACTCCATTCTTGCTTTCAGCCTTACTCCATTAATACACCAACCATTGACTCTGTCGATAACCTTTCTCGCATTAGCCACGTCTTCAGCCCCACAAAGGCGCATGCATGGTTATTCGTCCTTCTACTCTTTCTGCTTATGTATAACCTCACCCATTGGGCAAACCTTTTGATTATCTGTCCTAGTTGAATGTTTGATGTCTGTCTATGGACATTGTCGATAAAAACTGAAGTCTGACCTACTCATTTCTGGTACGTAAGTTCAGGAGTTCCCCAGTTCTCCGCCTGTGCCTCAAACCTGTTTTGCTTCCTTTGTCGATCCACGGGTTTCCAAGTTGTCTTCTTACGCTTCCTCCAGTAGTCTTCGTTGTTTCTCCAGTGCTTATCCTTGCTTCCCCGGCCCATAGGACCTCTGTCACCCATGGACGCCGCACGAGTTTGGTATTTGTTTGTCGGATGTTTTGAGGTTTTTTGTGTGATTCGGATGTTTTGAGGTTTTTTGTGTGATTCAGATGGGGGGAAGTGTGGGGGGGGGGGGGGGGGGGGGATGGGTGTGATTGGTTTTGGATAGAGTGTGGTGGGATTTGCGGCGGTTACCAGGTGGGGGATGGGGCGGGCGGGGCAAACATGGTTAGGGGCGGTCGTCGACGGAAAGGTTAGAGAGAGGAGAGAGCGCATCTTTACGCACGTCTATAAGCTGATACATATGGCTTAGAAATGGCAGAAGATCCTTTAGATGAAGCAAGATAGCTGCTTCCACTGTCATTCAGTTGGTAGCTACTACTACTCCCTCCTATTCTAAATATAAGTCGTTTTAGGTTTTAGAATTATATTCAAATTATAAGTCGTTTTAGACTTTTTGTATCTATCTTTCTACTTTTACCCTTTCTACTTTTTTAATTATTATTATCATTGCACTCTACTTTTTCTCTTACCAATAAAGTATACTTACTTTTTTATTCTCTCAATACAAAAAGTAAGGGTATACTAGTCTTTTTAAACTCTTTCTTAAAAATTGTGAAAAAGTCTAGAATGACTTATAATTAGAATAGGAGGGAGTATTTTATTAGTGTCTCTCTGTGTAATTAGTGTAAACATCAAAATCTTTTCGCGATTATGCTCTTCTCTCCTTCCTAATCTTCAATACCAATGAGTTCTATTCATCCTTCTCCTCTGTGTTCGTGCTCGTATTCTCATACTTGGATCGGAGCTAGATCCTGCTAATTCCACAAGAAGATGCATTGGAACGAGAGCTCTTACCGAAAGAGAAGAAAAGCATCGATATGTGCTTACTGTTCATTTCAGTTTTATAATTGGACTTAAGTTAAATTTGATTCTAACTCGGTTCAATTTCACTTGTTTCAGATTCCGGATGTTTTTGCGTTGTACTATTCAGTAGTGAAGATTATTAGGATTATTTGGTTAGATCTATTCAATTTTTAACCTTTTAAAGGGATCGAGCTCCTTAACCGACAATTTCTATCTGTTGATTGAGTCCTGCAGTGCATTGACCAATGATGCACATGCGTGACTTACTTTTGACTAATTTTGGGAGACAGCGCTCAAAGCGATCCATAGATACCTTCAAACATCAGTATTTAACATATGTATTCAGTACCCTTTTGTTCTATATTTGCAGATTAGGACTTGACTTATGTGGGTTATGCGGTTGGCATAGTATGCAGATTATTGCGTCAATCCGGGGTTTACCCAACTATGAGTTCCCTCATTATAAAAGAAAATTACGAGATTAGTGTTTTTTATTCTAAGCCCAGAAAAACAGTGAATTGTAAGGATTGCTGATGCTAGACAACGATACATGTGGGCAGTCCGCCGTAATAGCTTGGAAATTACTTGGCGACAGATTCAACACGAGCTTTGAAAAATGCGACTAGTTTATCCTTGGGAGGAAGAATTTCCTTCCCAATACTCCAGTCAAGTAATTCCTTCCGCCACTTACACATCAACGGGAAATCATCTTCCTTCACCAGCTTCTTTTCTTTAACCTCTTGGACAACTCCCACCCAGTGTGCTAAGATGGCCGCTAAGTCCACGTAACCCACATTCTCTCCTCCAAAGAACTTGTTGTCTCCCAGCTGTTTTTCCAGTATCCTCAAGTTCTCAGAAGCTTCTTCCGCTAGTTTCTTGGATTTCTCTTCGTCTGATGACGAATGCGCTTCCCAAATCGGTATCATGCACTGTAACATCACAAAAGGTTAATTACGTTATGAGTAAAAAAAACCATTTTGTAAGAACAATAAGGAATCAGAGATCCTCTTATACCTTGGCTGTGATGAAGTCAGCCCAGAAACGAGCCATGGCACGGTCATACGGGTCAGCAGGCAAAATAGCAGTGCCAGATTTCCACGTCTCGTCAATGTACTCGATGATCATCATGGACTCTGCGATGGGTTTTCCATTGTGGACAAGAACAGGGATCTTCTTGTGGACAGGGTTGTATTTTAGTAGATCAATGCTCTTGTTAGAAAGATCTTCCTCAATGAACTCGTAATCCACACCCTTCATCTTCAATGCTATCTCGACTCTCTTGCTAAAAGGGCTAGCCCACATCCCATACAGCTTCACTCTGTTAATATCCGCACTAGCCATTTTCTTTGAGTGAGTGATCTCAGAATTAAGTTTCTTGTGGAATGGAATTCCATCTTTTTTGGCTATTTATAGCAGGAGATTCATTGCTGCGCAAGTCTGGTGGAATATATATAATTCAGTTGATGGTGTCATTGATGACGATTACTGGCTGAGTATGGTTGTTTGTTGGTGTGAGTTTTTGTTTCTTTTCGAGTAAAATGTAAGGGGATATAATATAATAATATGACTCATTTAGACTAATAATGTATAGTATAAGCTTACTTTATTAATTAACCTCCTCTGATTTCGTGCATTTAAGGAAAATAGTTCCCTTTTTCTTTGTCATGACAGGATCGTTTTGACAATATTCCTCATTTTCCTGCTCCCCAGCAGGTGTACTTGGATCTGCTGATGCAGATGGTGCGGGAGGAGCTTGCTGTGGTGTACCTGAAGGAGCAGGCTGATGCAAAGATGACGGATCATATGAAGGAGCAACAGCCATCTGAGTTTGTTGCTGTGCGCCACCAGCTAAATTGGTCCAGTTAAATCCGCCAATTAATTCTGCGTCATCATATATCAGCTGCTCACAAAAAGTGACCAGCTCCTGTTACTCATGTTGGCAACCTGGTTCGATGAACCCGCACCAGCATCAAAGTGTGCACCAAAATCAGGGGGTACCTGGCCATAGGTGGTCTGCTCTGGCTGACAAGGTGGCGGTGGCTCAAAGGATGGCCGATATCCCTCTTCCTCAGTGTCTGCAACAGGGACAATGGAAAGCTGTGTCTGAGATGAAGGGTAGTTCTGGGGTGGTGGTGGTGGTGGTGCGTAGTCACGCGGCCCTCTTCGTCTCTGACTGTACGGCCGGCTTCTAGCAGCCCTGGGGCCAGGATTGTCGTTGATTTGATAAGCAGGGTACTGCAACTCCACCCTATCTGGCGCTGCTGTGACAACTCCTGGGGGAATGGCACAGACCGATGGTAGTGATCAACATCAATAGTCTGAGAAAGTCTGGTGGCATATCCCCGAACACTAGGATCGGTAGGGATCCTCTGAAGCTGCTCCACTGCAGACGCCTGATCAACCAGGTAGAACAACGGTTATATAATGGTAAAAAACAATACAATTATCAAACTAGAGGAACAGCTGACAAACAATTTAAATAAATGCTTACCACGATGACATTCCTCCTGCTCTCAACAGTGAACCAAGCAACAAAATGCTGGAGGAACCAAACCATATATGCACTCCTCCTGTCCAGTGGAATGCTCCTTGGCGTCGTGGTGTAATCACCCGGAAATGACTCCTATTGTTCCACATCTGGATGTGGTCATGGAATATTTCCCACCATCGCGCATCTGGCCTACCGTTCTGGTGATTTGTACATGGAGCATGTCACAGTCGAGTGGGGGAGCAGGAATAGGCTGATCATACCCGAACTGGTGCAGTACTCGGTCCGGCTGGTGACCCTCTACAACGTTGTAGTGGATTAAAATACCACTACAGCCCCCTATCTGGATGTGGTGATCTGCCACCACGTACGCTGCCAAATCCACTATAGAATATTTCGAAATAAATATTAAAAATATGCAAACAAATTATAACAAATAAATTAGTATTGTAATAAGGTTTAGTTTATATTACCTCTCCTCTCCCTCGCTCGGTGGAATCCTCATATGTCCAGAGTTTGTCGCGCAGCGAAAGCGCTGATGCTATTTCCCTTGCCATTATATCTGCAACATGACATAAAATTAGGGTTGTAGAGTAATTTAATAAAATATTATTTGAACAACCATACAATGTGTAGTTTGTTACCTATGAGCAAGTGCAAGATGGGGTGAAAGATTAATCCGATCTGGGGTGAGTCGTGGCCTAAATGCAGGGATACGCTCGTATGCCCAGACGGTGAGCAACTTAACTTACTGCAGCCATTCAGATACTTAGTGTCGAATTTGGTGGCGTTGCACATCTCCCTATAGAAATGTGCAAGAAGCGCGGACCCCCAGCTAAGCCCCCACTGTAGGCAAAATCCTCCAACAGCAACAGATAACTGACATCCACCTTGTCCCATTAGAGTTGGGAAACAGAACCCTCCAATCAGTCTCATAATATATGCTCTCGCGTGCTGCTGATGAACAATAGCGTCACGCTGACCAAAGTCAGCGTCTGTCTCCACAAACCTCTCAGCTAGCCACGCAATGGGTATCTGGTTCCCCTTGTGAGTAGGGGGGACATCACCAAGAAGACGCTGGCACACCGCATTAACATCCACATTACTGGTGGGGAAACAGATAGGTTCCCCCTCAATAGGCAACCCAAAAAGCACACTAACATCCTCTAAGGTTATGGTAACCTCCCCGAATGGCATCAAGAATGTGTGATCTCAGGACGCCATCTATCAATCAAAGCGCTGATGATGCCAGTACAGTTTTCCATCTCATATTTGCTGGCCCAAAAAAACCAGCTGTAGCAACGTATGGAAGTATAGCATCATGTAGGGTAGTAGCACCCTTCCAGCAGGATCTTGTTTTCAAATTCCTATTTTGGTACTGTGCATACATCTACATTCCATACAAATTACCATTTAATAGAGCACAAATAACAAAAGTTCGAATATTAATACAATAACTACATTACAATCATCTACACATTAAATTATATAATTAAAAAGAATTAATGTTACAACGGACAGTTAATAATTAGACTAAACAGCTAAATATAGTAAATGTTATTTAACTAAACCATATATAATGATTAGAATGTAATTTACAAAAATTGTTATGCTACGTTACCTACAATTAACTAAAACGGTCTATAAACTAAGCAACTATAATGAATTAATAATTAACAGAATTAATGTTGCACGGACAGATAATAATTAGGCTAAACAACTAGATATAGTAAATGTTATTTAACTAAACCATATATAACGATTTAGAATGTAATTTACAAAAATTGTTATGCTACGTTACCTACAATTAACTAATACGGTCTATAAACTAAGCAGCTATATTGAATTAATAATTAAACAGAATTAATGTTACACGACAGATAATAATTAGACTAAACAACTAGATATAGTAAATGTTATTTAACTAAACCATATATAATCATTTAGAATGTAATTTACAAAAAATGTTATGCTACGTTACCTACAATTAACTCATACGATCTACAAACTAAGTAATTATATTGAATTAACAATTAAAAAGAATTACGATTACACAGACAGATACTACAATCAAAATAATACCAAACAATAATAAAATTACTAATACTAGTTAAATACAGAGATACTATAATTATTGCATCGATTATCACTATATCAAATATCTAAATACACTAAAAATGTAAATTATTACAATATACATTAATTAGTAATACTAACCGGGTCATTGGAGGCATACGCAGCAGATATATGTGTCGTCTGCAAACTGAACGGCTGCGACTCCACCGGACCATGCTCACCCATATCATATTGATCAGCCATACTATAGTTCCTATGCAAACAAAGGATTTTAGAGGAGAGGATTTGGAGAGAATTGAGATGTTTTGGAAAAATGAGGCTTCTCCCCTCATTTCTCCGCGCGGTGCATTGTTATATAGGGCTTTACAGAGAAGCCGATAATTCATTTATCGGCATCTGAAGCCGATAAATGAATTATCGTCTTGTCTGTAAAGCTCCAACGGTCGATTTTTGAATTGTAAAGAAGCCGATAAACCATTTATCGGCATCATTGAAGCCGATAAATGAATTATCGGCTTCTCTACAACGAGTAAAAAAAAACACCCGAAATCGGGAATTACAATGGAAGAAGCTCTTGCATGGGAAATGAGGGGGCCAAACACCCGTTCCCGGGAAATTTTCCATCTGCTGCTACCAGGCTGAAACAAACATGATTAATGAAGTTTATAAAAGTCCTTTATATGGTAAATGATTTTTTATTAAACAGATCTCATAATTTGTTTTCCCTACGAGTTGCTACTACTTGTTGTCTTCATCGATTTATTTTTTATCGATGTTAAGTTGTCGGTATTAGCATCAACTCCCTGGGGGTGATGATTAAGCTCTACTAAACTGATTTATTTGTTAAGGTTGATGCTTATGTTGTCGTCACCAGTTACCCTACAATTGGTGCTACCTAGTCGACATTTGCAGCACCTATTGATGAATTAAACTATGCATAAGAGAACTATAACACTATAAACCGATAGAGAACTTTATGAGTTTTTTTTTTTTTTTTACAAAAACAACTACTTGAGCGGTGATGAGTGGCACTTTGCACCTGAGCTCTATTAACCATACAAATGTCCCTCCTCTAAGCATACCACTTAAATGTGTTACTTGAGCCCAAAAATTGAGGGACAAACCTTGCCTAATAATTCAAATTCTTAGGTCACATTAAAATAGATACAATGGTAGCACACTTGGTACATTGAAGACATTTAGAAAACGCAAGGGGGGATGCTGCTATAGAGTAGAGCATTGAGCAAACTTCAAGTTGTTTAGATTTTTTTATTTTTTTCATATGTGTCTATATTAATCACATAATTAAGAACGTTTGTATGTTCTTGTAATGAACTTTAGAAGTGCAGTTTTGTAGGAGTGGTGGGCTGTCTCAAAGTACTCCAAGGTGTGAGTCTATAAAGTACTTTGACTCTATCGAAAATGAAATAGCGGAAGTAGTTAATTGACAAACTCGGATACACAATGTAAACTCTTTGTTGATAATCTCAATAATAAAGAACTTACATTGTTTGCTAAGAAGAAGGATTCAACTCTGTAGGTGCTCACTCACTCACCCTATAGATAATCTGATCAGCTCTTTGATAAGTGTAGTAAGTCTAGGATCGCGCTAGAATGAATCTAACAATAAAACTCTCAATATTTTCTATTACACATGATAGAGATCTCTTTTTTTTTGGTAATTTTTCTCTTAAATATAGCAGTTTGGTGTGGAAAAGCACGAATGAATCAGCAAAAATGAGCTTCCTTTTATAATGAATTCGTCTGGACGGTTGACAGAGTTCTATTTCCAATTTTTATGGAGCACACTGACCACATTGCATGATTTTCAGGCCTAACTGTTTTCTGAATGTTTCTCAGTCTTGGCCCTCAATTTTCGGCCAACTACCAAGCTAATGTACGACTTGGAAGCGTTCTCCCGTGTATTTTGCGACTAGTTACTACTATCATCGTCAGATGGACTCTGTTAAGGCGATGGACTCGATCTGCCATGAAACTTTAAGTCTTGTTTGTACATTCTTTGCAACACATTTTCTTTGTTAGGATGTGTTTACATTGGTTAACTGCTGATGTGGATCGACTCATCACTCGATTGATTGGTTGCATTCATTAATGCACTCTGACTATACTGATGAACTTTATCTATAAAGCTCCAAGTTCTAGCATATCTTCATCTACTCAATTTGCGTGTTGGCCGAGTCATCGTCGACAAATTAAAAGTTCCAACAGTTCGAACAATTTAAAAGTTGTTTTATTTGATTCTGATAGCAAGGTTGATCTAGATAAATACATATGAACATTAAGGACTTCAATAAAAACAAAAGAGTTAATTAGCTAACTTCAGCTGAGTACTTAGAAAGTAATCTACATGTGTGTTTGTCCATGTGGGTTTAAAGCTTTATTTTTTCTTTCAATCAAACATTGGAATCATATCTATAAAAAAAGGTAAAATAAAAACACTGAATAATGTGGAACCAGATTGTAAACTAACATGAAAACTATAAATCCACCTAGAATGTGTTGGCAAATAAATACCATAAGCTCGTCCAAGTATGAAGTGAGGGAATGAACAAACATACTACAAACCTATAAGGTAGAATATTGAGTGCAACTTGCATCAATTAAACAGATAAGAATTCCAAAGCCATTTATTTCAATTGTTGTCTATCGTTTTATGAAGTAGCAAGTCTAGCATCCAATGCTTACATTTTGTACGCATAACTCTAAATGGTCTCAAAGCAGAGAAAACAAAAATTAAACAAAAATTACCATTGGTGTATGTGATAGTATTGCAGATCTTATAATGGGTGATAGGGTTTATGAGTGGCGGATGCATGGGTGTAGTTTAATTATCATTGCAAGTGTTTTAATCGGCGTATACGTAGTATTTTAGAATACTGTAGTCATTTTGAGTTACAATAGCTGTTTATTTTAGTTTATTGAATTGTCATTTTATGAGGTACTTTATTAAGTAGATCTTTATTATGTTTAGTTAATGGAATAAGTAACTCGTATGAACGTAACAATTTTGGTTGTTGTACTGTGTAAATTAAGAAACATAACAAAATATAGTTTGCAACATGTTTTTAGTAAATACAGTTCGAATAATTAATTCTAACATCCTGTTGGGAAAAATACGGTGCGAGATGGAGACAAGAAATTTAATAAAACTACCCGAAGAATTGATAGAGATGACACACGATATTTTAACGAGGAAAACCCCTCCAATGTGAAGGGTAAAACCCTCAGGATCGAAAGCACCGATCCAAACCTTCACTATAACAATAATGGGATTACAATGGTGATCTTCTTCGAATAAATATCGAAGGGTCTAGCTCTCAAATTTTGTAGAAATAACAAAAAGGGAACAAACAAGAATTAGAAAAAGAAGCTATAAACTCTTTCTTTTTCCTCTTTGTTTTCCTCTCTTTTTACTCTATTTGCACACTTGTGCAGCTTGTTTGATCCTGATCCTCTCCTGAAGTTTAAATGCTTGAACTTGGATGATGAAAAACAACTCAAGTTATGTGGGTATTTATAGGAAATGAAGTGTGGTAATAAAGCATGAATTTCAATGTGAAATGAACATACCAAAGTCATAATAAGTGTTCCACCTACCTTGAACTATTTACCTCCCTTGATTTACATGTGGTTGATTAAATTTTCAACCTTAGTAGGCTACCAACTAGGAGTAAATTTCTAACAAATCTCCCCCTCCAACGAGTTGGGGAGCCATTACTCCAGCTCCATGGCAGCATCTTTCAAACTTAGTGACTGGAATAACCTTGGTCATCATGTCGGACCAGTTATCATCAGTGTGAACCTTCTCTAGATAGACTAGCTTCTTCTCAATTACATCCCGGATCCAGTGATATCGAACATCAATATGCTTTGTCCGAGAATGATAACTTGGATTCTTAGCTAGGTGAATAGCGCTTTGGTTATCACATCGAAGCTCATAGTGTTCTTGCTCATGGCCAAGTTCTTGCATGAAACCCTGCATCTGTAACATCTCTTTGCACGCTTCTGTAGCTACAATATACTCTGCCTTGATGGTTGACAAAGCAACACATTTCGGAAGTCTCGACTGCCATGAAACAGCTCCCCCTGCAAAGGTAAGCAGGTAACCTGAAGTGGATTTCTGTGAGTCGACATCACCGGCAAGATCTGCATCTGTGTATCCTTCTAGCACAGGTTCTCCTCTTCCGAAACACAAACACCTCTTGGTGGTGCCTCGAATATATCTGAAGATCCACTTAACCGCACTCCAATGATCTTTGTCGGGATTAGATAGAAAGCAACTAACAACTCCGACTGCATGAGCTAGGTCAGGTCGTGTGCACACCATGGCATACATGAGGCTACCCACAGCTGATGGATAGGGAACCTTTTCCATTTCAGCATCTCCTGCTGATGATCTCTGACTTGAACTTAACTTGAAGTGAGAAGCTAATGGTGTACTTACTGGTTTCGCTTTCTCCATGTTGAACCTTTCAAGAACCTTTTCTACATATTGTTCTTGAGATAACCACATTAACTTATTTGACCGATCTCGAGTGATTGTCATGCCTAGGATCTTCTTTGCTGATCCTAAATCTTTCATAGCAAAGGATCCACTGAGTGCCTTCTTCAAGGCTGCTATTTTGGTTGCATCCTGGCCAATCACGAGCATATCATCTACTTAAAGAAGTAGAATGATGAAGTCACCAGTTGAATACCTCTTAATGAACACGCAATGGTCGGTGACTGTCTTCTTGAAATTGTTTGTGATCATGAAAGACTCAAACTTTCGATACCATTGCCTTGGTGCTTGTTTCAAACCATAAAGGCTTTTGTTAAGCCTACATACCAAGGGTTCTTTCCCAGGGACTTCAAAGCCTCCTGGCTGATCCATGTATATCTCTTCCTCTAGATCACCATGAAGGAACACCGTCTTCACATCCATTTGCTCAATCTCTAGGTCTAAGCAAGTAGCTAAAACCGAGTACTACTCGAATGGATGAACGTTTTACCACTGGCGAGAATATCTCCTCGAAGTCTATCCCTTTCTTTTGGCTGAATCCCTTCACCACTAACCTGGCTTTATATCTTGGTTTCGAACCATTGTCTTTAGTCTTCAGGCGATACACCCATCTATTCTTCAGCGCTCGTCTACCTTTGGGTAACTCCACCAGCTCATATGTCTGATTCTCCTGCAAGGATTGCATCTCCTCTTGCATGGCTTTCATCCAATCAGCATTGTGCTCGTCAGTAATTGCTTCCTCAAAAGATCCTGGCTCGCCTTCATCTGTAAATGTCACATACTCATCAGATGGATATCTTGAGGTAGAACGTCTCTCTCTGGTGGATCGTCTTAACTGAGGCTCCTCAGGAGATACATGCTCGGCGGGTTCATCATGGGTTTGGGTTGGATCAGTCTCCTCGCCACCATGTTCTACCGTTGGAGTCTCATGATCAGCTTCTCCTTCTGGACTTTGATCATGCCTATGAATGATTTGGAGATGATCCACACTGGGGTGTCCGATGCTGCTTGTGGTTTTATTTGCTTGCTCTTGATCCTTGATTGTCTGGTCTTCAAAGAAGACAACATCTCTACTTCTGACAACCTTTTTCCTTTGGATCCCATAACCGGTATCCCATCTCATCCTTTGGTGAACCAACATATATACATTCCTTGGTCTTAGCATCCAACTTTGAGCGTTCATCTCTTGGAATATGAACAAATGCTGGACATCCAAACACTTTGAAGTTGTTGTAATTCACTTTCTTCCCAGACCATATCTCATCAGGAATATCTCTTAATAATGGAACTGACGGTGAGCAGTTAATGATGTCTACCGCTGTCTTTACTGCTTCACCCCAGAAGTACTTGGGCAATTTGGCGTGAGATAGCATGCATTGAACTCGTTTAACAATCGTCCGGTTCATGCGCTCTGCCAAACCATTCAGCTGCGGGGTCTTTGGTGGTGTCTTCTCGAGCCTAATACCAAGGATTCTACAATGAGCATCAAAGGGGCCGCGATATTCTCCCCCGTTGTCAGCACGAACACATTTCAGCTTTTTACTCGTCTCACGCTCCACCTTGGCGTGGAATTCCTTAAAGGCATCAAGTACCTGATCCTTTGATTTCAATAGGTATAACCATACCTTCCTTGAGTGGTCGTCAATGAAAGTGACAAAATATAATGCACCACCCAGCGATTTCTCTGTCATAAAGCATACATCACTGTGCACCAAGTCAAGTATATCTTTTTCTCTATTCGGCTTGCTGGAAGTGTGGAAGGCAACTCTGTGTTGTTTACCAGCCAAACAATCGGTGCATGGCTTCAAGGTTTCACCTTTAACATCAGGGAGTAGCTGCTTGCGGGCGAGGATTTGTAATCCCTTCTCACCCATGTGTCCGAGTCGCCTATGCCACAACTCCATATCTGCACCACTGCGAGCTACATTAGTCTCCCCCTTGCTCAACCTTACGTCCATGACATAAAGAGAGCCTTGCTTTTACGCACGGGCCAATATTAAATTGCCCATAGCAAGCTTCCATTTTCCACCTCCAAAACTACTGGTCATATTTTTGTCGTCGAGTTTTCCGACTGAGATGAGATTTAGACGCATGTCAGGGACATGTCTCACCTCCTTCAGTGTCAACTTGAAACCTGTACTGGTCAACATCTCAACGTCTCCTTTGCCGATGATCTTGCTTCTTCCTTCGTTTCACATCCTCACTATGCCAAAGTCACCGCTTTGGTAGTTTGAGAATAGTGCTCGATTTGGGGAAACATGGAAGGATGCTCTAGATTCAATTAGCCATGTACAATCTCCAAGGGCTATGTTTAATGTCTCATCAATTTTGGTGATGAAAACCTCTCCATCCTCCCTGGCGACCACTGCGGTTGTTGGTCTTTTCTCGGCCTTATCTTGACTGACATCGCCTGCTTTCTGATCTCGAATGAACTTACGGCATTCGGATTTCTTGTGGCCCGGCTTTCCACAGTAATAACATGTGAATCGGCTTCTCGACTTGGATCTCCCCCTGGATCGGTTGCCCTTTCGTCCTTGACCTTTAGGATATTCCTCGTTCCTGCCGCGATTTTCAACAACATTTGCCTCGGTCTGCACTGTGGAGAAGCCACGCTCTTTTCTCCTAGCCTCTTCATTCATGAGACTATCAGTGACCGTGTCTAATGTAATTTTCCCATCGGGGGTTGAGTTGCTGAAGGTGACCACCAATGTCTCCCAGCTCTCTGGAAGAGAACTGAGTAGCAACAACGCTTGTAATTCTTCATCAATCGTCATTGACGCCTTGGATAACTTGTTGACGAGCCCTTTGAAGTTACTCAAGTGCTCGATCATGCTTTGGCCATCTTTGTACTCAAGCTTGACCAGCTGTCTGACTATGAACGCTTTATTGCGTGGTGTCTTCTTTTGAATCATCGATTCCAGTTTCTCCCACAAATCATATGCATTGGTGTAGGAAGAAACATGCTCAAATAAACTTTTGTCGATGAATTTTTTGATGGTAGCCACCGTCTTTCGGTTGAGTAATTTCCACTCTTCGTCAGTTTTAGTTCCTGTCTCCGCTTTGCTTAAGATCGGCTCGTGCAGATCTTTGCAATATAAATGGTCCTCCATCATAGGCTTCCAGTATGAGAAATTGTCTGCCATCAGTTTGATCATGACTCCATCATGGGCAATTACTTTTTTTTTCTCCATCTCGTTTTGCGGAATCTTGACCAATCTTTTTTTCTGATGTGGAAGATCAGCTTTGTAGCTACAACCACAGAGCATACTAAGAGAGTCTGGCTCTGATACCAGTCTGTTGGGAAAAATATGGTGCGAGATGGAGACAAGAAAGTTAATAAAACTACCCGAAGAATTGATAGAGATGACACACGATATTTTAACGAGGAAAACCCCTCCAATGTGAAGGGTAAAAACCTCGGGATCGAAAGCACAGATCCAAACCTTCCACTATAACAATAATGGGATTACAATGGTGATCTTCTTCGAATAAATATCGAAGGGTCTAGCTCTCAAATTTTGTAGAATAACAAAAAGGGAACAAACAAGAATTAGAAATAGAAGCTATAAACTCTTTCTTTTTCCTCTTTGTTTTTCCTCTCTTTTTACTCTCTTTGCACACTTGTGCAGCTTGTTTGATCCTCTCCTGAAGTTTTAAATGCTTGAACTTGGATGATGATAAACAACTCAAGTTTTGTGGGTATTTATAGGAAATGAAGTGTGGTAATAAAGCATGAATTTCAGTGTGAAATGAACTTACCAAAGTCATAATAAGTGTGTCATCTACCTTGAACTATTTACCTCCCTTGATTTACATGTGGTTGATTAAATTTTCAACCTTAGTAGACTATACCAACTAGGAGGAAATTTCTAACACATCCCAGTGACATTTGCGTAATTAAATACAGTTTTGTGTAGCATCAAACTGGAGTGGCCCCGGCAGCTGGCCACATACGGACTCATTGAAGTCCAATAACTTGAACAAAGTGTTACTCTTTTCAAGTCAAGGCAAGGGTTTGATATAAATCTAGTCAAATTTATCTTGGATGCTGTCACTATCAGTATTACTGTCATTACAAGTGGTGTGCCGTTCAGTTGTGCGCTTCTTTGAGGTCTTCGGAATGACAAATGCATCAGCAGGTAATGCTGCTGGCATATTCCACAGAAAGAGGGTAGAGTTGGTTAAAGAAAACTGTTTTCCTGCAAGCTCATTTTGGGAATCGGGTCACATGCTGCAGAATACCAGTTGCAGTACTACTGCATCAAAGACCCCGGTATGATATTAATTTTCTTTTCATATCCAGATTGTGTTGTACTAAGTATTTAAACGTATGAATTTTTGTCCCCGTCTTCAAATCAATGTGCCGTACTATTATTAAGTTTTATTTTTAAACAAATGTAATTATATTTCTAGTGTAAAGAGCAAATAAATGATTAATATATACCATAAAAAATATATAAAAATTATTGGTATAGAGAGATAGAAATATATAAAAAGCTCTTAGTAATATTACTTATATGATAATTAATAAATTTTAGGGAAAATTCACGATATACCCCTGTTTTCTTTCGTAATTCACAATATACCCCTGTGTTTTTCTTAATTCAACTTTAAACATGCTTAAATGTTGTCCAAATTGATGAAACTTTACATGAACGATGCTAAAGTGTTATATTTTGGTCCAATATCAAATTTGAGGCTTTTTAAGCTCACATGTGACCTGTGGGACCCAATGAATATGTGACTGTTCATTGGGTCCCACAGGTCACATGTGAGCTTAAAAAACTTCAAATTTGATATTGGACCAAAATAAAACACTTTAGCATCGTCCATGTAAAGTTTCATCAATTTTGGATAACATTTAAGCATGTTTAAAGTTAAATTACAATAATCACAGGGGTATATTATGAATTACAAAAGAAAACAGGGGTATCTCGTGAATTTTCCCTAAATTTTATTATTAAAATTAAAAACAATAATGCAAAGTATTTCTTTTTACTCAGTTTATTTTTTGATGATGAGTTTTTTATTTTCTTATTTAATATTTATTATGAGTGAAACTTTATTTTATAATTTTTTTTTCGAACTTGTATTTCACTATCATATTTTTGTTTGATACCAAGTGTTTTGGAAGTAAAATTTGGGAAAAATCACAATCTGTCATGAAAAAGTTTCATAATTCATGATGTATCCCAATTTCGAAACTTGTTCATTATATGCAATGAAAAAGTTTCATAATTCACAATGTGCTTCTATTTAGTGAATGACCATGATGACTATTTTAATTACCGCTTACATTGCATATCATGTTTCAAATTCACAATATGCCACTTTTTTATTCGGGGGCATTTTATGAAATTTTACAAAAAATATTTAAAAGAGTAATAAAATTACAAGAAATAACTAAAACAAAATAAAATTAACATTAAATAATTCTTAAATATTAAACACACACAATAATTCAAACAAATTAATTCTTTTCCTTCTTTTTTTTACCTTCTTCCTAACATAGTAAAAAAAGAAATAACAAAGAAATTTAATGACGAAGAAATGATAATTAATCGAAGAAGGTAAAAAATAAAAAGAAGAAGATAATTAACTAGTAACCGCTAAGCGGCTGTAGCACTGGTAGCCGACCAGCGGCTATGAATGGTACAACCGCCCAACAATTGTGCCTTCTATAGCCTATTAGCTACTACTCTTAAATGCATTCCTTGACGTTTTAACTATTCTAGTGTGGTTTTTAGGGGTTTTCTTCAATGTTATAACTTTTTATGGTGGTTTTTAGGGTTTGTGGTGTAGGGTAACTTTATTAACCCTTTCTATACTTTATAATGTCCACATTGACTCCACTAGAAACTCTAAAATAATCTTTCGTCGTTTTTCTTTTTCCTAGGGTGGTTTTTAGGTGTGTGTGTTAGATATTTTTTTTTACTCGTTTTATACTTTGTCACCACTGACTTGACATATTTTTAGGGTTTGTGGTTTAGTGTTTAGGGTCATTAGACCCTAAACCCTCCACTACAAATCCTAAAACAAGTCTTCAACATTTTAACTATCTTAGGGTGATTTTTAGGGTGTGTGGTGTAGGATAATCTTTTTAAAACTCGTTTTATATACTTTATAAGTCATCACTGACTCGACAAATTTTTAGGGTTTGTGGTTAATGACCCTAAATCCTCTACTACAAAACCTAAAAAGGCTTTCGATGTTTTTAACTTTCATAAAGTGCATTTTTTTTAACTCATTTCATAATTATAAAAGAGTTACTTACTCGACAAATTTTTAGGGTTAGTGGTTAGGGTTTAGGGTCTTCACTACAAACCCTAAAATAAGCCTTCAACGTTTGTAACTTTCCTATGGTGATTTTTAGGGTGTGTAGTGTAGGGTAATATTTTTTTTAACTCGTTTCTATATTTTATAATGTCATCACTGACTCGACATATTTTTAGGGTTTGTGGTTTCCTCCACTACAAACCGTAAAATAAACCTTCAAAAATTTCAACTTTTTGAGGGTGCTTTTTAGGGTGTGTGGCAAGGTAATATTTTTTAAACTCGTTCTATACTTGATAATGTCACCACTGACTTGACAAATTTTAAGGTTTGTTGTTTAGCCTCCACTGCAAACCCTAAATAAACCTTCGACCTTTTTAACTTTCCTAGGGTGGTTTTTAGGGTGTGTGGTATAAGGTAAACTTTTTTCTTAACTCGTTTTATACCTCATTGTGTCACTACTGAATCGGAAGATTTTGGCGGTTTATGGATTAGGGTTTAGGATTGTTTGACTCTAAACCTTCTAATACAAACCCTAAATAAGTCTTCGATGTTTTTAGCTTTCCTATGGTGGTTTTTAGAGTGTGTGGTGTAGGGTAGTCTTTTTTTTTTTTTTTATGCTCTGGCCACCCAGCGGCTAGGGGGCTTATAGCCCCCTAATGGCTGACTGCCTCCTATGCATAAAAATGTGACTGCTTGAAGTAATATTGAGTGCAAATAACAGTTCTCTTGTTTTTTTTTCATTTTTGTCTTTGTCTTCATTGCTTTTTATGAAAGTAACTACATAAAATGTCTTAAGTGTATTTTTTAACTAAGACTTATTTATGAATCTACTTTTAAAGTGATGTAGTTGAAGCAGATTTAAAAGATCACAGACGACTTAATCCTTAGGCAACAAACCCTAGACTATAAACCTTTATGATTTTGAAATCATAATAAGTTTGAATAACAAAGCTTCATATAGATAAACAACAAGTATTTATTTTTTATAATAGTAGTAGAAGTTTGGTTCTTCACCAATAACTATATAGCAGTTAATAATGTTCTCCTTAGTTGAGCTACAAGTTGTTTAACCGTCAAGTAAGTCAAGCTCACCGTCAATAACTGCAAATTCCAAATAACAAGTTAACGAAATACAAGTGACAGGTTAACCAAATACAAGTGATAGGTTAACAAATTTCAAGTGACAGGTTAAAGAAAGACAAGTGACAGGTTAACGAAATATTGTCAAGTTAATGAAATACAATTGATAGGTTAACTAAATACAATTGACAGGTTAACAAAATACAAGTCACATAACACCAATGCTAACAGTATAACAGAATATCATATTTATGTCCATACACCGTAAAAAAAAAATTTGTTTCACTCATAATAATTCTATACATATTATATAATTGTTGTAAGTTATATTATAAGTATCTCGTGTACAATAGTAGAATGTTTATATTACACTATCACCAATCTATGATATCATTCAAGATAAAAATTTTTTTGATTTATTTTTTTTGTCACGTAATGATTGCAGCACTCCTGCTCAGTTGTGTATGCAGCACATGAGCTGCACTCCTCATTTTGGGTATGGAATAACTTTTTAGATAAGCCTTTAGAAAAAGTCAATCACCTTATGTTTACCCCTCAAGTAGCTCATCACTTGAAATATCTGTCTGAAATAACTCGTGCTAGCAACCCATTATTACCTGAATAGGGCATTAGCATTTCAGTAGCGTGACCGTACGGAATTAATCTGTGAATCAGCTCAGTAGCGTATTTGTTAAAAGAGATTTATTGAGTTCGTTAAAGTCTGAGTGGAGGATGTATTTTTAGACTAATAATTGACTGGGCTTCTACAAAAATACTAGCCTGTTTGTGGGCTTCTACCATTAGGCCTATCCGATGATACAATAAATAATTAAACTCTCTTTAACTGTTTCTTTTTATATAAAAAAATTCCAGCATCTGAAGTTCGTGACTCGAAAATTCAAAAGACACTACCCTTTCAAAACTAGCTCAGTAACGTTTCTTTATACTCTCTTCTCCTGTCCACTTTACTATTTGGATGGGTCGTTTGACTTCAATATCTAACATGTAAGATAATATTTTTTTTAATTTTTTTATAATGGAATCCTTATGTGAAAAACTATATATTATAAAAATTATTTTTTAAAAATATTTTATATTATATATTAATATTAAAGTGGAAAAACGTGTCAAAAAGCAAATGAGACACTTATGACGGGACGAGGTAGTATGAATTAGTGATCGACCCTCAAGCAGCAACAGTAGAATGAAAAAGCATATATTGTTGAAATGTACAACTTTATCATAACGCAGAATTAATTTTCTCCTCTCCAAATTCACACTTTTGGGGTAGAGTTGTGTCAAAATTTTATTAGGCTAATCAGATAAAAAATAATGGAAAAGAAAAGAACGCAACAAGATCAATTAATGTGAAAGGTTTAAATAATTTTTCACTAGATAGCTTTGGCAGCTTCAATTCTGATTTTGTAGAAGGCAACAAGTCTGTCTTTGGGTGGAAGGTTTTTCTTAATGATATTGCAATTGACGAACTCTTCTTTCCAATCACACAACTTTGGGAAAGCTTCTCTGGTTAAGAGCTTTTTCCCTGCTGCTTCTTGGATGGCATCAAGCCAATACCCTATGAAACTGGCTACCAAGTCAACATAACCAATCTTCAACTTCTCTCCGCCAAAAAATTTGTTGCCACGAAGCTGGTCTTCTAGAATCTTTAGATTCTCCATTGCTTCTTCTTCCGCACTCTCTTGTTCTTCCTCGGACCCCAGAATGCCTTGAACAACGACGGCAAACACTGCAAACAAATAGAGATCGCGCGATTGATCACACACATCAGTATAACTCAATCATCCTGCTGGCCAGTGTGATCGATACATGGAGTAGTGTTAAATCAAGAAACTTAAGCAATTGACTATATATACCTTGTCATCAATGAACTTAGCCCAAATCGCGCCATGGCTCTTCCACAAGGATTTGAGGGCATGATCAGCGGCCCCGCATTCCACGCCTCATCGATGTACTCAAGGATGAGGAGAGATTCAACCACCGGGCAGCCATCGATCAACAAGATCGGAACTTTCTTATAAATGGGATTGTACCGAAGCAGCTCGCCACTCTTGGAACGAAGATCTTGTTCCACGTATTCGTAAATAACACCTTTCATATTCAAGGCCATCTCTACTCTTCTGCAGAATGGACTATTCCATGTTCCTTTTAGCCTCACTTCTTGTGGGTGTTGGTAACTCGCCATAGTGCTAGCTAGCTGATAATTAAGTTGAATTCAGAGCTCCCTTTCTGTATAGGTTAGGCTCCAACTTGTATATATATCTAACTATGTGTGTTCAGATTTCCTACTATTAATAACATCCTCTTTATATAACAACTTCGTGCGTGCCTATACGTAGATAGAGTCATCGATTAACTATTTTTTTGAAAAAGAAACAAGAGTCATCAATGAACTATTACTATATAATTAACCAATTAATATATGTTTAGTATAAGTTATTAATTTATGGTTTAGAGAGTTTAATTTTTGCTTAATAATGATATTTTGATAATCTTGTTGAAGTGATCAAAATTTGTGTGAACACAGCCCATGGAATGAGATTACTTTCTTATATGTTTGTGTAGTCTACTACTCGGTCCAATTGTAATTTGATCGATATTTGTTTACCTTAATATTCACCAGATGATTGTTTATCTGCTCATCATATTATTTTTCTTAAAAATAAGTTTTGGATAGGATAACTGAGCATATGTTTCCCAGTCATTAAAAGAATTTTTTTTCTTATTTAACGGTCCAGTTGGTTTTCAGGAAGGATCACTAGCTATCATCATAAATGACATCAGTCGTTACATACCATATAATACTGCTTAATAACTCAAGTCTTTTTGATCTTTTTGGCTAATTTGCAAGTCTTATTGGGTTGTTATTAATAAGTGAATACTATATCATGTAGAGAGGATCGTCTTTGTCTTGAAATTCAAGAAACAAACAACTATGACATGTCTTCAACATAAACGGAATACCAATCATGAGACAAATTACTGCAGAATTGGCGTGCTCTCGAGAATACTAGTAGGGAGTAGTAGTTCACATAAAATACAAGCAATGTCGGTGCGATAAAATAGAATTGCAGTGCACATAGTTATCCAAGAATTCGGTCTAGCTTCTACTGAGGACTAAGCATATAGACACTACAACAATATTGCTTAATTGGGGTAATTTATAGACTATCAATTAGTGCATCTTAAAGGTTGCACTTAAAAGTTACAGCAAATAGGGCACCATTATCGTGCACTACTTGACTATAGTAAAAGGGGCACTTAGAAAAACTTGCACTAATAGATATTATCAATTGGTGCCATTGTTTATGTCGCTCTATTGGTGATGTTTCCTCAAAACTATAGAACTACAAAAATGATCAAATGGGCATAGGAAATTTTTGCTCCGATAGAGTTTATCAATAGGTGCAACATTAGAGGTCACACTAATTGATATTTTTCTAATAGTGCATCTTCAACTAGTTGCACCAATGGTGCATTAAGTTCATTATTAAAATATGATCAATAGGTGCAAAACAAAAGCTTGCACTAATATAGATTATCTGTTGGTGCAATTCTTTCTAGTTGCCCTATTTGTATATTGTTCAAACGGTGCATAGTGAAAATTTTGCTCCAATAGAAAAAAATCTATTAGTGCAATTTTATCTCCCTCCAACAGACTGAAGCTATTAGTGCAAGATAAACCTTTTGCTCTAATTATATTGATTACATAGTGCATTGAGTGGCGTGGCTGGATTTATATAGTTGGAGCAACCGGTTTTGTGCCCTATTAGATATACCCAGTTGGGGCATATGCTTATTTTGCACCAATAGGCTATAGAAAATTAGAGCAAAAAAATTTCACTAGCGGTCATTTTGCAACCCTAACTGGTGAACAAGGAATGGAACTCACGGTCATCTTCATTCTCTTCACGCAAGTCAGGGCCTTACCTCCCACCATAGAACTTCATCTTTCTCCTCTCCACTGTCATCTCACACAACCGCCCGCTCTCCCACCTACGTTGTCGACGATGTTTGTGGTCGGCCTCGAGTTCGCTTACACTGTCGACAAAGAAGACACAATGATTCCACTACGACACTGAGAAAGGAGTATATGTTGCTAGTGGCGGATATCTACTGCGGCCCTGAGTTATCCGACGAACAAGACCAGCAACACCACTCCACCTGCGTTCCTTTGCCGCTCTCTGTCACCAGCTGCATCACTCCAGTTACCGCCACCCAACCCCAGCTCTCCCTTATTCTATACTTTCTTTTAAGAGATTTCATCAGTCGAAGATACTGTTTTACTCTCTATCGAGTTCTGGTTAGCTTTTGCCGTGTTCTATTTTTTCAGGCTTTGAAATTGATAGCTGGTTAACTGCTTGGCCTAATGTCGTATATCTCTACTTGTGCGTGTACAAGGCACTGATGTTGTACTTTCTCTGATTGCAGAAATTCTGAAACAACAAAATCCCTAAGGTCTGGAAAGTATGAATTGTTTGTTCCGTCTTTCTCTTCTTTGCGTTCTGCTTAGTATATGTTGATAGTACGTATTATAGCTATGTATTCCTAGGTTGTCAGCCTCCTAGACATCTGCTAACAGTCCTGAATAGCCTCTGGTTCATAGTTTTTGATCACATGGATAAGCGTTTTTATATCAAAAACTATCTCTTAGCAAGTTTATCATTTTGCATTCCTTTGTAATGCTGAAATTTTTCAGTCACTAGTTAATCTCCATGTACTTTCTCTCATGACTGTCAATTCATGTGATGTTGTATTTTGAGTGAAACTTTCTTGGTAGATATGTCTAATATGTGATTAAACAATTGACTTTTTGTTTCCTTGTCGTTGCAGGATGTGTATGTAACAGTAACAGTAACAGTAACACTGAGATGAATTATAACTTGGTTGCTGTCCAAAACTGCAGAGATTTATGGATTTGTCAGCAGTGATGGTATTTCATGGTTTTTCTTTGTGCTTGCTCTTGCAGGAGGTACTTGTGTATCAGCCAACCCTGAATTTCTTAATATTTTCCGTTGGGAATATGATACCTCTCAGAATTGCTGTGGGAACTAAAGTCACATTTAAGCAGTCCAAGTAAACCTGTTATATCATAATGGTAGAAGAGAAGGAGTGAATGATGTTTGTATAAACGAAATGCTTCTGTTAGATATCAGTGGTAATAACTTATATCAACTGCTTGTCAATAGTGATATCTGTTGTGCTACCATGAGGTAATAGGGAAAAAGCATGCTATGCCAACTATCATCCCATCTTAAGAGAGTGGAGCGGAAAAGGGATTTAGAGCATTGATATAGGGGAAAAGAGCATGCTATGCCGTATATTTCTATGGCCGTGATCGGTGGAGTCTGTTTGCTTAAGGTATGTGATTAAAAGCTCTTTTCTATTCTTTAAAAAAGGTTCCTTGCTTCTTTTCTATCTTATGCATTATTAATATAAAGACATGGAGTATACTCTACAGAAGAGCTCGATATACTAAGATTACCTACGATGTGGTGAAGAAATCGCTTATAGTATTATACTTTCGTGTATTCTGCTATGGATTTTTTATATGTGTTCACGTGTATTGCTTCTTTGTATATTAAAATCCACAGACATAATGTCATAGTCAAGGGCTTAGTTAATTATGATAATGCAGAAACAGGCTTGGCTGCAAAGCCACATGGGTTTAGTAGACTTCCAAACTGAACAGTACGATGTTTGGTATTAATTGATCATTATTGGTATGAGATTTCGAAAAGGGGGAGTCAAAGGGGTGAGGGGACAATGGCTTGTGGGTTTTGTGGTACATAATTACGTTTTATATCAGAAACCCAGATAGTTTTGGGTATTGCTTCCCTATATCAATGCTTCAACCCCGATTACGTTAGTTCACACATTGTTGGTTCAATATCAGCAAAAAGAGAACAAGAAACCGGATGATGTAGCAGAAATACCCATTCAAAATTCAAAAAAAGTAGAGGATACCAAAATCATAGATGTTAATGAGGAGGAGGAGGAGGACAGCGACACACAAGCTCAACAGATTTGCAGCCTATGCCAATGTCCCCTGAAACAGCACTTGGTGGAGGAGGAGTAGGAGATACAAAGATGGTGAGTGACAGCAGATGACTATATAATGATTCTACCTCCTCCATTCTAAACTAATCCAACAAAGAGGAGGAGAGTTATATAATAATTTACCACTTCTTCTCATTATCTGCAGGAGGAAGTGGAGATGGAAGATATATTTGAAGAGGCTGTACTAGACATAGATGGCTGTGATGCAAAGAACTCACTTGCTGTTGCAGACTACGTGGTGGATCTCTACACTTATTACAGAAAAATGGAGGTAAAGAATAAAATGAAACTCATAATCATTTATAAAAATTCTCAAAACCTATTTGTTCAATTTCGATGGTTTATATTATATCTCCATATGAAAAACATTGTAATTTGGTCGGTATGTGTGTGTGTGTTGTATGATGAATGATTTGCAGCAGGATTGTAGTTTAGTGTCACCTGATTACATGAGTAACCAGTTTGACATCAATCATAAGATGAGAGCCATACTCATTGACTGGCTAATGAGGTATACTCGATCTCCTAAACCTCTTTCTGATTGATTGATTCCTCTGAAATGAATTGAGAAATATTTGTCATTTGGTTGTGAAGTTGAGATTGTGATGAATAATGCCAGGTACCTCATATTGCTATTCTAATGGATTTTGGAAATGCACGTCCTGCTATGAGTAGATCCGCTCTCGTTCTGAGGCTTTGCGACTGCAGGTTTCTGTCTAAGTTTTATCTATTTTTTCAAAATATCTATGTTGTCTCATTTTCCTAATTAATATGTATGTATACATATAATGGTTTAGGAATGGGCTCTGAGCATTGTACTGCCCCTTTCCGAGCTCCTGAGGTATGGGACTGTTCAAACCATGTTGATATGCTCACAATTTTATTACTGTTTCCACTATTTGTGAACGTAATTGTTTCCTTGGTACTAGTGAGCATTGATTTTCTTTATTTTGCTGATTCAATCAAGAGGGTTGTAGGTAACTTGATTGCTATGTTACAGCTTAGACGGAGACAACATCCCAAATTCAATGAATCTTGTCGATGCAGGGAAATGTTTTGGGCGGAGCCCCAACACCTCTCAAGACAACATCACTAAATCTATGATTGCTTTAAAAGGTCTTGATTTTTATGTTATAAGCAGCACAAATGCTACATATTTAACATAGACCTCCCATATTGTAATTAAACATCTTCCAAAAGAGTTCCTTTTGGGCTTACGTCTGATTGCCCTTGGTTTCAGTCTAGACGTCTGCACAAGGTGCTGAAGTATGTGTCTGAGGTTCATTCTCTATGTGGGGTGCTTGGTTTGGATTTGGAGAGAATGTAAGCGAAGTCCATCCTAGCTGCAAAAATCGGATTCTAAACAGTCCACAACATCAGTGATAAGACGTTGCAAGGGCTCGAGGAAACATTCACCAAACTGTATGAGGAAAGGGATTCTCTACATCGAAGGTATGTAACTATGCTTGCATTGGGTTTTTGCTTGTCATGGCTTTGTAAGGTTTGGTTTCTAGGTTTAGATACATTCAGGTCTCTGTTCAGTGGTGTTATTTTGCTACTTCTAATAAATGTATTAATGATCTTATTTTTTTACCCACGATTGAAAGATGTTATGTCATCTCTGTCTGAGCTTTGGAATGCGAGGGATACACCAGATTCTGAAAGAAGCAACTTCTCCCGCATAGCTCAAATTTGTAGATGTTCCTCTGACCAAGCCAATTAGAGACATGGTGCCCTTTCAATGGATGCAATTGTCATGGTTAGTTTCTCATTTCTTCACCACTTTCAAGCTTGAGAATGATTAGAAGAGAGGTTAGTGTCTTCTCTGTGGAAAATAATACTTAATTCTTGCATGATTGAGTTAGTCAGCACTAGCATTGTGTAGAATAGTTCTATTAGTTTCATTTTCATTTCACTCTCAGGTATGCAGAGGACATTTGAAGCAGCTGTTGTTGCTGGACTCATCTTTTAGAATTTTTATGTTTTGAACAGTTGAAGCAGTTATATTGTGTATTCCAGAACAGTTTATGTTGTATGATTCATTGATGTGTAGAACATGAAAGTTACGATTGTGTAGAAAATCTCAAGTTACCATTGTGTAGAAATGGAATGATATTATATTGTTTTGGTAAATAATATATAATATTTTGACGCAATTTTTAATTTTCATGTTTTTGTTAATAGAATATAAAAGATTAAATAGAGTACTAACATTAAAAGATCAATAGAATGAAATTACCTGTGCAGGATTTTCTTTTTTTTTCAAATTTGAAAGGTCAAATAGGGCAACTCATTTTTGCACCAAATGTGATATCAAATAGAGCAATAACAGTAAAATGCACTAAATGAAGGATATCTAATAGTGCAACGTTTAAGCTTTGCCCTTTTATGTATGGTGATGCGTGAGCATGTTCATGCACCAAGTGGTGCAATGTCCTAAATGCCTTATTTGTAAATATTAAATGGTGCAAGAAACAGATTTGCACAAATTGTAACCTCAAACGGTGCAAGAAATAGATTTTGCACTAATAGTTAACTATCTAATGGTGCAAGAAGTAGACTTGCACCAATTGTTAACTAGTATATGTTGTAGTAGAAGAGATTAAATGGGGCAACAAAATAACTTGCACTATTTGATATTGCACAAACAGTGCAACAAAATAATTTGCACCGTTTGCTATTGATCAATGGTGCGACCCTGTGAACTTGCACTAATAGACTAGCATCATTTAGTGCAATATTTAAGTGCACTGTTTGGATTTTATCAATTGGTGCAAGTAATCTTTGCACCTATAGAGCTTTTCAATGGTGCCACCCTAAAATATTGCCCCATGTCTTGTTGGTGCGGATCTATGGGTGCAACCTTGGAGCAACATTAAAATTGCAACCAATTATCTTTTTGTGCAAAATATTGATCTGTTAGGGCAATAAAAATTGCCTAATTGCCCTTATATGTTGTAGTGAGAGATGAGATTGTCATTAATTATGTGCCTGAAAGCTCCCTTGATTTCTTTTTCTGACAGAGTGATTAGATTAGACATAGGATGAGTACATGGCTAGAGACATTCCGGCATAATTATTAGCAAAAATAACGACCCAAAACCTACTACAGATCAAGGTAGAACACAACCTAGCGAGGACCGACTTGTCTTCCATGCACAGAGAATCCCATCTAGGGACCTGCGTTTCCAAAGGAATATAAGATTGATCCAACAACATCTCAATCATCTTTGAAACCGACACAAACCAACCAAAACCAAATAAATTACATACAGCTACATCCAAACCATCAAGAAAACAAAAATTAACATAAACCACCAGCAAATTAACTAAACTAATGCCACACAGCGATAATGGGACAAACATGACACACACTTACAAGAAATCTGGTTGTATGGGCTGTGTCCAAACCCAGGCACCTAGAGAGCCACACCTCACCCCCCATATTGATTATGAGTTACACCCAAAATCTGTCTATCCTTCTCCTTTGTCGAGCTCAACCCCCTGACACACCGGCAGCGGGCTCACCAAATCCTTACCTTTCCCTTTCCTCCTAGCCTCAAGGAGCTAAAGATCCCAAAATTCTGTCCGCGTAGCTTCCATAAGAACATCATTAAACTTGCATTTACAGAACCACTAAGAGTGTCAGGGAGCTCAACATTTTGGTCGACTGGCCCAACTGATGGGCACGAAGGGGCTGGTACACAAGACTGGTGGGTTCCTCCATCTGTTGAGGTGTAATCCAGGCATCTGGCGGTGATATAATCTCATGTGTGCACTTTGATTCTGGTAAACATCGGTAGAAAGCCACTTACCATAAGAACCACAACTTCATCCTTAGGTCAAGGCTTGGAACATGCATCGAACGTGTGAGTAAAGAGACCACAAGTGGAATGTATTAGTGGCATATTGTCGTAGGTGATAGTAAAAATACAATGCCGACCATCAACCAACATTGGTAGAGCTCGCAAACAGGTACTTGAGCATTAAGAAGTACTTTGTGTCAGAGGTATTTGAAACCTGAGGAAACACCATCTTCAACCTCTCACCCTGATTGCCTCCATTGTGTTCATATTTCGAACTCAAAGACAAAAATTTTGGGCCAACTTTCGTGAATCTAAAACCCCCTGATTCAGTCCAACACTCATACAGATGTGAGCTAATGATGTGGCACAAATGGGTATGGCAGCGCACAGTTGAGCAAGAAGGCAGCACTCCGAGGTAAAAAAAAATCCCATTAACCAAGACATTATTGAAATACCCCTAAAATTTTAGAATGCGAATATTATAAAGTTTATAGATATATGACATAAATTGCAAGTATATTACATGGCTTATAAGTGCGTTATATTATTTACACATATATTATAAAGTTACAAATATTTCATAGGTTGCAAGTATATTATGTAGTTCACAAGTATATTATATATTTACGAGCATAATATATAATATTTAATAAAGATGATTTGTTTAATAAATAACCTGTTTTAAAAATAAGTTGGTTACGATTTTTAATGTAGTTGTAATTATCATCATATTTATCTCGTCAGTTTGATATATTTATTTGTTAAGGATTAAGTTATAGTCATTATGTTATGATTTAAATACTACCATGATTTTTGTACATTAAGTAAGTCATCTTAAATAGATTTTATCTTTTGATATTTCCTAATTTCATTTAGTTACTAATTTATAACTTTCCACATTTACAACTTTATTTGATAAGAATACTTTTAACCCTCCATATTTCCTAATCTTTGATTTTTCTGTAATTTATTTAACTAATTTAATATGAATCCATTTATTAATTTGGTTGGTATTCCCTTAATCCTCACTCTGTTGGTTTTCCTCCGGCTTACTATAAATTAAACCATCCAGTTTTTTTTATATCACGACACTACCTTCCTCACTCTGCTCACTCTCTCAGTACTCTCTGTAAAAAAAAACTATTCTAACTTTTCTAAGGCTCTTTCGATAGCGGCATCTTATCATAAGCCACTTCCAGAAAAAATACACTTGTCTTTGATACATAACTCTACATCAAATGTAATGTTAACCATAGTGAGCGTTAGTTTCGCATCAAATGCTGCTTTCAAAATCGTTTCGACGTAAGTCTTTCTTCCTCTCAGCCGGCTGGAAAAGAAAAGGTATACTACTTTTGTGTTTCCTCCCCTCCTTTCTCGTTCTAACACTACAGAAAAGAAAAAAAAGATGTTGCTCACATCCCCTCTAATGCTACAGGAAAAGAGACTCCCCATCCCCATTGTATACACTGGGAAAAAAACTATATTTCTCTCTATTGTCTTCTCTATTGTCTTAAGTACAAAAAAAAATAACACACTCCCCCACTCACGCATGACCCAGAAAGGAAAAAAGAAAAAAACCACTCACTCTTTCACACACCAGAAAAAAAAAACAAAAACAAATATAATTCTCTCAGCTACTCACCCCAAACCCAAACTAGCGTACAAAAAAGAAAAAAAAAAGCCTATATCCCCCCCCTTCTGTTGTCTACGTAAACAAAAAAAATGGACAAGCCTATTCCCCTCCATCAAAACCGGCAGGAGTATTGTGACGGACAATTATTTTCCGTCTGCGACGGATTATGTGTCGAGACCGTTGGATCAACATATGATATCATCAACTTTTTCTTCCATTCATCATATGCGTAAAACATGTCTGTGGGTTTCTATTTTTTCCAATTGAATTAAGCAAAATTGGTCTCTTTTTTGTTTTTCATTTATGTGCGAAACCGTCTTTGGCACTGAGCCCTAATTTTTTTTTTGTTTTTTATTTAAGTTACTGATTTGCTCAGTTGCTTGGAATGGTTTCAAATTAGTGATATGTTATTATTTTCTTTTAAATGTAAATAATAAATGAGATTTATTTTATCTACTTAAGCTGTAGTGTAGTGTCATGATATATTTTATTCTTAATTTTCTGTGAGGAATTTTTTACTTTTTTTTATAAGTATTTTTTATCTATGACCATTGTATTACTAAATCAATTCATTTTTAGGATATAGAGTCAAACTCTAAATTGTTTTATAAATGACAAGAAATAGCTAACACCCTATCATATTTTCAATTATAGTGATAAAACGATTATAGAAGGTTATGTATATGTTTCTAATCATCAGTGGAAACGTTCATATCATCTTTTCAATTATAGTGATGAAAACGATTATAGAAGGTTGTGTACATGTTTATTCTATCATCAGTGGAAACGTTCGTATCATCTTTTCTTTTAATTATAGTGATGGAAACGATTATAGAAGGTTGTGTACATGTTTCTAATCATCAGTAGAAACGTTCGTATCATCTTTTCATTATAGTGATGGAAACGATTATAGAAAGTTATGTATATTTTTTAATCATCAGTGAAAACGTTCGTATCATCTTTTCAATTATAGTGATGAAAACGATTATAGAAGGTTGTGTACATGTTTCTAATCATCAGTAGAAACGTTCGTATCATCTTTTCAATTATAGTGATGGAAACGATTATAGAAGGTTGTTGTACATGTTTCTAATCATCAGTGGAAACGTTCGTATCATCTTTTCAATTATAGTGATGAAAACGATTATAGAAGATTGTGTACATGTTTCTAATCATCAGTGGAAACGTTCGTATCATCTTTTCAATTATAGTGATGAAAACGATTATAGAAGGTTGTGTACATGTTTCTAATCATGAGTGGAAACGTTTGTATCATCTTTTCAATTATAGTGATGGAAACGATTGTAGAAGGTTGTGTACATGTTTCTAATCATCAGTGGAACGTTCGTATCATCTTTTCAATTATAGTGATGGCAACGATTATAGAAGGTTGTGTACATGTTTCTAATCATCAGTGGAAACGTTTGTATCATCTTTTCAATTATAGTGATGGAAACGATTATAGAAGATTGTGTACATGTTTCTATCATCAGTGGAAACGTTCGTATCATCTTTTCAATTATAGTGATGGAAACGATTATAGAAGATTGTGTACATGTTTCTAATCATCAGTGAAATTATATGATGGAAAGGATTATAGAAGGTTGTGTACATGTTTCTAATTATCAATGGAAACGTTCGTATCATCTTTTCAATTATAGTGATGGAAACGATTATAGAAGGTTGTGTACATGTTTCTAATCATCAGTGGAAATATTTATAAGTTATCGTGGATACGTAAAAACCAAGGTAAAAAAGTATGCAAAATTGAAACCAACAACTCAATTTATCGTTTCTAAACATTTCTCAGAATTATATATTTTTTCTTTGGTTGTTCTTATCGAACTATTGTGTATAAGAATGTTTTCTTACCATTTATCATTTTACAGAGCTGGTTGATTAATGAACGTGAATGCTATAAAGATCTGGAAACGATAAGCTGAGTTGTTGGAGTCAATTGTATGTAACTTGTTAACCTTGATTTTTACATATCCATGATAATTTATAAATGTTTCCACCGATGATTAGAACATATACACATTCTTCCATAATTGTCTCCATCACTAAAATAGAAAATATACCACTAAATGTTGTATATTTTTTTTCCTTTGGCCATTATTATCAAATCATTGTGTATATGAATATTTTGTTATCATCTAATTTATAAAATTTGACTGTTTGATAAATGTGAAGTCTATAACATTTGGAAACTATAGACTAATTGATAACTTTTTAAAAAACTTATGCAAATTTTTGTAATTAGAAAAAATATAATTATCTAACTTAGTTTTTTTATATTAATCGAAGTTGAGTATTTGAATGAATGTACTCCCTTTTTTACATATATACATAAACAATAAATACTATTAGGAAAATAAAATATTATTTAATATGAGTATAAAGTCATTTAAAATAAATTATATAATTGGTAACTAATTCCATGTATCAAATCACTATAAAAAGACAAGAAATTTATAATAAAAACATGTTCATTCAAATTTACCGTTACTTGAAGTGAAAAAGGTAAGCAATACATGAAGGGAGGTCGTAAAAATGATGATGGTGTTGGTCACTATTTAAAAAATAATAATGTCACTTAAATCTGTTGAGTTGCATCTACTCGCTATATTAAAGAAAAAAAAAGTTCCGTCTCCCACGAAAATTTGATCTCCGTCACGTAATCCTCGCCCCATCAAACCGTATGCCTCCACCTACTTAGACCGATGATGTCATCACTGATGTCATCCGATTTCATATACTATTTTATATTGTTTATATTTTATATAGTTATATTTTATGATAATTTATTTAAAATTAAATTTATTAGATTGACCGGGTATCTGATAAGTACCCGTTATTTTATTTAAGCTCTGAATTTGAGAACGAGGAGCAGTAATTGAGTTCATGTTTGGTTGTACGGATCATTTCTAGATTCCAGGTAAGTTACCGCGTTCACTAAACTTGTATTAACTGTGTAAAATAAATCTTTTTATAGTGGTTGTGATTCTTGTCTGTGGGTGACTATTATTTTGGAAATGTAATGTTTATGATAATGATTACTGGAAATATTAAAGTGCGCGGTTTATTTTATGGTAAATAATTGAGTATTTTTTAGAGGAGAGATCAATGTGAAAATGTTAATGATATGATTATGTGGAATTGTAATTATTTAGTCATGATTATTGTGGCATGATTGAGTTTTTGGTATATGTGGATTAAAATGAGATTATAAGGTGAATAATAACAATGAATAAAGGAATTATAAGGAAGATTATACCATGGTACATGTGGGCTGTATTAGGACACATGGATGAGATGATAAATGTGGGCCGCATTAGGACGCATAAGTTTGAGATACTGTGGGGCCGCACTAGGACACAGTTAGCCCTAGATCTACTCCTTAGTCCTTTGAACTATTGGGGGGGTGTGCACACGTAAGGATTTAGTGGCTTGGTTGGATTCCCGGCTGCGTGTTGGGGTCCGGGTTACAGCTGCGTGTTGTACCCAAAGAGAAAGTAAAGTTGTTTTGTACTGGCTGCGCGTTGGGACAAGGATGATAATTAAAGTAATCTGACTAATATATTTTTGGGTACTAAAGAAATCCAATGTGAAGTATTTTACAGTTATGATAATTTTGTTGTTGTGTGTTAATATGTTGAAATGTGTTGTATGTTGGGTGGTTATATTGTTAAAAATGATTTCTAAAGAGAAAATGATTTTTACATGATGAAGTGGTAGCTTACTCAGTTTTTCTGACTTTATCGTGGCCCTTTCTATGTTTGTTTGGATTTCTGCCACAGGTACTGATGAAGTCCTTGGGTTTGGGAAGGCGACTCCACATAGTCTGATTATTTATAGTTGGATTTTATTTTAGGCTTGATAATTCTACATTTGTAAGAAATTATTTTAATAGGCGTTGTATTTACTTTATTAATAATAATAGGTTGTTAGTGAGTTAATTATTTAGGCCTTAGCACTCGTTTAGTTGCGAGTGTGGCAATAATGCCCCGAGTTTAGGTTTTGATTCCGCTGCTTACTAATATTAAACTTGAATTGCAAAAAAAAATTGACCAAATAAAGGTTAGAAAATCCGGGGTGTTACAATTATCCATGGAAACAACAAACAGTGGGAAGATTGGGCTTTGAGATGGGAACAGAACTGGGAAGATGAAGACTGAAGGGTAGGGACAAGAGAGGTTGGTCGAGCATGCAAATCCCCCGCATCATAAACTGGCAAGAGATAATGGGAGGAAGATTTGGGGTCGGGTTAGAAGGGCTTGAGAGGCGGCACTCTGCACTCTGCATGCCACAGAGAATCAAGTGAACCGTAGAAAGAGAGATCCCCTCCTGCCATGTGGCAATCCGTTGGATCTTCTTCACTCGTGCAAGGAAAAAGCAATGATTGTCATCATTGCACCAGAAATGTGGTGGCAAGTAGTGGAAGTTGAGGAGACCAACCTCTCTCAAATCTCCTCAGCGTAGGGAGACATGAGCTGAGCAGTGCATGCTGCTAGAGGAATACCAGTGACAAACCGAGGAAAGCAGAGAACGTTCTCAAGAAAGCTCGAAGAGAGAACAACGTCATCTTGACCGAGTTTTCAAGGTTTGTTAAATCTCCCTTGATTTGAGTTCATCACATATCGTACTAATCCATGGCTTGCAATTCTTTGACTAAAGTCCTTAGAAGCAATATGAACTAATGATGTCTAGTCTTGAACTTCATAGAATTGATTGATTAACCAACAAGTCTTGTAGTTAGAGGGATGGTTACATTAATTGTGCATATAGTTACACTACAACAATATTGTTTTTTGGGGCAACTTCAGATTATCAATTAGTGCAACTATAAGGTTGCACCAAAAGTTAGAACAAATAGTGCAAAGTTAAAGTACACTACTTGACTATGGCAAATGGTGCGCACATTAGAAACTTGCACTAATAGAGATGATCAAACGGGGCGCAGAAAACTTGCACTAACTGACCTTATCAATTGGAGCAACTACTTAAGTTGCCCTATTTGTTAATATCACCCCACACTACACACATAATCAAGCGGCTAATAGAAAACCTATTGGTGCAACATTAATTTTCGCACTAACTGATATTGTCTAATAGTGCATTCTATCTAATCGCACCAGTAGAGCATTAAGTCTCCCTCAACTAGATTAACTATTTGTTGGTGCACACTTTATCTCGCACTAATAGGTAGCATCAATTGGTGCAAATTTGTTCTAGTCGCCCTATTTGTCTAATGGTTAAATAGTGCAACTATTATCTCGCACTATTTGGTCCGGTCAAATAGTGGATCTTAGTATTATTGCCCCATTAGTGCAAAATATATCTTAGTGCATCTTTCATACTTGCACTAATTGATACCATCAACTAGAGCAACAGATTTTATGCCCTATTAGATGTGCTTAGTTGGTGCAAAATTTTATTCCGCACTAATTCCCTAGTTCTATTATGCAACAGCGTAATCAGTTATAAGTTCTAACCTATCTCACGCTTGTATACTATTCTTCACTCGCGGTCATTTCATTCTCGCACACCAGATTGAAGGCCGGGGCTGAAGAAAAACTTTGGAACCGATAATATACTCTAACCTATCTCACTCTTCACTCACGTCTCGGCCACTCTACATCTACATTCTTGAACACCAGATTGAAGATGAGGTTGAAAACTCTTCAAACCGGTAATGTACTCAAACCTATGTCTTTTCTTCACTCCTGGTAATTTCGCAAACCTAACTGGAGAACAAGGAACCAAAACCCCCAAGTTAATCGAAGGAGGAGAGTATTGAAGTGGTAGGAATGGCAGGAGAAGAGGTGGCAGACACTGCTTGCTGCTAGACAGAACATTGAACCGGCTAGGAAGACGTAGAATGGCCACCGTGGTGCTGGACCGGAGCCGATTACGGTAGTGAAGTGGGATAATGGGGATGTAGAGATTGAGGGTGGTGTTAGTGTTGGTTCAGTTCTAAGAGTGCTGCCGACAATGTTTCCTGCAACTGTATGTATTGCAATTTGTGTTAATTCATGATTAAGAACAGTAAGGTTTGTTGCAAGAAGAGCATCATTTGTCGTTAAGGGGCAGAAGATCATCTGCTTCTTCTGCATCAACAACGCAATCCTTTGCTAGTTCCATGGCAGACACGAGTCTTTTGTTCATGATGCTTGTAATCTATTATGAACATTATGAAAGAATTTTTTTTGTACCCTCTATGTGCTGGTCTTTGAAGATGAAAGTGAAAGCATTGCCTCGGATGTTCAGGTCTACTCTAGCTTTTGCATCTGCTTGCATTCGTTTATTTAAGTACATTTGACTCCCTCTTTTTGTTCTGGCTTAATATTTGTTCCTAATGAAACGTAGGATCTTAGGTGGACCTATCACTTTCGTTTCTGAAGCTGCAAAAGGATGCACAAAGGATCTGGCTTTTGACACGAACATAACGTGTGATTCCTGCTGTGAGTAGTAGCTGATAGCATCCTTCTCTTTTGATGCTCAAGGGGAGTGCTTTCTTATTTTCTGTTCTCCCTCAATCCAGATGGGCGTGGTTATCCCCTTAATGCAAAGAGTAAAATATGTGCTTCTTGCAGAGGCATTGGAAAGGTAGTTGTGGAAATGAATCGCGGTCTTCATATGTTTTTTTCGTTATCCTGGTTGCTTTGCTTAATCTTCTTTTGTGCAAAATTCAACAGGTAGTGATTCCACCTTTCTCGGAAACATGCATTGTCTGTAAAGGGATGGGAAGAATCGTTTATGTAAGTTGTGTTTGCACTTTTACCATTGTAATATATAGATTGTAATATAGATGCCTTCTCATAGAAAATACCAACATATACTTTCTGGAGCTCTCTTCTTCAAATTAAAAAAGATGATAGGAGTATATATACTGATTTTAGCTTGATCAGTTTTCTTTCTTGTTTGTACTGAATTTAGTTTGATAAATTTTCTTGGCGTGTACTGATTTTAGTCTGATCAGTTTTCTTGGTGTGTACTGATTTTAGTTTGATCAGTTTTCTTTCTTGGTGTGTACTGATTTTAGGAGTATATACACTGATTTTAGTTTTATTATTTTCTTTCTTGGTGTGTACTGATTTTAGTTTAATCAGTTTTCTTGGTATGTACTAATTTTAGTTTGATCAGTATTCTTACGTGGTGTGTACTGATTTTAGTTTGATCAGTTTTCTTTCTTGTGTGTACTGATTTTAGTATGTGAAGGAGGTCTATCTTCTTGAAGAAAGTACTTGACGCTTCATTTATCGCATCCTTAATCAATCCTTATCACATGTTTATAATGTTTCTGCATTTATTGTGCATATATGATTGATTAGATGATCTAAAAGCTCCGCATCGCACTTTCTTCTAATTATATATAACCTTACTACTGTATGTATCTCCTGTATTCTCAAGAACAACACCTCCATGTACTTCTGTACTGTTATCAATACTAATTAAAGTCTTCAGTCATCCTCTTGAATAGTTCTGAATAGTTTCATTTTCACTCTCAGGTATGCAGAGGCCAACAACAGTTGCTGTTGTATTTTACTCTTGATGGAAGAATAGGATACTGGACGCACGCTGAGACTCATCTTTTAAAATTTTATGTTTTTGAATAGTTGAGGCGGTTGTTGCATTGTGCTTTTTTGAACAGTTTCTGTATGCTTCATTGATGTGTAGAAAATACAAAGCTACTAATGTGTAGAAACTAAATGAATTATATTGTTTTGTGGAAAATAATATATAATATTTTGACTCATTTTTTTAATTTTCATGTTTTGTTAATAGATTATAAAAGATTCAACAAAGTAATAACAGTATAAGATCAAACGGAATAAAAATTACCTATGTAGGATTTTGTTTTTTTTCAAATCTAAAAGATCAAATAGGGTAACTTATTTTTGCACCAAATGTGATATTTGGAGCACTAATGGAAGGATACCAAATAGTGCAATATACTATTATGCTCCCGTTGTTGTATATTTATTAGTGCAACTTTTAAGGTTTGCCCCTTTTGTTTATGTATCAAGTGGTGCAACGTTCTAAATGCCCTATTTATAAACATCAAATGGTGCAAAAAATAGATTTTGCACTAATATTTAACTACTAAGTAGAAGGAGATCAAACGGGGCAACATAATAATTCGCACTATTTGCTATTGATCAAATGGTGAAAAAATAGATTTTGCACTAATTTTTAACTACTAAGTAGAAGGAGATCAAACGAGGCAACATAATAATTCGCACTATTTGCTATTGATCAAATGGTGCAACAAAATAACTCGCACTATTTACTATTGATCAATGGTGCAACAAATAACTCGCACCCTTTGTTATTGATCAACCGGTGCGATACTGCAAACATGCACTAATAGACTAGAATCATTTAGTGCAATATTCAAGTGCACTATAAGGATTTCATCAATCGGTGCAAGCAATCTGTGCACCAATAGAGCTTCTCAAATGGTGCAACCTAAAAAGTTGCCCCAATATCTTGTTGGTGCGCATCTATGGGTGCAACCTTGGAGCAATATTAAAATTGCACCGAATATCTTGTTGGTGCAAAATATTGATCTATTGGGGCAACAAAAATTGCCCCAACTGCACTTATATGTTGTAGTGTTAAACAGAACGATATATTATAAATATAAAACTATATATTATATGTACTACAAAAACTATATATAAAAATTCTACTTTCAGTAAAATAGTAATAGTTGTTGAGATATGGTAATTTCCTTTAGGCCCTTAAATATTGGACATATAGTAACAACCTCATACATATTCTAAGGTTCGTTAAAATCTTATGATACCTAATAGCAGTTGTTGTATATCAATATCTTGTACGTAGTAGATTAAAAGAAGTACAAACCATCGAAAAAGAGTTTATCATAAACTCTTACAACACAATTACTTTACGCATATGTACACTTTTATGTTCTTTTGAAAGGTTAATTACAAGTTTATTGAAAAAGTATCGAGTATCTTTTGCTTTGGCAAAGGATGCAATTTTCTTTTCTTTTCAATTGGGCTATTGAATGGAACCGTGTGGCTATGGAGTTTCATTTGGGGAAAGAACACTTCCTACTCAAAACACGGATGAGGCGAGCGTCCTTCTTGTTGCTCTAAGGCCTCATTCTATTGTCAGCTGAAACGTATAGTTATGTCAGTTGTCAGCTAAAATTAAAAAAAATAAAGAGAAACAATAGTTGATATGATAATTGATGTATGTGACATACAAAGAGAAAAAATTGACTGATCAAATAAACTCTTATGATAACGTAACAAGAGAATGGAGCCTAAATGATGGTCAAGGGTGGTCGTTGGGTCACGATATCCCTTGGCTTGGGACTAAGCTCATCTTGCACCTATACCACTAGAAGTTACTCCGAAGCAACATCAACGTCCACTGATTTTTACACTGATATTTTAATGGTACCTTTCCACTGATCGATGTAGCACGAAGCAGGCAGGCGTGAGTATTGCCTTTTTATTATCACTACCGCCGCCGTCGTCGTGTATATGGATAAAGATTTAAATGAGGTCGTTGGTCAAAAATCTAAACGTTTTTTAGTACTATTTTTTGTTAATAATAAAGTTTCGGCAACGCGTTCCTAGTTTCATATTCGTTCACGTCGACTGTCATAGTTCATAAAATAGACTTAATTAGATGTCATGGCGTCGGGAGAGTTTCAACGCCGTTATATGGTGGCTGCCACTTTATGTGAGGGAGACACGTGGACGACCATGCAGATCCTTCATGACAAGCACAAAGGCGCGAAGCTTGTATAAGTTGTGGGGACCAAAGCGTCGCTATTGAAATCGGAATATTTCCCAATTAGTCGAACCCATGATAAGCTATCTTATATGCTAACATCGATATTTATTTATTACTCTATTTACAAAATATAGATAAAATGATTTTAAAATTTAAGTTGTATGATAAATTATATATTATAAAATTTAGTTTTATAAAATTATTTTATTTTATTTATTTAATATTGAAGTGGAAAATGTATCAAAAACAAATAAGACGATAAATACATCACGGAGGGAGTATTATTCTGAGCAGACCTGGCAATTTGGATCGTTGGGTCGGGTTGATATCAACCCTAACCCAACTCATTAAAATATCATCAGAAAATCATGACCCTAACCCAATCTATTTAAAATCCTTCAACCCTAACCCAGCCCATTTTTAAGCATACAATAATTTAGATGATTAGGAGTAGAAATTAATAAAAAAATCCAAAACATACAGTGCTAGTTCGCACACTAATCAGGATGAAACAAAAGAAGATAAGTAATCTTGCTTGATCGACCCAACTTTAAACGAATTGTATGTTATGCAAAGAATGTAAAAGTAGTGCACCAATTTCCCATGAATAGAATAACACGTACTTTTTCTATAAGTTGATATTTATCAATCTGAGCCTAAAGCCTACACTGTTAGGGAGGAATTCTATCTAGATATGTACATTATCCTAGTGCCCTTAAATAAAAAGGGGAATGAAAATGAAAATCTCATTACGCATTAGAGAAAATACTAAAGACAAATCTTTTAAATTTAGAAATAGTTTATAAACTGAGAGCTCAAAGCCTCAAACTATACTGATAGTTTTAAAATAATTACACCTGTTTAAATTGAGCGCTCATGCTTGAAAAAAGTACAATCACAATCACTTAATCGTCACCAACATTTGAGGAACTTTTATGCAGCACGCTATCTGCATTGTTGGCTTTAGAATTCACAAAAAGGTCTATAATCAAGATCCTACTTACAAAAATATATATCACGTACTTTTGTTCAGCCTTCCAGATAATCTAAACATACCTATGTTCTCAAGAACAACTATGGTAGTGAGAATAAGAAAAATAAACCTTGAGCAGAGATGAGGAGCGACATAGACATGAACAACTACATAGAAAAGAAAATGGATGTGAGTCTACAAGATGAGAGCATTTGATTTTCAATATTATGTTAAGATCTAGATGGGCCCTTTGTTTGATATGCAGTTGGTTGGGCCGTTTGTTTAGTTAAGATTATGTAATATTATCAAAGGTGGAATAGTCCAACTACACTTGGGTTAAGGCTAAGCAGGGGCGGACCGAAGGGGATGCACGTGGGGTCATGTGACTCCATGACATTTGTAAAAAAAAATAATTATAGTAAATTTTAATGTAGTTTTTTTAAAATGGTAGATATTTTATGTCTTAATAACCCTATAAGTGTCATATAAAATAACTATAGAAATTTCTATTTATCAATGACCCCATAACATTTAATCTCTGGGTCCGCTCATGATTCATGGTTGTGATATCGAAGAACCGGGCGAAATTTGAAGGTCCGTTGGTGGATGATACAGAGGACAAAGAAGGGGGATATGCAGAGGAAGATTTGAGAGCAGAGAGTGAAGAGATTTACCCGTGTCAAGCCCGAGGGTTCCTCTTCCTGCGGGGTGAGTGTCGAGGGTTTGTTTTATGCGACTGGACTGCTGCTATTTGCTAATGAGAAATTAAATGAGATATTTCAGGTAGTATTAGGATTACGTAATAGTACTATTAGTTAATTACTTAGTTATTTTACACTTATATATATTAGAATTTAGCGTCTGATAGTTGTTGGACATCCGACGCTAATAAAAGCATCGTAAATCGACTGTACAGGCAGTCCGTGCAGAATATTGTGCGAACTGTGTGAAATGGCAGTCCCAGTCAGCAGGATGGATATTTTTTGCTGAATGGGTTACATTTTTTCTATATTAACTTTAAATGGTTGTAACTTTTAATATATAAGTCCAAAATGAAAAAAAATTATATCATCGTTCATCTAAATTCAAGCTCTTCAAAATAAGACCAGACATGGATATGTTTTGACAACTTAAAAAAAAACTATTTTTACATGTGTATGATGATACACTAAAATCATATATGATTCATTAGTTTTAATATATGATTCATTAAATTGATATTATGATTCATTAACTAATAAGTGGTGAATTAGATTACAAATTTGAACCCGATAAAAATCATTATTGTTTTGTAATGTATTATTATTGTTGTACGGTGTATTTTAAACCTTATACGGTGAATCATGTTTTTTTTTCTTACGTACCAAATATTGTTTTGTGATGTATTATTGTTTAAAATTTTTTCTTTTATATGACTGATGATTCACTAAAATGATGTTATGATTCATTAAATTTCATATTATGATTCATTGAAATTGGTATTACGATTCATTAACTAATAAGTGGTGAATTAGATAACAAACTCAGGAATCGATAAAAAAATCATTATTATTTTTAGTGTATTATTATTGTATTGTAATATATTTTAAACTTTATATGGTGAATGATGTATTTTTTTTACGTACCAAATATTATTTTGTGTAGTATTATTTTTGAAAAGTTTTCTTTTTATATGTGACTGATGATTCATCAAAATGATGTTATGATTCATTAAATTTGATATTATGATTCACTGAAATTGGTATTATGATTCATTAACTAACAAGTGGTGAATTAGATAACAAACTTCGGAACAAAACTGAATCATTATTGAATTGTGGTGTATTATTAATGTTATATGGTGTATTTTAAACTGTATGTGGTGAATCATAAGTGTCGTTGCTATATGTTGATATGTACATATAACTAACATAAATTTTTAAACTTGTCAAAACATATCCATGACTGGTTTTGTTTTAAAGAGTTTGAATTTAGATGAACAATGGTGCAAAATTTTTTTTATTTTGGACTTATATTTTAAAGTTATGACTATTTAAAGTTAATACAAATATTACCACCATTTACTATGCCACATAAGCAGTCCAGTCAGCAGCACTGGACTGCCACATAACGCCGCATCATACTCTGTGCGAGCGTCCCGCACTATGTACGTACTGTAAAAGCATAGCATCCGAAATATTATTGGATACTAATATCGGTGGACTAGTGTCTGCAGTTATTCAAGACACAATTTAGCATCCGATATGTAACCGGACGCTATTATCGGCAGTGACGCTAATTAAAAATAGCGTTTGACCTTAAATCGGAAGCTAATTTGCATCCGTCAAATGATCGGACACTAAACTTAGACACTAATCGAAAATTAGCCACTACAAAAAAATCATTACTTTTTCATTGTAATTAAGGCGCGATAATTTATTGCGTCAAATTATATTACATAACGACGACGATTTAACATTCGCCGAACAGTTGACGGTTTCTCGACGTTTAATTAAGACCGCGTCAAACATCTCTATTACCATATTTTTTATATTTTTCCTTGCCCTTTCTTCTCTTCTATCTCCTTTTCAAAAAAAAAATCCCCGTCTTCTCCACCGCACCAAACTACCAAATTGACATCTCCTATCTCATTCTCAAATCGCCTTCCTCCCCTGCCGAGTGTCTCACTGTAATCGTTTCTCATCTGGTCCCTGGCCAATCTCAGACATCACGCTATCATCACCGGTGAAGACTGTATGTCGCTTGGCTTGGATCAGATTCCACCACCAATTGTTCCCTCGCACAGTCCTTCAATTTGTATCTCCTTCCCCTACTTTTCTCATGTTATTGTTCCCCTTTGTCGTTGCCACTGAAGCCATCATTAGGGTTTACGTTAGTGAATGGGTTATATAGACACTAATATTCCTCGTCCTTCATGGCAAATGAATAAACAGTGGTGAGAAATGTTCTCTCTGACAAGGGACCTAAGTAGTACTGTACTTTTTGATGAGACTATTTTGCATTCATATTTTACACCTTCTCCCTCTAAGACTAACAACTACCAATTTATGAGTTAGATCACTATGTTCCGGATTCGGGAAATTTCTCTCTTTGCTTATTAATTAGATTTGTCCATCCGCTTCTAATCGACCAGTGATGATATATGGAGGACTTCCATCGACCACAGGTCATTTACTATATTATGGATTTGAGAAATTCTCTCTTTGCCACTTATAACTCTTTGTACTCAAAAGTGTTGTGATAATGTCTGATTGCTATCTAGTTTGCACTTGTGTGCAAAACTTGGTTGTTGTATTCTTGGATCTCAGGGTTCTTTAGTCTTAATCATTGGAGTTGTATTTAGACTTAGCAGATATGTTGGGATGATTACTTCATTTACAATCTTAAATGTCCTAGTTTTTCACTAACTGGAAGTTATCCTTTCGGGTAATAAACTTTCTGTTTGTGGTAATATCTTTTAGTACTTGCTTGCAGTGCCAGTGGGTCCTTCTACTATGAGGATCATATACTCTGCTCTGATCTTGATGCCAATTTTATACTTATACAAGCAGGTAAATGCTTTTCATTTCCATTCCTAATGGCTTACTATAGTATAGGGATACTCATGTAGTAGTTCGATTATGTTTATGTTGGACCCGTTGAATGTCATAGCATTCCCGCTGCTTGACATCTATCAACACAATTAGTTCAAATCTCTATCGAGTTTTACAATGAGTTAAATTGCAATGCAAGGAGCTAGATATCTCTAACTGCTCTGCTTATTAGCAGTTGATTGACTTAATTCTTCATACAGGTGTATATATAAGTAACGTGTACTTGTTGCTGATTACTCAAAGAGAGTTTCATTGGTCTTCCAGAGTATAGTTTGAGAGCGTTGCTTGACTGCTTCATGTAATTTCCTGCAGATGACCCCATTTGGGTCTTCATGAATTGAATATGATAAATTCTGTAAAAAACATGACAGTTTACCTGCCATTTCTCATTGCAGGGGACTTTTGTTGAATTCAAATCCTATTTGTAATCGTTCTTATGATGAGACAGGTATCACTAATGTAGTGAAGCTTCTAAATCTTTATTCTTAAAAGTATTCTTTCTGTTATAGACTACTATTTTTTAAATCTGTTTCCTTCACTACAATAGAATGACAAAATTAAATAATCAAATTCTTATGGAATTTATCTGTAATGGAATGATTGATTTATTTTTGTTAAGCTTGTTAGATAATGATCCACTTGAGCTTGTTGATCCATTGACGTCAATCCTTCAAGAGAGTACAAGTTCAAAATCAATCTTGAATGACGCCATCAAAGCATATTTCCAATTAGAACTTTAAGAGCTTAAGCTCAACTCAGGTAATTGGTGAATTTAATGGTGTTAATTTACATATTTAAAAGTGATATTTCTAGCTATGTTTATGTTTTTAGCATGCTTTAATTGATTTTTTGTTGGACAATAGGACCCACAATTCTTTTTCTTGTTATCTTTTTTATCAGTTTTTTTAATTTACCTGAATATTTCCTTTTCGGGTTAGTATTTTCATTTGTTTCTTAATTTGGCAATTACTTGTTAAGGTTTGTTTTTTGGTCAAATAAAGATTAAGTTAATTTATGTTTCTCAAAATAAGTATGATGATGTTAGTTACAGGTTGGTAGTATGTTGCCATGATTACGTTAATTACTTGAGCTTGTAGAGTTTTTTCTTAATTTATTTTTCTCTTCCAGGTTATCTGGTTAAATTTCTGTCTGATATATGGTGCTTATCTAACTTGTTTTTCTTTTAAGATTGGTGTCAGTTGATTCTCAAGTACTGGATACTTCAAGCTCCAATGCCATCCCAAACATGCTGGATCATGATCTTCGTTTACACAAGTCACATGAATTGTGAGCATAAATTGCTTGGTATCTTTCAGTTTAAGCTCTATTTGTTCATATACTGATTGATGTACGTTTAAGTTTTCCTTGACATTAATTTGTGCTGTAATTTCTGCCTTAGTAGATAGCCAACTACAAATGTACTTCTATCATTGAAGTTCCTTCCATCTCTCCTCATCCTGTAGCAGGGAGAAAGGTACTTCTTGAGTGATTAATTTTTTCTTTTCTTTTTATTCCAATTCAACATAATTTTAACACATACTGACTGAATGTTGGCTGATCTTGTACTCACCCCTCTGTTCACAAGATTTTTGACGTATCCATTCTTGGACTTTTGTTTGAATGCTATCTCAGCTTGAATGGATTCTCTCCTCTCCCACCACAAATTTTCAAGAGGCACCAGCACGTGAGAAGCCATCCCCAGTGACTGTAGATATGCATGGAGGTATTGCTAAAAAATTATGCTCCTTATGTGCTACAGGTTAGATACAAAATATATTATTGATGTTAATTCAAGTGCTTGGTAGTGTACTCTCTCCGAACCTTCATAATAGAGTACTGTCTACAAAGTTAATTTTGTTATTGTCAAATTCTATGCTCGGTAAAGTTAAAAGAAAAAGGATACATCAACTAGCAGTTTTTGTAGCATGAGTTTAATCCATCTTGATTGATTTGTAGTTATCACAAGTTGTTAATGTTATACAATGGGCTTTCATTTTCATTGATTTTTGAAACGTGTATATTTTTTCTAGCCTGACTTAGTTGCACATCTTATTGATTTGTGATGGTAAGGAATCTTTGTTATAGAAGTTGTGTTTGCCTTAATTTATTTCTCCTCTGCAATTGACTTAACCATAGATTGATCAACTGTTTGATTCAGTGATAGCATTTCGTTAAACAACAGTTTCAATCATTTAATTTTGCTTAACCATTTGGTATCTCTTTTGATTTTACACACTCATTGTCCATCTTGAAGACAGATAACATCTTTTGCTTATTCAAAAAATAAACTAGAATCACCTATTGATTTGGTGCTAGCATTTCGTTAAACTTGATTAGATGCTAGACTTTTCCAAACTGCAATGGTTGGTCTAACAGATTCACCGCATCAGCGACACCCGATCGAGGTCGTCTGGAGTTAGCTTTTTTATGTTAGGAGTGTCAAAGATTCACCACATCATTGACCCTATTTAACTTGAAGCTAGCAGTCATTAACTTTGGTTTCAGAGATGGAGGTCAAAATATATGGATACATTCTCAATATTGATGGAGCTAGTACTGATGGAAGATCCCTTGTGGAACATATTGATTGCCACTCAGCACGCCCAAGTAGGGTCATTAGCTTCTCGAAAGGATGAAAGCCACTCCTGATTCAGGTAATTTTATGTTCTTTTTCTTTGTCATTCTAAAACTATCTGGACAAAGAAAATGAAACTGTAAGAGAAATTATGTGAGAGATTTTCTTGTCATTTAATATTGTCAGGTGCAAGATTTTGAAAGTATAAAAGTGATGATGCGAGAAAAAGCATTGTGAAAGGGCTGAGGGCTGAATGCGAGACAAAGTAGTGTGAAGGATGAAATATGAGAGAAAACTTTACTGAATAGCAACCGTTAGTTTAAATTTTATTAAAATCGTGGCTGATAGTGTAGTGTTAAATTCTGTGATTTTGTAATACAGTTTTTGGGATTATGGATGTAATGCATCGTATACAGATGCTAGAATGCAGTATGGATGATATAAATTTAGAATATATAATAGTACCACCATTGATATGTCTGAATTGTTTCTATTATTTTTGTTTTGTATTTTTTTTTAAATTTTGGCATGAAATTTTTCGACGCAACTGTGTATCATATCTGCGCAATGAATGCGTCGAAAAATGTAAAATTTTGACGTAAAGTCACGTCGAAATTTACACGGCAGTTGCGTCGGATACTTTTTGACGGTCAGGTAGGCGACGCGAGTTTGTCATGTGGAATCTTATTTTTCGACATGAAACTTGCGTCCAATTTTACTTTTACTTGCGTCGAAAACTTAACGTTTTTTTGTAGTGAGCGTCCGTCAAGTGATCAGACGCTAAATTTTCGGACACTAATTACTGTCTTTCTTGTAGTGATGTCGTGTACACATCCTTCCATAATTTTTGGAACTATGTTTTGTTTGCGGCTCAGCATACCAACGCAACCCCCCATTGCTCAGTGTTTTCTGGAGCACGTATCATATATGACCTTCTTATCATCTACATAGTTATTTCTTTATACAAAACTACCACCGGATGTCCCCCATACAACCTTGTCTTTTTGAGATTGAGAGAACCGATAGTCAATAATAGCTGAGTTTAGCTCCATAAGCATGTGTTGATAATCTCACGTGACAGTTATTTCAAAAAAAAAAAAAAGATAATCTCACGTGAAAATACCACGACCAATTATCACGACCATTATCCTATCCTAGAAACCAAGCTCATTGATAATTTCTACCTTATGTAATCTTATAGAATCGTGAAAATTTCTTTTTCAAGAATGGTTGTGATCTAGTGATGGGTCTAAAACTTAATATTTGCACTGTCACCCACACTTATAATAAAAATGTAGTGATATTGTGTGATCTCTGAATATTTTATGAATAATAAAAATATTGTGATATTTCATAAAATTTTCTTTAAAATATTAAGATGAAAGGATTAGTGTTTGATTTATTTATGAAGTGGTTATTAGAAAATGTAGAGAACTATATACTTCACAATTATTAATTATACTCACAGAACGCAGACTATCAGCTTTATACATTGCCCCGTGAGGGCGCGGAAGGGCTGCACTTAAATAGGGAAAGTCGTAATTACTCTATTTGCTGCCGTTAATTCATCCTCCTATCACATCTAGTGCTAAAATATGCTCTGCCGACAATTAAGTTAATTAATTATACACTTAAGAAGTATTATACACACAGACTCGCAGACTATGAGACACATCTGTTCTGTTTGGACCACTATCATAGTGGTCACTACTGTGTTATATATATATACAAGTAATAGTATAATTTTATACTACAAACACCCGTCAATTCTTAAGTTCTGTTACAGTTTTTTTCGAGAATGATACCTCTATCAGATATTTGAATAGGAGGGGGTACTGATTAATATTAATATAGATAATGAAAGTTTGGGACAGTTCATTAAGACATTTAGAGAAAACTCTAGTGTCCTGAGCGAATAGTACATCTCAAGATGCACAAGCATCTGACCCGACCTAGATAAGTTCAACCGACTTGATAACCCGCTCCTAATCCAGACACACTAGTAAAAACCGATTTTTTGGTTACGAAGGTATCTGTAATGACTTTAGATCGTTATCATATATATTATTTAGTAACGAATAAAAGTCGTTACGATAAATAGTTCAATCTTTCGTGACGCCATCTCCTACAACGACATGTAACGACTTTTATCGTTACAAAAATTAGTTTAATAACAATTTGATATTTGGTAACAATATTTATCATTACCAAAAACCTTAATTTAGTAGTGACGCAAACCTAACCTACCATAAGACCCTACCACAAAACAAACTTATTAAAGCCAGCCATCTCTGGAACTGACCTATAAACAGACACCAAAAGGGCAACCGGGCACACGAGGGCCGCGAGGTGCCCTTCATCCTCTGCCGCCAGCCCCTAAAACTGCCATCAACCTTAGCAACCCCCGTGAGACCCAGGGGTTGGCTGATCCAACGAGACCTCCTTCCCATTCCAACAGCTGAAGTCGATCACCATCTTCCATGGTGACAATTGGTGATCAATGCCAGAGCCAACGGTCCTCCCTTTCTTGCCAAGGAATTGTCTCCAAAGCGCCTCCAAGCTTCTCTCGGAGGATTACCATCCAAAGCCTTATCCAAATTCCCTTTCCTCCCCTCAGTAGAATCTCCTGAGTTATAGCTCACCAGCTAAACTGGACAATCGAACAACAAGGCATCATCACCCAAATTGTCCACATCCCTCTTTATGTCTTCACGGTCTTACCCCATTTTGCTGCCCACCATCTCACCATGGTCCAGGCCCCAACCCGATGAGATCCTGGAGAGGGAAGAAGCCTAGAGTCTAGCATCAGTCTCATCCCTATACACACCCTTCAGTTAATAAGTGGATTCAAACCCTCAGTTGTTTGATCGAGTCTCATCAATGCTTCTCCCTCCTTCACGTTCTCATGTTAGTTAGAGTATGGTCAACATTCCCATTTCCTCCCTTCCCTCGGTCCGCTCCCCGCATCCTTCATAGCCTTCCAGTTGCCTCATTGTAACACCCCTACTAATTCGGCTCCTAATAATCCTATAAATGTCGCACATAATAAATATATCGCAGCGGTAAATAACAGACTGTCGCTCTAATGGTGTCACAGTTATCACTCGCCCATACGGGTGATAACGAGTTACCTGATAATCAACATGCGAAACGTATTCCCGCAGTGACCACAAGAGATAGATAGTAGAACTTAATAATTAAAACAAATCCAACAACAACCAATTATTACAGACCGTACTCGTGAGCATCTAAACAAATCCTCCTCGGTTTACACAACCCGAGTCCAAAACGTCATCAGTATCAATCGTACCAAGTCTTAAACAACAGAAATATTACAACCGTCGCGCCTCGTGTCGACCACCAGCTAATCTCCTGAAATAAAAATGGTTTGTGGTATGGAATCAGCCCCTGCTGAGTATGTTATCACATGCCCCCAAAGACCCCTCAATTATTTGGTCGAGAGCATGAGATTCGTTACATGCATTACCGTTTTAATATTTAAAGCTGTAAAACAATTAACAGTAATATCCATACAATAAACACAACCATCAACACAAATAATATAACCACAAGTATAACCAATGAACAACAAAGCGAAACAACGAGAATAATAAACAAGTATCAATTCTCGTCCATGGTATAGGAACCAATATTGTTCGCCACTGTACAAGTCTCAGTCGTATTAATTGTTCAGTTATACCTAGTGACAATGTCTCGTTAAAACGACATGTCTCTAGTTACCCATATATTATGGCGGGTCACCCACGGCAGTAGCCACTCCAACGGTAGAGTCTCCGACCAACGAGCCATTCTAGCTCACGGGAAATTTTCTTGATACTTACGGACCCGTACGCGGACATCCTGGTATCGTTTTTGTGATCACACACGTGCGCACCAAGAGCCACATCCTCTTGGCTTTACACTTTCATTAATTAATTAATTATACCATCGCATCGCATTACCAAATTTTTCTAACACAGCAGACTAAGGTCATTAGTCCAATCCGGAGTCTGTAAACTCGGGATCCAGTGTTAGATACGAGAGCGGCGTATAGAAAGGCCAATGCTCCGTATAAAAGTCTCGGATAATATGTATATCTTATTATCCTAGTGCTACAAGTTTTTCTGACGTTCCTTATATTTCATATAAGATAGCACCATAGCCGCTAGTTCGTTTTTATATATAGGTTCATATATACGAACCAATACTGTTAACTCAACAACAGTAAATAATAAGCAGCTATAAATATACAATTCATGCATATTAATTAACACATTCAGACAAACAATCTTATCACAGATCACACAGAAGTCTGAACTGAGGAAGCCCTCAGAGACAATCAGAGACACATAACAACATACCGTTCACCCTGATGTATTACGGTGGAGTATGAATCAGCAAGTTCCTATGCTCCGTGTGTCGTCTCTAACAGTCTAAACAATACATAATGCTATTGATTAGCATCCCGTATAACAACACAATTCTACGGTACCCCGTACCGTCACTAATACCTCCGGTTAACCCCCCGTTATTAACTGTCAACGTTTGTCGGGTTTTCGGCTTAACTCGAGATTGGAAAAGTGTTATATTACATGCGTAGTCTTTGTCTCGTATATTAATATACTTATTGTTGAACTTTGTTATCGCATGTAACTTAGTGTTGGTTTGTACATCGTATAGTTTGTTTCCTTATTGCATGTATGACTCTTTGTCATGCACTATACCTCTCACCTTAGTATTTATTTTTCTAAGGTTTGTCTCTTCTTTTTTTTTCTTTTCTTTTTTTTTTTTTTAAGTTCAATGTGGTATAATTCATATGTAAACAATACTTTCAATTACATGAATCCTTATTATCACATGTACACTCTTAACATTAGAATTCCATATCTAATGTTTGTAATTGTTTTCCCTCTTATCATATGTGATTTTAATTATGAAAATACATGGTCATTAAACCATATTATATTTTCCCACCATAACATATATCTATTTATTCATGTATTATGGAACTATTTCTTATATGGTAAGTCTTATAATATATATTCATTCTTTTTAATGAATACCTCTTATATTATAAATGTTATAATTCTTATAACATTAAAACCATATTATAAATTCCATTTTAAAATGTTAACATTCCCAAACAGCACTATTTTCTTAAGTATTTACAAAATCCACCACATAATTAATATATGTGTTACATTATAGTTATATAACATATATTATGACATTTATGTCATTAAAACATTATAACATATAGTTGTAAATTGTTTTAAAATACCAAACAGCCCCTTATATTTTCGGCTTTCACCATAAACCACTAAACTTCTATAAATCACAAATCAACCTCAATTATATTTCATTGTTACACTTATAACATATACCTTATATTATAATCTTAAACCTTAATATAATTATAACCTATGGTTATTTTTTTTAAAATAACCGAACAGACCCCTAGGTCTATTCTAATTATTTTTCCACCACTGACTTTCTATATTCACCAAATTCCCTCTTTATAACATATAGTTTTCTAATATCATCAAAACTATATATTATACATATATCTTGATAAAACCTTATATATAACTCCAAAATTACCAAACTATACCAAAAGTTATAAACATCATTACTAACCTTATATCTTCTCTAAATCTCGGTTTTACCACATATGTTACCCATTTGTAACAATATTATAAAATATCTTATATTATACTTATATAATCATATAAAACTAAACTCAAATTTAACCAAATAAATTTCTAAAATTCCTAATAACCTAAGGTTTGTACTAAACTCCATTTAGTACCCCAAGTTTTCGGAAATCACAATTTAGCCCCATCTCTTATAAATCTTTTACAATTTAATACTTATCTTAATATAAGGTTGTATTTTAATTTCTAAAATTCTCCAAACTTGGTCAAAGTCTCCTATATAGTCAACTTTGACTTCTAATACCAAATTGGACCAACTCTTTCGGTAATTACCAAACTTCACCCTATATTTTTCTATTTTTACAATTTTGACCAAAACTTTATAAAATGTTATAATTTTTATTAATTCATTTAAAAAACCCTAAATTCCTCTAAATTAAGCCCACGGCTTTGTATTTTACCAATAATTACGGTTTGGCCCCAAACTTAATTATATAAGCATAAATCTAACTAAATAAGCTTATAAACTTAATTAAAATGGCCTAATGACATGGCCTTATTACAACCTTGATCTTGCAAAATAAATTACACAATAAATGTCTCAAAATATAGTATATGCTCACGGCCTCACTTAAATTTGATTATTTTCCACATAATGTCATAATTTGACCATTATGTTAATTAAATCTCTTAAATGACTAGCTTAATTTATCTTAGTCATTTTTTTCCCATTTTTAGGTCAATATGACCCATATGTTAAACTTTCACTCTCGGCACAATTATATATGTGCTTAAAAATCATAAAAATCATAAGTTTAAGGTGTTTATACCTTGATTGCCCTTGTATGAACTCGGCCACTTGAAGGAAAATTCACCACATCATTTAGACATGTTTAATACACCAAAACAAGATATGGTTATACTCCAAGCTTGAGCTTAACCATAAGGAATAATTAATGTAAGATTTAAGGCAAAAATCACCTTAAAAATGCAAGGGAAGTTCAAGAGGGATTCGGCCTGTTTTAGACACACCACAAGGTGTTAGATTCATCATATAGACATAGGAAATAGCTAGACAACAACAAGCTGCCTTGTTATTAGGTTTTACCTTGAAAAATGCCTTAAAGAAGGGTATTTCCTTTGGATCTCGGCCACCCTTGCTCCAAATGGCTAACCAACTGATTGAACATGTAAATATGAAGATTATGAGTGTATAAACTCATAAAAATCAGAGGAAGAAAATCGGATGAAGAGTAGAGGAGCTTAAGGTATGTTTTTACCTTAAAATGAGATTTGGGAAACCTTGGTCTCTTAGCTTGCTTCAACCGAATTTGATTGATGTTATAACCTTAAAACACTGAGAATAAGCCATAGAAGTTGATGAGCCACGAGATCTAAGTATTGGTAGTGAAGAGATGAAGAAAAAGAGCTAAAAATGACCTTAAAACATTACCTTAGAAGCTTAGAAGATGGATCTACCTTCCCAACTCAAGAACTTCGGTTGAGAGGGTTGGGAGAGCTGCTTGCTTCACACGATTGGAATGCAACTAGGAGAGAGAGAATGATTGGAGATGGCCTTATTGATTGCAAAAGACAATTGATTAGTTTAATGTTTGTTAATGAAAGATGACTCACCAAGGAGATAAGAGGAGACAAGAAATCGGCTAATGGAGGAGAAAGGAGAGGCTCACACGGTTTGGAGCTGGTGGAGGCAAATAATGGAGTCAAAGTGTATTGTTTAAATCAAAAGGCAAAAGTAGTCTCCTTATTTTAGGGCCTGTGTTGGAGACTTGTCTCTTGAATGTGCAAGTGGCTAATTGAAGCCTCTCTTGCTTGTGTCTGCCGATCTCATATGGTCCAAGGGGTCAACTTTGACCTCTTGACCAATCTTAGTCAATGTTGACTCAAGCGGGCCCCCTTTTAGGGTTTTATTAATATTTTAATATTAAATTTGTAAAAATTTGTAAAATTTGGAATTAAATTCCTAATATGATATAATGTGATATAATATCATATTTAAAGGTAATTATAACCTTTAAGCCCATTAAAAAACCTTTAGAAGGCAATTTCACAAAAATGTGCTTTAAGGTGTTTTAGTGCACATTTTGTGTTGCAAGGTGCTTCTGAGCTTAGTTTTCTTTGGAACGTTTTTGTTGTGTTCCTTACTTCATTATAATACTTAGGAATCCACTTTGGATCCTATTTGAGGTCATACAATCTTTATGGTGCTTTAAAGCACATTTTTGGCTTTACCGATCTTAAGGCATGTTTTGCCTTGTTGAGATCTTTTAGATTGTCCCCAATAATATTTAGATGTTATTAATCATCTTAGATCATTAATAGATCATTAATTATGTTTTTAAGATAGGGGTATTTCAGTCTACCCCCCTTAAAAAGGCTTCGTCCCGAAGTCCTTAATCCTCTACAGTTCACCTAAGGAATCAAGTTCCACTAAGTAACCAAACAGTCCATCGCTAGGGAGTAACTCCCACTAGGTTCAAACCTAGTCTATACGTACAGCATATATCAAATAGTTAAACCTCATGGTATAAACTCATTCATTTCATAGCACTAAACAAGGTGCACACCAATTCATCAAAAAGTACTCAGCGGTACTATAGATATTCAAACAGGTGCACTAAGGCACATACATAAAATGTATTCAACATACAATCATCCAAACAAACATGTATGACGATACCACACCAACAAAACACACCACCAAAACAAGATCTAATGCATAACATATGCGCAAGCCAAGTGGTGTCTACCCCCCCTAAAAAGGGTTTGACCACAAACCCGTACAAGTATCACAGCTACTACTCGAAGAGTGCGGGATACTTCGCTCTCATGGAGTCCTCTAACTCCCATGTAGCCTCCTCCACCTCATGGTTCGACCAGAGAACCTTGACCATGCTAACGGTCTTGTTCCTAGTCTGTCTCGTCTTCGTATCGAGAATGCGGAGTGGTACTTCCTCATAACGTAGAGCGGGGTCCAACTCTAAAGTCTCTGGCTGTAACATGTGCGATGGGTGGGGCACATACTTCTTCAACTGTGAAACGTGAAAAACGTCGTGCACCCTCCCGAGCTCTGCTGGCAAATCCAGTCTGTAGGCTAACGGGCCCACTCGCTCCCTAATCGCATAAGGTCCAACATATTTTAGGCTCAACTTGCCCTTCTGCCCAAACCGGAATATCCCCTTCATGGGTGACACTCTAAGGAATACCATATCGTCGGTAGTGAACTCAACGTCCCTCCTCTTGGTGTCTGCATATGATTTCTGCCGGTCCTGAGCTGCCTTCATGTTCTTTCTAATCTGTAAGACATCCTCCTTAATCTGCTCTAGGTACTCTGGTCCTAGAAGTGTATTCTCGCTGGCCTCATCCCAGCATAGAGGAGTCCTACATGGTCTACCATATAGTGCCTGAAACGGTGGCATCTGTATCGAGGAGTGGTAGCTGTTGTTGTAGGCGAAATCTATCAGATGTAGTCGCTCTAACCAACTCCGCTGAAAATCTAAGGCACATGCTCTCAGCATGTCCTCCAATGTCTGGATGGTCCTCTCACTCTGACCGTCGGTCTGTGGAAGGAATGCCGTACTAAGCTTCAACTTTGTACCCAAGGCTTCATGAACCTAACCCAAGAATCTGGACAAAAATCGAGGGTCTCTATCAGACACAATCGTCTTTGGCACACCATGGTGCCAATCACCTCTTTCTGGAACAAGTCCGCTAACTTCGGGACCTTCCAGGTATCCTTCGTAGCAACAACTTAGCCACCTTCGTCAGACGGTCCACAATGACCCAAATCATGTTCAGTCCTCCCTTAGTCGGTGGGAGACCACAACGAAATCCATCGAGATGTCCTCGAACTTCCAGCAAGGAATAGGCATAGACTGCACTAAACCTCCAGGTCTCCTATGCTCAAACTTAACCTTCTGGCAGGTCAAGCATCTAGTCACATAGTCAGCTACATCCTTCTTCATCCCCTCCACCAGAAATGAACCTTCAAATCCTTATACATCTTCGAAGAACCGGGGTGGACGGATAAGGACGAGCAATGACCTCCTGGAGTATCTTCTCCTTCAAATCTGGAGAAGACTCCGGAATACACAAACGGCCATTCAGTCGAATCATGCCATCATTACACAGTTCGAAGTCATACTTCTGACTTTCAAAACAACCCTCTAACATTTTCTGCTTAATGCTCTCCATGTACTGATCACTCTCCTGTGCAGCTCGTATCTCATCAATCATACTGCTGGCCGCTACCAGTGCAATAATGAATGAGCTCTGCGGCTCAGGGCGTCGGCTACTACATTCGCCTTGCCCTCCTTGTATTTTAGTTCTATTTCGTAGTCCTTCAAGAACTCGCCCATCTTCATAAGTCCGTCTATGTCGCATGTTCAGCTCCTTCTGAGAGAAAAGATGCTGTAAACTCTTATGGTCAGAGTAGATAGTGACTGTCACACCGTAAAGATAATGTCGCCAGATCTTCAAAGCAAACACTACTGCGCCTAACTCAAGGTCGTGTGTGGGGTAATTCACCTCATGCTTCTTCAGCTGTCGGGACGCGTAGGCAACTACCTTCCCGTGCTGCATAAGCACACAGCCTAGACCGGTTCCAGAGGCATCACAGTATACCTCGAACCCATCGGTGCCCTCAGGAATAGTAAGAACGGGTGCCGATGTCAGGAGATCCTTCAGTGTCTGAAAGGACTGCTCACACTCTGCAGACCATAAGAACTGGACTCCTTCTTCATGAGATTAGTCATCGGTTTGGCCTCCTTGGAGAAGTCCTTCACGAACCTTCGATAATAACCGGCCAAACTCAGAAAGCTGCGGACATCTGTAACTGTCTTAGGCCTTGGCCAACTTTTCACTGCCTCGATCTTAGCAGGGTCTACAGATATCCCGTCCGCTGATATGATGTGTCCTAGAAATGACACGCTGTCTAACCAGAACTCACACTTCGAGAGCTTGGCATACAGCTGGTTCTTTCTCATGATACTCAATACCTGTCTCAGATGTAACTCATGATCTTCCCTGGTCTTCGAATATATCAAAATATCGTCGATGAACACCACAACTGAACTATCAAGCTGTTCTCTGAAGAGACGGTTCATCAAATCCATGAATATGGCTGGTGCATTCGTCAACCCGAATGGCATAACGGGTGAACTCATAGTGTCCATACCGTGTCCTGAAAGCTGTCTTCTCTATGTCACCCTCTGCAATCCTAATCTGATGGTAGCCAGATCTGAGATCTATTTTGAGAACACACTGGCCCCTCTCAACTGGTCAAATAAGTCATCAATCCGTGGCAACGGGTACTTGTTCTTGACCGTGACCGCATTAAGCTCGCGGTAGTCGATGCAGAGTCGCATACTGCCGTCCTTCTTCTTTACGAATAACACTGGAGCACCCCAAAGAGAGAAACACTGTCGAAGATGAATCCCTTGTCGAGGAGGTCCTCCAGCTGTGTACCTTCAACTCTCTCATCTCAGCCGCTGCCATCACTAAGGGTGCCTATTAGATAGGGCCCGTACCTGGCAATAAGTCGACGGCGAACTCAATCTCACGCACAGGCGGCATGCCTGGCAACTCATCAGGAAACACATCGGGAAAGTCTGCACGACTGGAATGTCTACATCCATCTCGTCGCACTGTCTCGTGTCCTGTACATAACAGAGGAAGGCTTGTCGGCCCTTCCTAACGTCCTTCTCAGGGACAGTGCTGACACGATCTTGACAATCGGCTCTCTCCTCACACTACGGTACGACACTGTCTTGCCGCTGCCCCTTGCCACCGTAGTAGTAGTCGATGCTCTGCACAATGAAGGCGGCCCTTATGCTTCTGTAGCCAATCCATACCCACTATAATGTCGAAGCCCAAGTTCTTAAACTCAATCAAATCAATGGGAAAAGTCTCATTCATAATACTGATCTCCGACCCTAAGTACTGCCTGGTGCAACCTACTTTCTCCTTCGATGGAAGGGTGACTGAAAAGTCAGAAAGCTGTTCGGGGCAGCCCCCAGCTTCATAGCAAATGCCGAGGAAATAAAAGAATGCGAAGCCCCTGAGTCGAACAATACGGAAGCACTAACACCATCAACATGAAAGGTACCTGAGATCATCTCTCGTATTAGCATCGAGTCCCAATAAATCAGTAATCTACTGTCGGTTGTAATTGTCATACCTGTGATGACATTACCGGACTCCTTGGTTTGCGCCATATCTAAGATGCAGATGGTACCCTATTTTTCAATCCCGTAGCCTGAAGTTATGAATTAACGGTATCAACAAACTGAATACATATGCTTGAAGGTATAAAACTTTTATTTTCATCATCCAACTGCATTATACAAGGTTACACACTTAGCTACTGCTATTTACATCAGTACTGTCTGAAAGTCAAATTTAAACGGCCAGGTCGGATGTGGGTATCATTTACTAGGGTTGGTGGGGCAGTATTGAGCTTAATGCTCTTAATACCATGGTATACAAGCCTAGCCTCTCCACCAAATACCAACACATCCCCAGACTTGAGGATGATCTTGCTTGCTAGATCCATCCTCTTCTGGTCTCCATAGATGAACTCAGCATCATCGCCAATGGAGAATGACACAACCGGTACTCCTCTGGTGATGGACTCGGTCGTCTCATCAAGATCCTGGTGCATTCCAAGTTTTCCTCCCTGCTCGTAGTAGTTGATGATGCAAACGTCAGTGGTGTCAGTCGGGTAATGGAAAAGTCTCACAGTCTTGAGCAATATCCATTGTGTTTCTCACCAAGGTTAGGAAACTCTCAGGTATCCTAGGTATAGATACGCCACCTACCATCCTCACCTCTCGATAAACCCTAGCTTGTGGATCCCAATCTTTCCCTAAGCACATCATGTGCAGTTTCATTCTAGAACCACTATTAAATACAGGGGTATAAAATCCTCCCATGCCCTTACCCAAAGCTCTACACTCAATCACTATGGTGATTTGCTCATCTAGGGTTAGGAACTCTCTGAGAAGTATCATGCCCGGTCTGACTACATGACACAACTCACTAGGGTACTCCCGTCTTTCTTCCACGGGTCTAGGTGATCTCTGTCTTGTAAGTGTGGGAAAGCAGATGTCGAAGTCTCCTAAGAGGTAATAGGTTTCCTAGATAAGTTGTTTATCTAAGGCGGTAATTAAACATGCATTCATGCTTAAATAAAGCGTTTAACACTGAGTCATGCTTTCATACAATGGTTAAGGTTTCAAATGCTAACCTTCACCGCGCTGAGTACTAGTACCAGCGCCCGATGCTCCTCGCTGCTGCATTCGCACGGTTGCCTGGCGGGTTCCTCTGGTTCTGGTTCTGCTGCTGCGGCTGCTGCTGCTGCTGCCCCCTCTGGGCTTGGGGCGCCGGCCCCCTCTAACCACCTCGAGCTCCACCTCCTCCAGTAGGTGTGCTCTGAGTCCCTTCCCGGGCGGCGTACGCTCGGCTCTCTGGATTAGCAAAGCACTCGAACGACCTGTGGCCCTTCTTCCCACAATGGTGGCAGTCCACCGCTTGCCCGGTGCAGTCAACACCCGGGTGGTCTTTACCACAGCGCTTGCAGTGAAAGTGGCGCTGGGGTGTAGAACCTATTATCATATCACATTCGGATTAGTACAAGGATGGTAATGAATAGTATAATACACAACTCATTCACAAGGTTAGATCGCTTACCCTTAGGGGTACAGATCTAAGAGGCTGGGCATCGTAGGTAGGCCGGTCAGCATCGGGACCTTCTCTTTGCCCTTCTGGCTGGCCTCTCTCCTTCTTCTTCTCCTTCCAGGAGAACTTTTTCTTCCTGTGATCGTCAAAGTGTTAGGAATAGCAGAGGTATAAAAGCAGGCAGCAAGTAAGTAATTTAAATGGATTAAATAACTTAAGGGTGGATCTTACTTCCAACTCTTGCCGCTTCCGCTTCCAGCCGCAACCTCCACCTCCTTTTCTGGGGCCTTACGCTTCTGCCCCTGGCCGTCCTCCCGGTTGTTCACCAACAGCTCGGTCCGGGAAGCAGCCTCGTAGCATTCCTATAATGCATCAATGAGTTCCCCAACTTGTAATAATTCAAACTGAGTTACAAGATATAATCTGTCAACTAATTTTACCTGGATCGTAGGATATAAGGCAGCACCCATGGCGGCCTTGATCGCATATCGCAACCCGCCTCTAAACTTCTCAACTTTTACAGTATCAGAATAAACGACTCCTGGGACAAAGTCCAAGAGCCCAATAAAAGTGGAGTAGTACTGATCTACTGTCATACTACCCTGCTTCAGGGCCTCAAACTCTTCCCGCTTCCTCTGCTTCAAATGAGCAGGATAGTACTTCTCTCTCAACAGTTCCATAAAACCTGTCCATTCAAAACCCTCAGTAGCAATGTAATGTGCCTTCACGGACCTCCACCAAGTGCTGGCGGCGTCCCTCAAATGAAAGGCCGCTATGCCGACCCGGTGCTCAGCAGGCACGTGAATGCCGTCGAAGGCCTTCTCATGCTCAACGATGTATCTCTCCAGGGCGGTGGGGTCAGCTACCCCATCATAGGTAGGTACTCGTGTGTCAGCAACACTCTTGAGCCAGTTCGGCTCTCTAGGTGCGGGTACGGGTGGGAATACTGGTGGTGCTCCTATCTGGACATCTCCCATCAGGGCTAGCTGAGCAAAGACGGCCGCTACCGTCTCAGCAACGCCCACGGCTGGGGCCTGAGGAGGTCCTCCTCCAGGCCCGCCGCCTCTTCCACCAACTCCTCTGCCTCTGCCAGCTGAATGTCTTCCGGAAGACATCTGAAGAATTCAGAATCAAGGTCAGCTCTTGGTATAAGTACTGTACTTATCTCAACCATAACCTAACTCAAATCATTTACAACTATCTACTTGGTACTGGTGTGTGTATAACCTAAGCTCACGGTACCTAAACTACTATCTCTTGTAATCAGAGCGGTACTCCGCTCTGATACCACTTTTGTAACACCCCTACTAATTCGGCTCCTAATAATCCTATAAATGTCACACATAATAAATATATCGCAGCGGTAAATAACAGACTGTCGCTCTAATGGTGTCACAGTTATCACTCGCCCATACGGGTGATAACGAGTTACCTGATAATCAACATGCAAAACGTATTCCCGCAGTGACCACAAGAGATAGATAGTAGAACTTAAGTAATTTAAAACAAATCCAACAACAACCATTATTACAGACCATACTCATGAGCATCTAAACAAATCCTCCTCGGTTTACACAACCCGAGTCCAAAACGTCATCAGTATCAATCGTACCAAGTCTAAACAACAGAAATATTACAACCGTCGCGCCTCGTGTCGACCACCAGCTAATCTCCTGAAATAAAAATGGTTTGTGGTATGGAATCAGCCCCTGCTGAGTATGTTATCACATGCCCCGTCATGCCCCCAAAGACCCCTCAATTATTTGGTCGAGAGCATGAGATTCGTTACATGCATTACCGTTTTAATATTTAAAGCTGTAAAACAATTAACAGTAATATCCATACAATAAACACAACCATCAACACAAATAATATAACCACAAGTATAACCAATGAACAACAAAGCGAAACAACGAGAATAATAAACAAGTATCAATTCTCGTCCATGGTATAGGAACCAATATTGTTCACCACTGTACAAGTCTCAGTCGTATTAATTGTTCAGTTATACCTAGTGACAATGTCTCGTTAAAACGACATGTCTCTAGTTACCCATATATTATGGCGGGTCACCCACGGCAGTAGCCACTCCAACGGTAGAGTCTCCGACCAACGAGCCATTCTAGCTCACGGGAAATTTTCTTGATACTTACGGACCCGTACGGGGACATCCTGGTATCGTTTTTGTGATCACAGCGCGCACCAAGAGCCACATCCTCTTGGCTTTACAAACTTTCATTAATTAATTAATTATACCATCGCATCGCATTACCAAATTTTCTAACACAGCAGACTAAGGTCATTAGTCCAATCCGAAGTCTGTAAACTCGGGATCCAGTGTTAGATACGAGAGCGGCGTATAGAAAGGCCAATGCTCCGTATGAAAGTCTCGGATAATATGTATATCTTATTATCATAGTGCTACAACGTTTTTCTGACGTTCCTTATATTTCATATAAGATAGCACCATAGCCGCTAGTTCGTTTTATATATAGGTTCATATATACGAACCAATACTGTTAACTCAACAACAGTAAATATTGAGCAGCTATAAATATACAATTCATGCATATTAGTTAACACATTCAGACAAACAATCTTATCACAGATCACACAGAAGTCTGAACTGAGGAAGCCCTCAGAGACAATCAGAGACACATAACAACATACCGTTCACCCTGATGTATTACGGTGGAGTATGAATCAGCAAGTTCCTATGCTTCGTGTGTCGTCTCTAACAGTCTAAACAATACATAATGCTATTGATTAGCATCCCGTATAACAACACAATTCTACGGTACCCCGTACCGTCACTAATACCTCCCAGTTAACCCCCGTTATTAACTGTCAACGTTTTACATGTTTTCGGCTTAACACGAGATTGGAAAAGTGTTATATACATGTGTAGTCTTTGTCTCGTATATTAATATACTTATTGATGAACTTTGTTGTCGCATGTAACTTAGTGTTGGTTTGTACATCGTATAGTTCGTTTCCTTATTGCATGTATGACTCTTTGTCATGCACTATACCTCTCACCTTAGTATTTATTTTCTAAGGTTGTCTCTTCTTCTTTTTTCTCTTTTATTCTTCTTTTTTTAAAGTTCAATGTGGTATAATTCATATGTAAACAATACTTTCAATTACATGAATCCTTATTATCACATGTACACTCTTAACATTAGAATTCCATATCTAATGTTTGTAATTGTTTTCCCTCTTTATTATGTGATTTTTAATTATGAAAATACATGGTCATTAAACCATATTATATTTTCCACCATAACATATTATTTATATTCATGTATTATGGAACTATTTCTTATATGGTAAGTCTTATAATAATATTCATTCTTTTTAATGAATACCTCTTATATTATAAATGTTATAATCTTATAACATTAAAACCATATTATAAATTCCATTTTAAAATGTTAACATTTCCAACAGCACCATTTCTTAAGTATTTACAAAATCCACCACATAATTAATAATGTTACATTATAGTTATATAACATATTTTGACATTTAAGTCATTAAAACAATTATAACATAGTTGTAAATTGTTTTAAATACCAAAGCCCCTTATATTTTCGGCTTTCAATAAACCACTAAACTTCTATAAATCACAAATCAACCCAAATTATATTTCATTGTTACACTTATAACATATACCTTATATTATAATCCTTTAAACCTTAATATAATTATAACCTATGGTTTATTTTTTTTAAATAACCGAACAGACCCCTAGGTCTATTCTAATTATTTTTCCACCACTTGACTTTCTATATTCACCAAATTCCCCTCTTTATAACATATAGTTTTCTAATATCATCAAAACTATATATTATACATATGCTTGATAAAACCTTATATATAATCCAAAAATCAAACTATACCAAAAGGTTATAAACATTATTACTAACCTTATATCTTCTCTAAATCTCGGTTTTACCACATATGTTACCCATTTGTAACAATATTATAAAATATCTTATATTATACTTATATAACTCATATAAACTCCAAATTTAACCAAATAAATTTCTAAAAATTCCTAATAACCTAAGGTTTGTACTAAACTCCATTTAGTACCCCAAGTTTTCGGAAATCACAATTTAGCCCCATCTCTTATAAATCTTTTACAATTTAATACTTATCTTAATATAAGGTTGTATTTAATTTCTAAAATTCTCCAAACTTGGTCAAAGTCTCCTATATAGTCAACTTTGACTTCTAATACCAAATTGGGACCAACTCTTTCGGTAATTACCAAACTTCACCTATATTTTCTATTTTTACAATTTTGACCCAAAACTTTATAAAATGTTATAATTTTATTAAATTCATTTAAAAACCCTAAATTCCTCTAAATTAAGCCCACGGCTTTGTATTTTACCAATAATTACGGTTTTTGCCCCAAACTTAATTATATAAGCATAAATCTAACTAAATAAGCTTATAAACTTAAACTAAAATGGCCTAATGACATGGCCTTATTACAACCTTGACTTGCAAAATAAATTACACAATAAATGTCTCAAAATATAGTATATGCTCACGGCCTCACTTAAATTTGATTATTTTTCCACATAATGTCATAATTTGACCATTATGTTAATTAAATCTCTTAAATGGCTAGCTTAATTTATCTTAGTCATTTTTCCCATTTTTAGGTCAATATGACCCTTGTGTTAAACTTCACTCTCGGCACAATTTATATATGTGCTTAAAAATAATCATAAGTTTAAGGTGTTTATACCTTGATTTGCCCTTGTATGAACTCGGCCACTTGAAGGAAAATTCACCACATCATTTAGACATGTTTAATACACCAAAACAAGATATGGTTATACTCCAAGCTTGAGCTTAACCATAAGGAATAATTAATGTAAGATTTAAGGCAAAAATCACCTTAAAAATGCAAGGGAAGTTCAAGAGGGATTCGGCCTGTTTTAGACACACCACAAGGTGTTAGATTCATCATATAGACATAGGAAATAGCTAGACAACAACAAGCTGCCTTGTTATTAGGTTTTACCTTGGAAAATGCCTTAAAGAAGGGTATTTCCTTTGGATCTCGGCCACCCTTGCTCCAAATGGATAACCAACTGATTTAACATGTAAATATGAAGATTATGAGTGTATAAACTCATAAAAATCAGAGGAAGAAAATCGGATGAAGAGTAGAGGAGCTTAAGGTATGTTTTTACCTTAAAATGAGATTTTGGGAAACCTTGGTCTCTTAGCTTGCTTCAACCGAATTTGATTGATGTTCTAACCTTAAAACACTGAGAATAAGCCATAGAAGTTGATGAGCCACGAGATCTAAGTGTTGGTAGTGAAGAGATGAAGAAAAAGAGCTAAAAATGACCTTAAAACATTACCTTAGAAGCTTAGAAGATGGATCTACCTTCCCAACTCAAGAACTTCGGTTGAGAGGGTCTGGGAGAGCTGCTTCACCGATTGGAATGCAGCTAGGAGAGAGAGAATGATTGGAGATGGCCTTAATTGATTGCAAAAGACAAAATTGATTAGTTTAATGTTTGTTAATGAAAGATGACTCACCAAGGAGATAAGAGGAGACAAGAAATCGGCTAATGGAGGAGAAAGGAGAGGCTCACACGGTTTGGAGCTGGTGGAGGCAAATAATGGAGTCAAATGTGTATTGTTTAATCAAAAGGCAAAAGTAGTCTCCTTATTTTAGGGCCTTGTGTTGGGACTTGTCTCTTGAATGTGCAAGTGGCTAATTGAAGCCTCTCTTGCTTGTGGCTGCCGATATCATATGGTCCAAGGGGTCAACTTTGACCTCTTGACCAATCTTAGTCAATGTTGACTCAAGCGGGCCCCCTTTTAGGGTTTTATTAATATTTTAATATTAAATTTGTAAAAAATTGTAAAATTTGGAATTAAATTCCTAATATGATATAATGTGATATAATATCATATTTAAAGGTAATTATAACCTTTAAGCCCATTAAAAACCAATTTAGAAGGCAATTTCACAAAAATGTGCTTTAAGGTGTTTTAGTGCACATTTTGTGTTGCAAGGTGCTTCTGAGCTTAGTTTTCTTTGGGAACGGTTTTGTTTTGTTCCTTACTTCATTATAATACTTAGGAATCCACTTTGGATCCTATTTGAGGTCATACAATCTTTATGGTGCTTTAAAGCACATTTTTGGCTTTACCGATCTTAAGGCATGTCTTGCCTTGTTGAGATCTTTTAGATTGTTCCCCAATAATATTTAGATGTTTATTAATAATCTTAGATCATTAATAGATCATTTAATTATGTTTTTAAGATTAGGGGTATTTCAATCATCCTCGTCCAGGATCCTTCGATCTACCGATACGAAAACCAGAAGCCCTCAACCATGGACCATAATTAGGGCCGTAGTCATTAAAATCCTTGAAGTGTGGGCACTCCTTTGTCGCATGTGTGAACAAACCACATTGAAGACATAACGGAGGCATTTTCTTATAAGAGAGTCGAATAATCGGTGGGGAATCTTCTAGGATGAATGAGAAACTTCTCAGGACCGACTTCAAGATGTCATGGTGAATTTTGACTCTCATGAATTCACCTCTAAAACGACCCTCATCCTCATCGAACTCTAAAAACCTTTTGAGCTTGCATACAAGACGTTGAACGAAAAATTTATGACGAAGAGCAAAAGAAACATTGTGAACCCGAACCCATAGTGGAATAAACTTGAACTCGTGGTCGTTTTGGAGCTTTCTTGGGGAGAAGCCGCTGCAGAACAAGAAGGGATTCATCAAAGAACCATGGCCTCCAATAATAGATCTCATCAAACTTTCCTTCCAAATCCAGCTCAAAGACAAAGAGGTTATGACCCTCAACTCTCACATTTATATGTTCATTCATCTGTCAGGCTTTGTCAAATGTAACTTCTAGAGCCAACATCAATGGATCTGGAAGACAAGAGCTTACCAATGATACTCCGCTCATAATTTAGAAAACCACTGTGATCCAATAAGTCATCAACCTTCATAAAAGAGCCCTCATCCTTAGTAAGCGAGAGATCGGCACAGCGGGATATTATGTCGAGGGCAATGGTTATCCGAAGCAGCCATTGATCGAAGAAAGTTTTGACCGATTAGGAAAAATCACACTCGCATGTAGGCACACGATGAGTAAAGCCTTTAAAGAAAAAGGTAGACCACACAACCACATGCATAACACAATGGTGAGGGGTTGACATTGGAAATACCGCCAGCAGAAACTAAATACAAGTGTAAGAGCTTCTCAAAGCCCTCTCAGCAGGAGCGAGAGACTTTTGAAATTGTTAAGTTCCGCAGGGCCGTCTCAATCAATTATGGGGTCCTGTGTCGGTTCAAATACATGGTCATAATATTTATAAAAATATTAAATTATATATGAAGAAATTATAAAAAATAATTATATATTAATTTAAATAACTCATTGCTTATTAATCAATAAATTGTCGAATAAAAAATTATTTTTTTAAGATACTACAATTGTATAAATAATAACTATTTCATTATGTGATGCAATTTTTTAATAAAACTATTTTTTCATTTGTATACATGATTTTAAAACAAAAAAACATTTGTTGAATATTAGTTTTTAAGATTAATTTATCAATACCATATTTAATGTTAATATTTCATTTCATAAACAATATAGTATAAAATTTTAATATTTGATTTTATGTACATATAGTAGTATTTATGTCAGATTTTTTTAGTATAAATTACTTTATGTTTTATATGTTATATTATTTTATATTTTTCTTACTTATAATTTTTATATAAACTATTAACTATAGCTAAAACAATAACAATAACCTTAAAAAAGGGGACCCGATAAGTGGGGTCCTATGTGTCGTGGCTCCACTTGCACATAGACTTGGCAATTTGGGTCACTTGGTTCGGGTTCGGTTTGGTTCAGGTCAATTTCTAGATATTTACTATTCGGTTTGGTTCGGTTCGGATTGGGTCAGGTTTATCTAGTTTAAATTAGATTCGGGTGACTTCAGTTTGGTCGAGTTCGGGTTCGGGTGCTTTCGGTTCGGGTTAGCATCTGCGTCATTCGGTTTTTTCAAGTTATAGGTCAAATTCGGGTGACTTATCTGGATTAGGTTTGATTGATGAAAAACTGAAATTAAAAATTTTAAGCAACCTTTGTAACTTGTATTGATTTTCATATGCGGCTCCACATTCTATTAATATAGTGTTACTCTTAATCAAGACTCCTGTTGTGTCTTGGTTGGACAAAATCAAATTGGATGACAATTTTTGTATATGAATTTTTAACTATATATTTATTAATTAAATCGACCAAGTATGGATTAAAATTTTATGAACTAGTGGTCAATATTCGGCACTCGACGCCCAGTCTACCCCGTCCACGCCCGACACCGTGCCTCCCGCCGTCCTGCGCGTGCCTCACATAAGCGTCACAGGCCCACGCCCATCCATCAACAATCAAACCATTCATAAATCCTAAACATAAAGAAACCTAAGTTTCTAAAATATAGAGTAATATAAAATAATAATGATACACATTACTCCGTCTTATAAAACATTTTAGACTATGTTGTCAAGGTAGATGAAATAATCTGGCGAAGATTATTCATCCTCGAAAATGCTAGTTTATCCTAAGCTTCACAATACTCTACCATTGAGAATATTTATTTTTCTCATTTTCTTTAGGCATATACATCAATCTTGGTTAGTATATGTCTCAACTGAAAAGTTTAGGTTTTGTAATTAAACTTCATCCCCAAGCCTCATGTCCTAAACATAAAAAATCCTAACTTTATTAAAATCAAAATTAGTAGAGTACTATAAAATAGTAATGATACCTATTAAGTTGTATTATAAAACATTTTAAAGCAAAAGATCTACAGTTTATAGTAAAACATCTATGTGTGGAAGGGTAACAACACATTTCATGAATGTTTTAATACAACAACCCTTGAAATGCTTTAAGATTAAAGATGTCCAATATATATTATTTGTGAGCAATGAACACTTATTGGATGTCTAAATCTTCATTATGTGTTTTTGGTTTCAAGATTATTTTTGTGGTTGGAACAACTATAGTAAATTTAGATTTAACAAAGCATTCATGTGAATTCAGTTTGGGTGGATTCGGGTTGTACCAAATTTCGGTTTGATTCAGATTTGGTTTGGCTTGGATTTTCAGGTCACATTTTGGGTCACACTATTCGGTTCAAAATCGGGTTCGGATCGGGTTGGATTGGTTCAGTTTTTCTGGTTCGGGGAGGTTTGGTAAGAGTTGTACTTCAAACTCGTACTTGCTATCCAGTGAAATTTATATTTAGAACATGCATCATGAATAATACTACAGAAATATACTAACCTTATATAAAACTTTATTTTATAGATAACTTTATAACATTTTTTGGTATCTATAAAAATAACTAGTGTAACAGTTTATTTAAAAAGCCGGAGAAATCGGAATGCACAAAGTGACAAAAGAGCAACGGGCGAAAAAACAAAAAGCCTAATGCAGACGGCTCTCTATACTTAGGCCAGCCCAATAAGCTATCCAGAAAAGATAACACTATGCTGGACTAGTAGAGGCCCAATTTGGACAACAAGTGCTATCCACCAATGACAATGCTGGCCGGAAAATGTTTTTTAAATGAGAGGTTTAGGTAGTATTAGCGGATACGCACGCAGGTGGAATATTAAGAGAGGGTGCATAGAGAATATTCACCGGAATCCATTGATGGATACTCAACAGGAATATTATTATGGTCTTCTCGACCATCTAGATCCTGATGGTATACAAGTGCTTATAATCGGAACCTCCTGGGCTTGCCCTTTCAGCAAGAGAGCCGAGATTGCCTTGGCTATAAAGGGAATACCTTATAAGCATTTGATAAAACCTCATGATGATGATGATCATCACCAGCTCTGCAACTTCCCTCCACATCATCAAACTCTCCAGTTCCCCATCCATGAGAATATCCCCGTTCTCGTTCATCAGAAGCGATCGCTGATCTCTGAGTCGCAGATAATTATTCAGTACATTGATGAAACATGGAGATCATCCTCAGGTTCCAACATCTTACCGGATCAGGACCCTCACAAGAGAGTCGAGGCTCGGTTTTGGGCTAAATTCATCGACGAACAGGTATCGATCGATCGATTGACACCTTGTAATACACAAGTACTCATAATTAATTAATATATACCAAAGTGTGTCGTTTGATCATCGATCATGGTTCCTTTCCTTTTGCAGTGTATTCCGTCGTTATGTGACGCTTTCTGGGGACCAGAAAGTAAAAGGAAGGAAGCAACTGAAACAGCGCGTAAGAACTTAAGAGCTCTAGAGACGGAGCTTAAAGCTGGAAACAAGAGATTTTTCGGAGGAAAAAACGTCGGCTACGTCGATATAGTTGCTGGATTCATAGGGTATTGGCTTGGAGCTATCCAGGAAGCAGCTCGTAAGTACATTTTGACAGAAAATGCCTTCCCTTTGCTGTGCAAATGGCGACGACGGTATGTGAACTGCAGGAGTGTTAAGGATAAATTGCCTCCTAGAAAAAAATTAGTCGCCTTCTACTGGCTTCGAATGGAAGCGGCGAAGTGCTCCAGAACAGAGAACCATGATTGCATTTAATTCATTACCTCAATGATTAGATTTCCCTTCTTTTACTAATTTCGCATTGGTCTTATTGAAGAACTGAGTACAAGTAATTTGGCAATCGTTTTCTGCAGTACTCTTTAACCCTTCTGTATTTTTATCTGTATCCTACGCGTGTGTGTATATATATATATATATATATATATATATATATTGTATATTTGATCATCGTGTACGTTTTATTCATGACACTAGGGCGAGTGGGAAATGGGATGCAATTGGACAGAAAATGGAGTGAAATTGAAAAAAATTCTTTTGATTTTTCTTGTTGTTTGTTTCGGCTATAGAAAATAAAATAAATAACCGATCAACGTTAACCAGTCAATAGTCGACAACTGGCGGTCAATGGTCATTAATTGTTGGTCAATATTCACCGATAACCAGTCAATGGTCATTAGTCATTGGTCAGTGGTATATGTTGTTGGTCAAAGTGTACTTGGCAAAGGAGTCTCATTCTGGGTGAAGAATCAAGATAGAGGATTTTGGGGTAATCCCTTCCCATTTCCTAAAAGTAGGAAAAATCGGCTAACAAACAGGAGGATTCCGATTTGATAACCCAAAACAAACACCCCTAATAGTCTTTGGGGTATTAGAAGATATGAAAACGTCTCACCCCTTGCCTCAATAGAACCTCTTAAAACTCAATGAGAAAAATTCCATAGTATACCTAGTAATGTCAGCTAAGTGCTATATAAGTGTTACCTAAATTGACAAGCCGTTCATATCAGGGGCGGAAGTCAAATTAGATCTTGTCATTTGTCATTATTGCAAGTGTAAAAGTTTTGATAAAAAAAAAAAGACTCAATCTGTCATCTATTAAGAAGTCGTTGGAGCAAAACATTTATACATGATTTGTGGAGGAAGCTGATAGTGTGCTTAGAATCTTTATTTTCCAACTGATGCCCTATACTTTCTTAATTTTTTTCCGATCTCTATTAGCTACTTCTTCCACGTGTAACCAGAATAAGAACATCAACCGAAGAATATCATCATATGTATCCACATGGTTTGCAACACCAGCACTCAGAAACATGAAGATTCATCTGGAAAATAAATACGAAAGGTTCCATGAATATGAACAAAGATTCCATGAATCCAATTATCTAGGTTTTAAGATCAAGATTCAGTCCCATATAACATATATATACATTTGAAAACAAGTCCGATATATATATTGGTTTCACGTTTCTTAGAAACTTTCAAATACACATGATAAGTGACACCCACTCATATTGGATTGTGACATCATTATATATTATATAATTTTGCCTGGGCGTTGATTAGTCTTAATTAGACTGCATGGAGGACTTTTCTGTATTAGTCAATTATTCTAATCATAATCACTTAGTCTAGTGCACATCAGCCAGATTACATATAACATACATTATATAGTAGCTTTTTCTTAATTTCTAACTCAAATATAAAAATTATGGATATGTACAAAAGACGGCTAGAAGAAATAGTATTCCATAAAAGAAGCATAATTATATAAGATTAACACTTGGGTATACTACCGAGTAGGCAAAGGCTACTAAGGAACGGAGCCTAGGGATGGTGATGGGTGATGGATGTCTATTTCAACCGATTATCCAATCCGTTAAAATGGGTAAACAATCTGCAAAAAATAGGTGAAAAATGGTGAAGGGTGAAATGGGTACGGGTGACAGGTCGGGTGAAAAGTTTTCACCCGTTCACCCGACCCGTCACCCGTATATATATATATATTAAAAAATACTTATTTCATGGTTAATTCTCTATGTTTTGAGTATGTTGTTGACATAGTTGAAATGGTATGTGTTATTAATAAATAAGGATGTTTTTTGCTTCTATAGGTGTTACAAAATAAAAAAATATGCTGGAAAAAAAACAGGTGAGAGGTTCACTCGTTTCACCCACGGGTGATAGGTGAAACACGGGTGAAATACGGGTAAACCGCGGGTGAAATGCAGGTGAAACGCAGGTGAAATACAGGTGAAACGCGGGAAACGGGTGAAAAAACATGCTAGAAAAAAAACGGGTGACAGGGTCATCCGTTTCACGGGTGATGGGTGCTGATTTTTGGGGTGACGGGTCAGGTTAGATGATACGGGTGAAAAACGAGTGACAAGTCGGATGGAGCGTCACCCAACCCGAACCCGACCCTTTGACATCCCTAGTGCCGGAGCCACTCTAAATTCGTCATCATCGCATTTCGCAAACGTGATCACCCAATTCCTCCCCTTAATATAAATTTGATCACATCCTACTTGATAGCGGTAGACGGATGAAAAGGACAAGGAGTTGTTACCGCCATCAACAATGCAAGAGAGTAAAGGTGACCAATATCAAGTGTTCCAAGAAATTGATCAAGAAGCATTTGAAGGAACCGATTAACGACACTCCAAAAGGGTTTGCCGATTTATTAAAGACAGACCGTGTGTCCCTGCAGAGAAAACAATTTTATATATCGATCGGCAACAATCCAACACTAGTACAAAAAACGTCTATTTCGGCGGTTGTAACAACAACCGTTGAAATAGGTGCCCCGAAAATTCTATGTCTAAAAAAAGGCATCTATTTCGGCGGTTCGGCGGTTCCTAGCTAGGAACCGCCGAAATAGGTGCCTTTTTTGAAATAAAATTTTCGGGGCACCTAGGTGCCTTTTTTTAGACATAAAATTTTTGGAAACCTATTTTCCCGTTTTTTTTTTTCAAAAAATTCGGTCGGCGGAAAAATTTCAGCCTATTTCGGCGGTTCCTAGCCAGGAACCGTCGAAATAGGTGCCTTTTTTTAAACTAAAATTTTTGGAAGCCTATTTTCCCGAGTTTTTTTTTTCAAAAAATTCGGACCGCGGGAAAATTTCAGCCTATTTCGGCGGTTCCTAGCTAGGAACCGCCGAAATAGGTGCCTTTTTTTAGACATAAAATTTTCTGAAGCCTTTTTTCCCGGTTTTTTTTTTCAAAAAATTCGGACCGTGGGAAAATTTCAGCCTATTTCGGCGGTTTCTAGCTAGGAACCGCCAAAATAGGTGCCTTTTTTTAGACATAAAATTTTCGGAAGCCTATTTTCCCGGTTTTTTTTCAAAAAATTCGGACCGCGGGAAAATTTCAGTCTATTTCGGCGGTTCCTAGCTAACAACCGCCGAAATAGAATTTATTTCATTATATATATCGCAACTGCTCTTCATCTCTCTCCTCTCACGGTAATTTTGCAACTCTAACTGGTGAATGTACTTGCTAAACGCTCCTCTCTGCATCTCGCTCACCAGATTGAAAACGGGGTTGAAGTAGTTCATTCTAGAACCGGTAATATACTCGAACTTATCTTTTTCTCATCGGAGAACAAACTACATACATGCTCTGCGCCTTTCATTCTCTTTGTTTTGTCTACGCATCTCTTCATTCTCTTCTTGTGTCTACGCCTATGTAGTGACAAATCACTGAAACCGCTGCATCTCACTCACTAGATTGAAGACGGGGCTGAAGTAGTTTATTCTGGATCCGGTAATATACTCAAACTTATATTTTTCTTTTTGGAGAACAAGAAACATACATGCTTTGCGCCTATTTATTCTCTTCTTTGTGTTTGTGTCTCTTTATTCTCTTCTAGTGTCTGCGCCACTACAATCTCTTCACACTCACGGTGATTTTGCAAGGCGAACAAGAAGCTTACATGCTCTGTGCCACTGTTCATTCTCTTGCGTTTGCGCCTCTACAGAGATGCAAAACTGTTGCATCTTGCTCCCGAGAAAGAAGACGATGCAGCTAATTTTTTTATTTTATAAAAAAATACCTATGGCGGCGGTTGTTAGCTAGGAACCGCCGCCATAGGTGTGTTTTTTTTTTTTGAAAACCACCTATGGCGGCGGTTCCTAGCTAACAACCGCCGTCATAGGTGTGTTTTTTTTAAAAAAACAACCACCTATGGCAGCGGTTGTAGCTAGGAACCGCCACCATAGGTGTTCTATCTCGGCGGTTGTACAACCGCCGAGATAGGGTCTCATACCTATTTCGGCGGTCTCCATTTCGGCGGTTCTAGAACCGCCAAAATAGACCTTTTACAACCGCCGAAACAGACCCTTTTTGTACTAGTGCAACCATAACTATGAAGATGGAATCATCCAGTAGAGTAGAATGACCCACGCCATGATTTTTCTAGTTTTTCCAAGGCAGCTACGGGACCATGCTCTGTTTTTCTCTTCATGGTTTTATCCTGAAAACGTTGACTTGTTTGAGTGAGGATGCGATTGACTAAGACTAATCAGAGAAATAAACTACCATTTTGACTCAGAATCAAATGAAAAAGCTTTTAAAATTAACTCCCAACACCAGTTACGGACCCAGAAGTCAAATCTCATAGGGTCCAAATTTTTTTTGACAGTAACATATATTAAATATAAATGTGTGGTCATAAATTTATTAAGCATTACAACCTTATATCGGAACATTTTTAATATTACTAAATTATTATTAACTTTCAGTATTTTATTCAATTTTATGTTATTAAAACTATACTTTAAACAAATATTTTTTTTATTTATAAAAAGCTATGGGTCCAGGATCCGACCGAAACCCCCTCGGTCCGCCCTGCCCAACACACATGGCATAGATGGGACCATGATTGACCCTAAGAACTCTCAAGTACACTTCTCTAAATCACAATAAGAGACCCCGCCATCTTCTCTAAATCAAATAACCTATCCGCGTGTTAGTCAACAGGATAGGAGAGATGTAGCCACAAATTATAGTTGGGGTATGAACAAAATTATAAAAATTTAGAAAGGTTTTTTATTAAAAAGTTTCAAAATAAAAAATTTTATATAAATTAACAAAGTTGGGGTGTGTTACCTCCATCCCCACCCTCGGCCACTGGATAGGTTATCCTCTTGCTGAACCAATCATCGCTAGATCGGTGTGTTTCATTGATTCAGACTCATTCTCTCGTGTTGGGGTAAGATATGAGTTCTGTTCTGTGTCACCTGGCTGCGTCTAAAGGTAGATTTTTTTTTTTTTTGAAAATGAAAGGTAGATTTTTTTTATTAAGCGTAGTATTGTTCGGAAGAAAATAAAATGGTCTAAGTTTGGGGGGCTTGAGGTCAGGGTTTGATGTTGTTAGCATTGGGCTTTATGTTTTCTAATGATACCATCTTAGTTTTGGGCTCAACCTTTAGGCCCACGTTTTTATAAGTTAGGGATTGTCGGAGTTTAGCTGGTGTTTACACTTTACAGGTAGATTAAAATAATACTCGATTAGAGGACATTTCTCTATCAGATAAAACGGAAATGTTATCTAATTGTATCTATTAACGAAAATTAATTATTTATCTAATTTGCGGCACTTTTTTTAGCTTGACAAAATCTGAAGCACGAAGGGCTTAAGCGTTCTGGTAACAAAGAGTCTTAGGGGGCGTTCGATACTTGCGGTGAAATGCAGCAGTCTACGAATCGTTCTCAACGAACGGAGCCTTAGCTACATATGAATGGCTACATTTAATAACATTTTAATCAAATTAAAATAAAAAATATGTTTTAAAACAAATAAAATGGGAGGGAAGTAGAGTGGAGGGAGCGCAGCAGCAACATGCATAGAGGAGGGAGCCTGCTTGGATTTTCTTTTCATTTTTTTCTTTTTCTTTTTATGTAAAGATTTTTTTTCTCCATCTATATCATAATAACAATCTTTAAATTATTATAACTTTTAGTATATAAGTTCAAAATGAAAAAAAGTATATCATTGTTCATTTAAATTTAAGCTCTTCAAAACAAGACAAGTCATGGATATGTTTTGACAACTTAAAAAAAAATTACATATATACGATGATATTTTAATATGAGGATGTATGTACATATTTTAATGTGAGAATGTATATGTTTTAATGTGACGATATACATGTTCAAATGTGAGAATATACATGTTCTTTAATGAACATTTATACATGTTTGTATGACCATACACACAAGTTTTCTCCCTTATATGTACAAATTTTAATATAAATATGTACATATTTAATGATTCGTACAGGTTAATATGACAATCTGTATATTTTTAATGCGATGATGTACATGTTTTTACGTGTCGATGTACATGTTTTAATGAACATTTATACATCTTTGTATGACCATCTGTATAAGTTTACTTTTATGTTCTGTGCACTATACATGTAAAAATAATTTTTTTAAGTTGTCAAAACATATCCATGACTGGTCTAATTTTGAAGAGCTTGAATTTAGGTGAAAATAATATAATTTTTTTCATTTTGCACTTATATATTGAAAGTTATAATAATTTAAAGTTTTTTGTGATAAAAAAAAGAATAAAATCAATAATAAATCGTGCAACTGTGAACGTATAACTCCCATATCTCTCACAATTTTTCTAAATTACAAAACTTACCATGAATGTAGCTATCAAGAGCTACGGATGTAGGTAAGAAATTGCCTTCTCTATCCGTGAACTAATGAAAGTGCATTTTATCCACGTGATTCATTCTCGTTTGCGTGCATATAATTTATAATTAAGTTTTTTCTTTCACCACAGGCTCTCCATGTTTTGTGGCTGTTTTATTTTAGTTAATTTTATATTTGACAAAAGAGAACACAAGACCACTCAGAAAAAGACCATCTACGAATACTGTAGCGATATTTGGTTGGGGACGAAATTGAATCAGGGAATGAGAATGAAATTTTTTTTTTTTAGTTATTTGTTTATGTTGAGGAAAATGAAATAAATAACCGATCAACGATCAATGGTTGTCAAATGTCAGTCAACCACCTTCAATCACTGGTTGGTCATATGTTACCGGTCAAAATATACCGGAGAAATGAAATCTTATTCCCTAATAGACTGTGAAAAATCAAGTTAAAGAGTTTTTGAATAATCCTATTATCTTTCCCTTTCTTTAAAATAGAAAAATTTGACTAAACAACAACATAAACAAAATCATTATGATTCTATTTTCCTCATTACCAAACAAGAACCCCCTAAAATATTTTTCTTTTAGTGAAACGAACCCTCAATCTTGTTTTTCCATATCTGGATAATAGGTAATGTGGGCCTTGCTAACTACATGCGTGTGCATATGTTATTCTGTTACTTTGAACCTGGCATTTATAGTAGCTACCTAGATGTACACACACGCAATAACTATACTACTAATTAATTAACCATCAACTTGGCTTCAACTTCACGATATTTAAAAGGAGTGAGAAGGACGTACCAACCCAACCAACTAGCCGTTGGAGAAATTGGGCCAGCTTAACAAACTATATACAACAGTGGTATAGCGGTGAGGGACCGATATTGTAGTTGCAACAACCTGCTTGCTTGCCATTATACAACTTATCAATTATGTGAGCACATAATAGTACAAATTACTTCAGTACTACTACCTCTTTTAATCATAGTAATATAATTGCACGGAGCATATATATAACTACTGTTCCAAGAAAAGTGGCAGATAGTAATAGCACCATGGAGGTCAAATGATTAAGATGTCCCACAGGTGTATGTAAGTGTAACTACCATCATCATCATTGCCTCCATTCATCAACTTCCCTATTACACCATATACTTTGCTTTTACTATGTTTTTTTTTTTGTATTCTTTTTAGTATCTGTATTAGTTTAACTGACTGGGGCGATTAAGTCAAACTCACTAATATTGTCAAATCTAGCATGATGGTCTACTGAGTTCTTTCTTGACTACTAACCAATATACGTGGACCAAACAAATGACAATCAAACAAAAATGTCACGTTAGCCCTTTTTTTGGGAAAAGAAGATGACAAGATGCACGGGTAGGGGCAGCAGTACATACTAGGTAGATAAAAATATACCATTTGCAGCTATATATCCAAGGGCATACACTACACGGGCTATAAAAAAAATACAGAGAAGAAAATTATGGTTGCATAGACAGATCGATACAAACAATATCAAGTAAATAAACAAGCAAACAAGGTAACTACATTTGTCGTTCAAGCTTGTGGCTCAGTGCCACTGCCTGCAATTCTCGTTATCGGGAAACTCATCCTTGGGTCTCCCTCCCTGTTTCATTCCTTTGGACCCCTTTTGCTTGCTTCTTCTTCTCTTCTGCCCTTGAAAAATTAAAAGATAAATCTTTTCTAGCAAAAAAAGATTGTGTTTGACACTCTTGCTTATTACTACTCTACGTTTTACTCTGTTACAAATCAACTTTCTTGAACAAACTCCACAGACGTGCTGTTTTTGAAAAAGAATCTTCAAAACAACTTTATAATGCACAAATACCCATCAAACATACAAAAGAAGAGCTCTACTTTTCATACTTTAAACTAGATTGTCCAGTCCATGAAAAGGCACTACACTAAACAGTGTCAATTTTAAATAAAATGGTTAACAGAAACTGCCAAAAAGAAAATAAGACCCCAAAAAAGTTAAGCAGCAGCTAAAGACAACCCCTACTCCTCAAATTGACCATATTTCCGGTTATCATAAATAAAATATATCCATATTTCCAGAAAAAAGAAATTGTTTGTCCTCTTTCCTTTCTTGTCTTCTTTCCTATATCAAAAGTTTCGTACCAGTACACACAACCCTTGCAGAACGAACAGAGATATATTATGCTTCTTTTTCTTCTAATGTCGGCTATAACGCCAGAGCATCATTGGACTTTGAATTTGTTGGAGCACAAATAACACCACTTCTGGTTACATAATTGGATTCCGTCCCCTACCCTTAGACATCTCCCCATTTCCCTCTCCAAATTGCCTCCTTCTTGTATTTAAATTTACTAATCATGATTTTAGCCTCCTTGTTTAAGCAAACCAAAATACTACAAAGTAGATTAGCCAGACACACCTAATTCAAGCAACCCTGGAGAGAAGGTATATATAACAACAACTCACGAGAGTTTCAGAGTAGATAAGAAGCTTTTTCACATCTGGCTCTGAGAGACAATACACAAACGGCAGTAGTTTATCCGTATTCCTCCTCCTTTTTTGTTTGCATTGAATTGTCCCCACACCTTCATCACAGAGGAACACAAGCTTGCTACGTATCAGAAAAAAAAAAAAGAAGCTCACCTCACGGCATTATCATCAACCATTCTCAGCCTAGGGCTCTGATTGTTTCCAGCTTCGACATACGAACGATAAAACCCCTCCTCTTTCCTCTCGCCTTTTTTACAATGTCCTTTTAATTAGTTTCTTTTTTCAAAAAAAAAAAAAAAAACTCCAGAATCTTTACTTGTAAGCTAACATCTGAAAACGGGTATTCTGCCAAACCAGCTTCTCTTAACTGGATTTGTGTTGGAAATACCGGCTTTCACGGTAATGCATTTTTGCTTATAGTTTCAGCGGGACTCTAGCAAGTTGGAAATTTGGAGACTAGAAATGGAGAGTTTAGGAAGTGAGAGCAAAGAGAGGTTACTGGGAGGAAAGATTGAAATTCTGGGAGAGGTAATTGATGAAGAAGGTGGGAGAGACAGCAGCTCCAGTTCTGATTGTTTGGTTTCAGAGGTCACAGTGAATGAAGAACAGAGCCGTAGTAGCAGCTCCGAGGGGTCTTCATCTACTTCATCTTCTTCTACTCCTCAAAAAGGCGGTCATTTGGAAAATGGTAGGAATCTGGTGAAGCAAGATAATAATACTTCTTCTATACCAGGTACCCACATCTTGCTATTTTTTTTTTAAAAAAAAATGTTTTCATTTCAGAAAAAGAAACTTTGGTCAAACTAAACTCTATTTCTGTTATATTTGAGTAGAAATTGAGATGATGAAAGAGAGATTTGCTAAATTGTTACTTGGAGAAGACATGTCTGGTTGTGGGAATGGTGTGAGCACAGCCCTCGCTATCTCAAATGCCATCACAAATCTCTGCGGTATGCCTTGCCTTTTTCTACTTCAATTCTTGTTGTTGATACTAATTATTTTTGTAATTACTCTGCAGCAATTATAGCTTGGATATGTAGTGACCCATCCCAAGTAAATCGTCTAACATTGTTGTTTCTTTCCCAACACAGCCACGGTATTTGGACAACTCTGGACACTTGAGCCTTTGCCATATGAAAAGAAAAGGATGTGGAAAAGAGAGATGGAATTGCTTCTCTGTGTCAGTGACCACATTGTTGAGATGACACCTACATGGCAAATATTCCCAGATGGAACCAAACTTGAGGTATGTCATTTTAAGTTAAGAGGATTATTGGCAGTAATATAAGAGAGAAAGATCAGTTTAAGTTGTTTCAGATTTCATTGTGAATCTCACATTTTGTGCAATAATCCTGTTATCAGCAATGACTCATTGTTGGGATAAATAAATCCCACTCATTTTGATCTTTACACTTCGAATGTATGCTATGTATCTCCATGTTTCAGATCATGACCTGTAGACCGAGATCAGATCTTTGTGTCAATCTCCCAGCTTTAAGAAAACTGGACAACATGTTACTTGTAAGATGCCCAAAAAACACCCTTCGACTCTCTCATTTCCTAGAAAAAAATACTATATTGTTTTTTATGATAAGATGACTTACCAAAAAGCTGAAGCATCAAGTATAACGTTTGCAGGAAATCTTGGATAGTTTCCACAACACGGAGTTTTGGTATGTGGACCAGGGAATTGTGTCCTCCGAAACTACTGATGGGTCGTGTTCCTTCCGCAGACAGCTGCAGAGACAAGAGGAGAAATGGTGGTTGCCTGTTCCCCGTGTGCCACATGCTGGTGGTCTTCAAGAGGAGACCAGAAAGAATCTACAGCATAAACGAGATAGCACCAACCAGATACTTAAGGCTGCAATGGCTATCAATAGCATGATGTTGGCTGACATGGATGTCCCTCAATCATTCATGGACAATCTCCCAAAGGTATCAAATGGAATGGTCTATTATCTAAGTGGTGTGGTTGTAAATAAAGAACAATAATTGTGAGCCTGCCTGCCTAGCCTAGCCTAGCCTAGTAATGAAAGTGAAATGTACCAGTAATGTACGTTTGTTTTGAACGTTAATCTGTGATTACAGAACGGAAGAGCCAGCTTGGGCGATGTGATCTACCGTTACATAACATCGGATCAATTCTCCACAGAATGTTTGCTAGACTGTCTTGATTTATCCTCCGAGCATCAAGCCATTGAGATTGCTAATAGAGTGGAAGCTTCGATCTATCTATGGCGCCAGAAGACCAACTCATCAAAACCTAACAACGGGACAAGAAGATCCGCCTCGAGGTCATCATGGGACATGGTTAAGGAACTCATGATAGACGTTGAGAAAAGAGAATTGCTCGCAGATAGAGCCGAGGGACTTCTGCTCTCTCTGAAACAAAGGTTTCCTGGTCTCCCACAGACAAACTTAGACATGAGCAAAATCCAGTACAACAAGGTCTGCCACTGCCAGAGTGCCAGTCCCTTTCTTTCAATATACACATTTTAGTCATAATAAACATAGTGATGAGATGAATGATATCAACTACTTTTTCAGGATGTTGGAAAGTCCATTCTTGAGAGCTACTCAAGAGTCCTGGAAAGCTTGGCGTTCAATATCGTGGCAAGGATCGACGATCTACTCTACGTGGATGATCTGACAAAACATTCCGATATACAACAATACCCCTCCATCTCTAGAGTGAGTATGATAGCCCACAAGCCAGTTTCCATCCAACAAAACGGGTCAATAATAATGGCATCACCAGGGTCCGGTAACACTCCCTACAAAACAGCCGTTTCAACGCCGAGTATCTACTCGTCACCGATGAAAAGTGGAGGCTCAGGGGGAGAAAGATCCCCGTTTCTGAGCACAAGTAGCAAGCTAATCAACAGGGGGTTTGGGGTGAAAAAGGTGCTTACAGACTATCTTAGCACTGAATCACCATCGAAAGCGAAGGATTGTGGGATGTTGGATGAGAAATCGGAGTCTTCGGTGTCAAATAGGTCGATCTTGCAGGCTTCGAAGACAGTGGATGAGATCAAATCGCCAGTTAAAGACTCAATTGAGGTGGCGGCGTTAAGTCCGGACTCGAAGAATGATTTGAGTGACAAGTGATTCGCGTACTGACCTACGATTGATTGTTTGGTTCATTCCCTTGTAGTATATCATACTAAAATCTTGTGTTTAGGGCAGTTTGCTTGCGGTGCTCTCTTATTCATTTTAGTAAGTAAACAAAACAAACATCAAATTGCTTCTTTGTAATATGATAACCTCGAGAATCACGATCACCTAGCTGCATTGTGGAAGATAGTAGATTGTATATTATTACCCACCACATCAGTGGATGATAATTAGTTAAGCTCGTGATAAATAACTGGATAGTGTTATCCTTTGTTTTTGTTTGAATGAATTTTCCTTCTCTTGTTTTTACTATGGATTGTGGACCTTATCGTTCAGCTTCCTAATAAAACTGAGGGAATGGGAATATTCACAATATACCCCTGTTTTCTTTCGTAATTCATAATATACCCTTTTTTTCAAACTTTGTCACAAGATACCCCTGTTTTCTTTCATAATTCACAAAATACCCCTTTTTTCAAACGGACGTCAAAAGCTCCGTTAACCCCCCACTTGAATTGACTATTTTGCCCCTTACAGATTTTTACCCTAATTTTTTACTTTCACCGTAAAACTACTGTTACCCTCTTCTCTCTCGTCAACCACGATCAACATTCTTCCGCTTTCCCTCCATTTCCTCAACCCACGAACACAATCGTTGCCAATCTTCTTCCTTCGCTTCAGTTTTACAAAATTTCGGTTTCCATTTTCGGTCGCACTGCTACATCCACTGTCGGGGTGGACTGTCGTCGTCAACAATGAGCAGAGCGGGAGGTCTGTGGGTGGTTTTCCAATTAGGCGACAAAGCATGGGAGTACAGAGTGATGGACGATGAAGCACCAAAGCTGACATTTTTCAAGTTCTTGTTCGACGCTCTTCAAGAAGCAAGTAAACAACTCACTGCTCTCCCTCCTCGAAACCCAGTTTTCAAGTTCACTAGTCCTGTGGAAAAAGAAGAAGTGGTGATAAACAGCGATGAAACCCTTCAACGCATGTTGAATGAGCACCGGAGGAAGATCGAAGTCAAAGTAACTGTCGAGGATATCCAGGATTTTTCCATCGGCAAGTCATATTACGAAGTGGAATTTCCTGGTGAGTCTCCAGTTGTAAACCTAGACGAAGATGATTCGGAACCACAACGTACCTAGAAGCCTTCATTCAGGTTGAGTAAAGTTACGAACATTGAAATACTTGACGATCCTTCACCAGAAACCCTAAATCTATCTCCCCCTACATTACCAGAAACCCTAAATCCATCACCCACAGTTTCCCCTACTCACTCGAATCCGCATTCGACCACACCCCATGTCTCTCCTTCACACTCCAATCCGCATTCAACCCCACCCCTTGTCTCTCCTTCTCACTTGAATCTGCATTCAACCTCACCCGCTGTCTCTCCTTCGAATCCACATTCAACCCCACCTCCAGTCTCTCCTTCGAATCCACATTCAACCCCACCCCCAGTCTCTCCTTCAAATACTGGTGTTGATGTTGAAGATGGTGGTAGTTTTGATTACTTTGATGGTTTGGATGGGTTTGACGATCCACCAGATGTGCAAAGTGATGGGCCAGAGCATGTGCAAGCTAATGTGCCAGAACATGTGCAAGGTAATGTGCCAGAAGATATGCAACCTGATGTTCAACCTGATGTGCAACCTGATGTTGCAAATACTGAGCAGTCCCAGGATCTATCCTCAAATCCACCACGCAGGTCATCTGCTTCTGTTGCCACTAATACCCCTAGGTATCTGCTTTTGATGATTGTCATTTTATTATCAGTGTGGGTTGATAAATGCTATAGTATTATTTGTACTGACATTGGGACATTGCAGTTTCAACAGAAAAATGTCAGCCACAGCAAGAGCAAAGCATCGGGCATCTCAAGGGTTTGCTGCTGATAATTCGAACCTGAGTGAGGACCCTCCTACTATGGGGAGACCCAAACGAGCTGCTGCTGATAAGGCTAGGGTTGAGAGTCAGAATGATGACACTGTTGAAGGTGTAAGTTCAGATGACAGTTCATTTGAAGCGGCGGCAGATTCAGTTGATGAGGATTCATCAGATGGGGAAAGTACTGAAGCTGGTGAGGGCAGTGACAAAGAAAGTGAAGATGGTGAAGGCAGTGACATAGAAAGTGAAGATGGTGAAGCTGGTAAGTCATATGGTCCTGATGATTTTGATGCTATGGATGATGGAAGTGATGGAGATGCGGGCAATGGTGCAAAAACCATGAATGGTCATTATTATACAGAGGCAGACTTTGGAGGGATAGCACTAGAGAAGCGTATGATTTTTATGGACAAAGAACATTTTATGGAAGTGCTGAGAGATTACTGTGTGCAGAATGCGTTTGATCTGGTCAGAGATAAATCAGACAAGGTAAGGTTCAGAGGGTTGTGTGCTTTCCCTGACTGTCAATGGCGCATAACAGCAATAAGAACCAAAGACAAAAGGAGCTGGCAGATAAGGTCCATCTCTGGGGACCACACCTGTGACAAACTAGAAAAGAATCCTATGGCAACGTTCAAATGGATAACAAATCGGCTGTTGACAGACATAAAGGCTAATCCTAAAATTTCTGGAAAAACCGTAAAACAGCTTTGCAATGAGAGATATGGAATTCAGATTGGTATGGGTGTTGCTTATAAGGTAAGGGCTTTGGGGGCACAACTGGTTGAAGGGAACCATGAGGATTCTTACACTTTGATACCTCAGTATATGGAAGTCCTGCGGACAACTAACCCAGGAACCTTCACAAACTGCCCAGTCCCATCTGCTCCGTCTTTCGCATTCACCAAATGCTTCATCGCATTCAGTGCATTAGTGAGAGGGTTTAAATCTGGTTGCAGACCCCTTATAGGGATAGACGGGTGCCATCTGAAAGGGTACTACGGAGGTGTTTTGCTTTCAGCCGTGGGTCTTGATGCTAACCAAGAGATTTTTCCATTCGCGTACGCTGTCGTGCGAGAGGAGAGAACCGAGACGTGGGAGTACTTTCTGAGCTGTCTGAAGAATCTAATAGGAGAAGGTGAACCACTCACTTGGACGTTTATATCAGATAGGCAGAAGGTAATTTCAACACTTAAACATTAAGTTATACAGTTCACAATATACCCCTGTTCATACTATAAAGTACACGATATACCCCGTTCATACTATAAAGTACACAATATACCCCTGTTCATACTATAAAGTACACGATATACCCCTGTTTAATTTGTTAATGTGTCCTTCCTTTTACTCGTAGGGAATCGACCAAGCTCTCACCAATTGGTTTCCACGAAGCCAACGGAGGTACTGTTGCCGACACTTGTACGCGAATTTCAGAAAAACATATTCTGGTCCAAAAATGATGTAAGTACCATGTTTTATCAAACTGTTTCTGTTATTATTAGTGAGTTATGTTAACATTGACAAGTTCATCATGTTATGTAGGCAAGCATTTTGGTCAGCCGCAAATGCATTCTCCGAGTACAGTTTTGGAAAAGCAGTAGCGCGCATTAGGGAGATGGAACTCGGTGCATTCACATATCTAAGCGATATCCCTTTGGAGTGCTGGGCACGACACAAGTTTGACCAAGAGGTATATTGTCTACACCAAATACTTGTGACATTATTCTATGCCTATAATTGTAAATCTGTATGACTGATTTTGTGTGTAAACAGATAAAGTGTCCTGACAATACGTCAAACTTTGTGGAGGGTTTCAATGCAACCTTGACTGTCCATAGGACTAAACCAATACTCGCTTTACTTGAAGGTATTTACCTAACTGTGTGAAGAATGTATACTAGTTTGTCTCTGTTATATTATAATTGTGGTATATTTTGTTTGACAGGGATACTTACTCAATTGATGGTAAGGCATTGCGAGAGACAGCAAGCCACAGAGAGTTGGAATGTAAACAGTATATGTCCTGGGATTGTGAAGAAGCTGAAGGCACTAGAAAAACATGAAAAAACCAGGGCATGCTTGGCCAGGCCATCGGGGAGGAGGAAATTTGAAGTGTTAGACGGTAGCTCTCAACTGGCTGTAGATTTGGAGAAAGCAGAATGCACTTGCGGGAGGTGGCAGCATACAGGTATCCCCTGTAGGCATGCCATAAAGGCGATACGGTTGTTTGGAGGTGATCCCTTAGATCATGTGAGCCAATATTTTTCTGTGAGAAGCTACAAGGCATCATATGAGCTGAACATTCAACCGGTCCCATCCACTGAGTACTGGCCGTCACAACCTGAAGGGACCCCTACAGTCCAGCATCCAGTGATGAAGAGAGGGATTGGGAGACCCCCCGAGAAATAGAAGGAGGGATAATGAAAACAGAAGGCCGGTGTGCGGACAAATAACAAGTGTGCAAAATGTGGGTTCATCGGGCATAATAAAAGAACATGCAAGGGTGGACCAACCGCAAGGGAGAAAAGGGCTGCTTCCCAACAAGAGAAGAGCACACAAGAAACGGAGGGAGAATCATCTCAGGCTGCACGAGGAAAAAGGTCTACTACTACTTCTAGAAGAAGTCCAAGGAAAAGAACCAGAGGCAACAATGATGATTCCACTTCTGCTGCTTCTTAGGTTAGTTTCTGTTGCTGTTTTTTGGTGGTTAGGGCACAGTGAATATGTAAGTTTGTAGGCCTTGTTTTTGTTGTAATGTTGGTGGATTGTCTGGTGTTGATTCTGTTAGGGTGATATCTGATTAGGGCGTTATACTTTTGGTGGATTTTCTGGTGTTGATATCTGTTAGGGTGATATCTGATTAGGGCGGTATACTTTTGGTGGATTTTCTGGTACTTCATGGCGTGGGTTTGTTGGCCCTATTTTGGTATATTTGGTGTATTCGGTAGTTGACAATCGGTTCTGTTTGTAATGTCATATTGTGGCAGTAGTACGAACAACAATGAAAGATACTAGTTCTGCATTAGCAATGGAAATTACATTATATTTTGCGGATTAAAATTGCAAAAGCAACTACAACTAAACCCCAAAGAAACCACATCTTCATGCTCTGTTTCATTTCTTCTTTGACTTTCTTCTTTCCTCCCTCATTCTATTCATGAGAAACACATCAGCTCCAATTCTCTCCTGATTCTGAGCTTCAGAAAGAGTAGAGGCAGCACTAGAAGAAGATGCTGCCATGCTTGAGTATGAGTTGTCACCACCACCTCGCCTTGGCTTTGAATGAGGGTTGTGGCGGTCCTGCATCACCGGTGCCCACCATTGGAAGAAATTGCAAATCCAGCAATTGTAGTACGCCCTTCCTACTGAATTTGGGTTGCGAGAGAGAGACAAAGTTGCTGGAATTCCACATCTACAATGAATGGTTTGGAATTTTTCATTGATTGTTGTTGTAAATATGGCCATAGCTTTGGTATGAGGTTTGAGTTCAATTGTAGTGACATATAGGTGCTTATATAGGTGAAAAAAGAGCTGTTAGACTGAAAATAGCCGTTGGACAGACTTCCTGGCCATTACAGGAAGTTGGGCAAAAAAAGGGGTATTTTGTGAACTTTTAAAATTTACAGGGGTATATTATGAACTTTTGAAACTTTCAAAAAAAGTAGCCGTTACACAACGAAACCGTGAGTTAAAAAAAAAAATCTGTCAGGGGCAAAATAGTCAATTCAAGTGGGGGGTTAACGGAGCTTTTGACGTCCGTTTGAAAAAAGGGGTATTTTGTGAATTATGAAAAAAAACAGGGGTATCTTGTGACAAAGTTTGAAAAAAGGGGTATATTGTGAATTACGAAAGAAAACAGGGGTATATTGTGAATTTTCCCTAAAACTAATGACATGAGCTGAGCTGGTCCCCGATTTCTGTTGCAAGCCCGAATGTTATGACTTGTACTAGATAAAATAAGCCCAGCCCAATAACAGAGGAACAACCTATACTACTTCGTCTTCATATATCTATACATAATATCTCTAGAAAGACATTCAGAAAATGCACCATTTATCTAATTAGAGAATTATAACATTATACAAATCGCCATATCCACATAAACTATGTTTAGATCTGCTAAATAGCTACTCGAATTAAAAAATTGAACCAATCTCATAGACAAAGAGTCAGCTAAGGGTTACATAGATTCAATGTTTGCTTTTAATATATAACACTAAGAGTTATGCTCTAGAGCAGGGCGTTTGTTTTGGGAATAATAAGAATAATTATGTTTGTTGCTGTTTAGTTAGTCAGTTTTATTATTTTTAAGAAAGAAAAAAATGGAAAAGGATTAGTCCAAATCTCTCTGACTTGAATATTCACCCACTACTAGAGGATGTGATTCTCTTTTAACTAGTGCATTTTGACCGGTAACATATGTTCATTGATCGATGACCAACAATCATTGATCAATGACGAATGGATGTTAACCGACAATTGATGGTTGTTAACCGACAGCCGGTGGCTATTAATCATTGACCATTGACCGATAGTCATTGACCATTTATTCATTTTTATTTCTTGCACAAATAAATAATTAGAAAAATCAAAATAAATTCTTTTTCATTCCACTTTATTTAATTTCCTGTTCCAATCTGTTCCCTTGCTCAAAACAAACGCGGCCTTAAGTACTTCAACTCAAGCTTCTAGATGAGTCAAAACTTTCCGGGTGAACTAGGTACCAGCTCGATCGCCAATTTAATTTACCCTTCGATTCTGGCTCTCCATTAACTCACTTGCTTTCTTTGTTGTCCCCTTCGGCCTTCACCATCATGGTTCTATATGCCCTTTTTTTTTTTTCTTTTTTCTTTTTTTTTTTATCGTATTTATGATTCAGATACTCATAATTTGCATGCTTATACAAAAATCAGAAATAAGTGAGAAAAAAAACAACTAAAGGGAGAGATCACAATTAATGATATTAGTGAGAATAACAACATTAAGCATGGTAAAATCTATATTTTCACTCATCTCAACGTGGTCACAACTTCTGACGGCGGACTCCCTTCCGATTAGTTCGGACAGAAAGGTATAGTAAAGGCACACTCACGATCCGTCTTTTGTTCACTTTCCCTGCTATTAAAGTGTGTATTTTGGATGCGGAACTGAATTCTTTCCTATTAAAAAGTCTTGGTCCAAAGTTTAGTTGTATTGTTCTTTATTGTATATATGTACACGCGCGTCTGATATAATGAGAATTAATCTTTTCTTCCGCATGATTGGGCGTACGTGATAGATAACAAGAAGAATCTAAAACTGCTAGTTATCACATTTGACTACGTAGGCAGCATGGAATTGCATCATGTCATATTGAAACGGAAGGAGAAGCTCGCATATCATTAATGTGGAATATTGTAAAGAAGTGGGCAAGGAGACAAAAGGAATGGCTCACAGATTCTATGAAAGTTGTATATCACTCATAGAAAGGAAGAAAATTGAAGATTCTATTTCAAGTTCTTTAAGATGGTCGAATTTTGTCAGTTAAAAGAATTGAACATGAACCTTTCTTTTTTGCATCCGGCCGGCATATATATGTTAAAACTTAAAAGTCATTGAATATAATACAGGAATCCATCTTTTGATGATCAATTGGACCTGGAACCGTGGAGCAACTGAGAAAGAAGGAATCTTCACATGTGGATCTAAAGATAACTAAGCTGAACGTGGAGAAACAAAAAGGATAAAGAAAGGGAGGTTCCGGATACTTCTTTGCAAAGTGATAAACCTCGACTTATCTTACAGGTTCCTCTTTTCGATGGGTAACATGATAGGTCTAGTTCTATGAAACGTTAAGGTGGATTTTGACGTTGATGTTACTTTTTTGGTTCCTGATTTTTCTTTTAAAAAATTAATCTCTTAAGGTCCCATACTGCCAATATTGATCGAGGTCAGAGAAGCACACGACAACGGATGTACGAGACAGGGGAAAGACAAAAGGAATGGTTCAGATTATGACACTGAAAAAAGTGGCGAGAGCACAAATGGCGGGTTTATTCTAAGCGGAGAGGAAAAGCAAAAAATATACATAGGGGCATTCCGAGAATTGAACTCGGGACCTCTCGCACCCTAAGCGAGAATCATACCACTAGACCAAATGCCCTGATTGATGATGGAAACTTATGTAGATGTAAAATATAATTAGCAGACCATCAATTGTTTGGCCAATGTCCACCCGCTACCGCTAGCATTGTTGAAACTTTACAGTTCCTTCATTCAGCCTAAATAGAAAGATAAATAAGAAATCCAATACTTCCATTCCAGCAAAATGAAGTGCTTCAAAACTAACCAAGATAAAATACACAACCAAGTCGTTGTCAAAGGCTATCTCTCATCTTCTTATCTAAAGAGATGGTAACGTTGCAATAGAGCAGGGGAGTGTGGGAGAGTGGAAAAATTTCCGTACGCGTACGTTTCCTCTACTCATTTCCCAATCCCGGTTGATATTGTTTGAATTGCCCGAGAACGAGTTTTTTTTTTTTTGTGTACAGAAGCCGATAACGGCTCTACCGGCTTCCAGATGCCGATAACTACGGTATCGGCTTCTTCACAAATCAAATTTCGACCGTTGGAGTACTTGCAAAGAAGCCGATAATACTGTTATCGGCTTCCAGATGCCGATAATACTATTATCGGCTTATTTGCAAGTACTCCAACGGTCGAAATTTGTAACAGCTAGTGTTGTATTGACTACAAATAAGTTATTTTGTCCCAACATTTGATTGTTGCTTCCTATTTTCTTCTCTAGCTGAATCAAAATTTGTTGTTCAGTTCACACAATTTCACACTATACACTCTTTCCTGTGGGTTATGAAATGGATATTCCATGTACTCTTTATCTCAATGCAGAGCTCAAATACAATCCAGATGGTATATATTTTCATATTCATCCTCATTGGTCTAGATTCATCGACACTCAAATTTCCGAGCATTCCACATTTCAATCCTTCAAAGATAATGTCAAAAATCTTGTCGACTTGGAGTTTGGGGGAGATTATGTTATCACCGACATGGTTTACAGGAAGTTGCAGAATAAATATCCATCTTGTTCCTTCCTTCCACTCAAAATTAATAGCGATTCTCGGGTGAAGCTGATGATATCAAACTTCATCAAGAATTCAGATTTGCTGAACAATGTGGCTGTGCTAATTGAGTTCGAGCATGCAACTACACCTTCTCCGGAGGAAGACAATGAAACCGATGATGATTTTTCCGAGCATCAACAAGCCGAAGATGAAAATCTGCAGAGTTCGGATGATGATTCTGAGATGGAGCCTGAAGATTTACCGGATGACGATGACATAGTTGATGAAGCTGGGCCCTCCACACCGTACACTCCTTCAGCGCCGTACTCATCGCAAGTGGATTTACAGGCCATAAGCCAGATACCATCAGACATTGATCGACGTGGTTTGCCATACTGGAGGCCAGGTCAGGAGTTCGTCGTGGGGCAAGAATTTGCTAAAAATGTTCTTGTGACTGCAGTAAAACAGTATCACTTGGAGAGAAACGTAGATTTCGTTGCCCCCGAGAATAACAGGAGAATTTACACCCTAAGGTGCCGACAAGGGTGCAGTTTCAGATTTCGAGCTGCGCTGTTAAAGAATTCCATTGAATGGCGACTACGGAAATTCAGTCCTCACACATGCGCTCCAGTCCTAGATGAGGGTAATGATCGTTTCTTGACTTACAATTTCATTGCTGAAGTCATGATACCAAGGGTCAAAGAGAACCCCGCACTACAAGTGAAGACTGTGATTCAACTTATCCGTTCAGAATATAAAAGGAAGATCAGCTACAAGAAAGCTTGGTTAGGCCGTGCTGAAGCGATAAGAAGGGTCTACGGTGATTGGGAACAGTCATTTATTGAATTACCCAGGTATCTCATAAGTATCAAACATTTTATACCTAATTCGTATATCGACCTAGATTCGACTGTTGTGTTTCAAGATGAAATACAGACTACTCAAGTTAGGCGGTTTAAGCGATGTTTCTGGGCATTTGGGCCTTGCATTAATGCCTTCAAGTATATGAAGCCTCTACTACAAATAGATGATACTCACCTGTACGGTAAGTACAAAGGTAAACTATTGGTTGTTGTTGCCCAAGATGGTAACAACAAGATAATACCAATGGCCTTTAGTATCGTTGCTAGCGAGTCAAGGGATGACTGTAAATATTTTCTTGACTGTGTTCGTACCGTAGTCATTGGAGCTAGGAATGATGTGGCAGTGATTACGGATCGGGCTGGAGCTATAATGTCGATCATGAGGGAAGAACAGTACTGGCTTCCACCTTATGCCCAACATTTCTTGTGTATGCGTCATATTGCTTCAAACTTTCAGACAAGATTTGGAAACAAGGAGTGGAAAAAGTACCTCATCAACACAGGTAACAACTAGAGAATTGTATGTAGTCGTCTTTTATGATATTGGGTAGGTATCTAATCTGAAGTTATTACTTGTGCAGGTTACTATTTTAGAAGGGATAAAGTTCAAGAAAGATTAAATCACTTACTTGCTCTTCACCCATCAATTGCTCCTTTTTTCAATGAGCTACCCCCCGAGAAATGGTCACGTGCGCATGATGATGGAAAGAGGTGGGGTCATATGACAACTAACCTGGTGGAGTGCATGAATGGTGTGCTGAAGAGGGTCCGTCTCCTACCGGTAACGGCTATTGTTGAAAGCACTTTGTATAAGTTAATTGACTACTTCGAGATAACCTAGAAACCTATAATGCACAAAGGAATAGTGGGTTATTTTTTACCAAGCACCTCTTAGACAAAGTAGCTGAAAATCAAACCCTTGCCAACTACCACCGTGTGGTTGTTATTGATGCTATGGATTTGGTGTTTGAGGTGGTTGATAATGGGGATGCAAACCTACGGCGAGACAAAGGTAAGTTTACTGTCCAAATCAACTCAAGGGAGTGTGAATGTGGTGAATGGAAGGCGTTTAAGTATCCATGCTCACATGTCATGGCCGTGTGCTCTACTTGCACCCTAGATTGGAGGAATTATGTTCATCAAGTTTACAGACTTGAAACGATGATAACGGCTTATAGCGAGAACAAGTTTGTGCCACTAGGAAATCAAGGGAAGTGGCCTACATATGGTGGGCTTGCAATTATTCCAGATCCAGCTATGATGTGTAATGTCAGAGGCCGGCCAACATTCTCCCGCATTCATAACGAGATGGATGAGAATTATGAGCGTGAAACAAGACATTGTGGGCTATGTCGGCAACGCGGTCATGTTAGGACAAGATGCCCGAATGCAAGTTACAGTTAATTCCCCAGTGTAATTGTATGTTATTGCATTAGCCAATTATGCTCCTGCTCAGACAGGTCGTGCCTTTAGCAAGCACACCAAAAAAATGTAATTTATCCATTGTCTGTTGTAATGAATTGTCTTTAACTTGTATTTGTTAAATATGCAAGGACTAAAGATTGAGTTGATACACCATTCTATTGGCAAAGGAAATAGTCCAAATACATAGATCGATTCAATGACATCCATCATTGTTTTATTACACCGACACAGTAATACTTAATCATCTTCTTGTACGTGCTTGTTGTATACAAGAACGTCTATCATAGGAGTAGCCACATATCACTTCTGTTGATACCTTACAATGGACGTGATATGTATCATCCACCTACATATTAACCTTCGCTTTCGCTGTCATCTGTACCGTAATCTTCATTATACTCTTGTGCCAAGGATAGGCTCGCTAAATTATCACGTGGTTGTGGGGTAACTTCCCTAAATGCATATACCACATAGAATTCTAATCGAGTGTAAAATTGTTGATTATAAACAAACCGTTCAATCATTGTTCCAACGTCAACATCTCGGTTTATTTGCAATGGCCCCCATACAGGGCGTGGCTGGGCGCACAGCAGTAATCGATGAAGTATCGATTCAACCACACAATGGTAACCGTAACGCTCTTTCAACCTAGTCTCTACAACATTTGCAAACTCGGCGTACAATATCCATTTCGATATCCAAATCGAAATGTTCAGTGGAATATGTTCTGGCAAAATACAAACCTGAATCGTTGGTGATTGGCTCAATGTCAAGCAAGATAGTGCAAGGGATCTCCATTGATGAAATGCGTCGATGAAGTGCAGCAAGAGATATGGATTACTTATGAAATATAGTACTAACAATGGTTGTAGGTAGTTATTCGTGTAAGTGAAAGTAGAACGCTTGCTGTATTTATATCCATAAGATAAGTGAGTATTTATGCATTGAGAATAAAGATTGCTTTGAAAAACCGCAGTTGGTATTCCACACGATAGTCCACATGCAAGGAATAATTAAAGCTTCATTTTTTTGGCAAAGACAATATTCCAAGATAAGGAATTGTATTCTATTGCAATGTGGCAGAAAAAATTCAATTATAAAAGCGCTACACGGTGTACTAATGTCGTCACCTCTCCTTTCCTCGACTGTTCCACGATATTCAATTCATATTACATTTCCTACCGCTCCTCAACTGGTGAACCATAGATCAGAGTGATGTCTTCGACGAAAATGTGGATGGCTTTGTACCGAGGAGATGATATTATCCTTAAAACTTTCTTAATGTGTACTTGGTCAATGACATCATGCTCAGAAAAGGTGTACAAGTTGTGGTAATTAGTAAGGCTACTAACCTTCCTCTGACTTGCTCTACGGAAGGAGTTCTTGTCAACCACTACTGTAATGTCTACCAGGTAAACAACATCACTTGGAGTGATGATGGCGAAGTTGTGGTGGTTAGTATAACTTGGATGAGGGGTATGTTTTAGTGTATGTTCCCCAACTTGCGCATACATTTTGAAACAGTAGTTGTTGTTCACCTCTCTTTTGTTCCTTTCTTTTAGAAAGATGGGCAGGGTGGCGAATATAAACAACGTTTGAATATGAATAAAATCCTGTCTGCCATCATCTGCATCTAATGCTTCAACAAGTTCTAAAGGGATTGGCTAAGGGGAATATTAAACTGTTGTACGTGGAGCAGCGCATCACCACATACTCTTATAGAAAAATAAAATACAGCCACCCGATTCAGATTGTTGTTACACAGTTTCGTAAAACCTAATTGTTCCCCGACCTCTGCCTGTCAAGTTGTGTGCTATTACGTTACGTCGCATCTCGTATATTGACTCCTGCATCTGGAAATCATCATCGTCTGGTTCAATAGGATCGTAGATAACTAGTAGTGGAATATGTTCCATGAAATCATTGTACTCCATGTAGTTTTCCATCATTCGCTGAACAGATGCATCATTGCGTATGTGTGTAAAATTCCACTCGTAGTCGCCCTCCAACCCCAAATACACCATTGTTGCTATGTTTATTCTGCCAAGGATAGGCCGCAGAGCACGGAGTACTCGTCGATGTAGATCATGAAGATTATTAGGATACGGCATATTTATTTCTATTCTTCTATGCCCCATCCTTCGATCAAACTGCACTCCATGACGGCCGAAAGTAGCGACATAATTAACGTGCAAACTGAAAGGAAACTCCATTTGATTTTTATAGAAGAGTGTGTTGTAAGATATGAACAATTCACTACGGATATACAAAGCTTTGGTATAGTGTTGTGAGGTATGCTTGGGTTTGAAACGAGTACTCTGTTTTATAATACTGGATAACGGTTACTAAAACGGATAGTTCAACGGCTAGTTAAACGGCTAACTCAACGGCTAGTTCAACGGCTAGGTAAATGGCTACTTCAATGCGTAACGGGCAAAAATGGTGGCCAACGGACAGCAGCAACCTAATCGAATGAATGGCTAAAGTAGCCAACAGGAAAAAAACTGCACTACGGTGCTACTTTGCGCTTACAGTTTGGAGTACCAAACGATTCACGTTGTGCGCCAAATTTGGTGTGTATGTAGTATTACATACACACAACATTGTGTCCAAAAATTGTGGCCAACGGACAGCAGCAACCTAATCGAATGAATGGCTAAAGTAGCCAACAGGAAAAAAACTGCATATTTAAAAACTGCACTACGGTGCTACTTTGCGCTTACAGTTTGGAGTACCAAACGATTCACGTTGTGCGCCAAATTTGGTGTTTATGTAGTATTACATACACACAACATTGTGTCCAAAAATGGTGGCCAACGGACAGCAGAAACCTAATCGAATGAATGGCTAAAGTAGCCAACAGGAAAAAAACTGCATATTTAAAAACTGCACTACGGTGCTACTTTGCGCTTACAGTTTGGAGTACCAAACGATTCACGTTGTGCGCCAAATTTGGTTGTGTATTACATACACACAACATTGTGTCCAAAAATTGTGGCCAACGGACAGCAGCAACCAATTCAAAAAAATGGTGAAAGTCCCAAACAAATGAAAAAAACTACGTAATTAAAAACTGCCAAATGACATCCATTGTCTATCAAAGTACTTACCACAGAACAATAGTTCAACAACAAAATAAACATAACATAAAACCGAGTACATAAATGTAACAATGGTTCACAGACTAAGGACTGGTGAAATCCGAGTTGTAAATCCTACGGTTCCTATATCGCGAGTTTGATCCTCTCAGCCATATACCCCTAACTTCATCATTCTGTGGATCAGCATCAGGTGTACTTGCATCCACTGGTGTAGATGGCGCGGGGGTAGCCTGCTGCAACGGAGCTGAAGGAGCAACCTCGATCAAAGATGATGGATCAAATGATGGGGCAGTAATCGTTTGTATTTCTTGTGAGGAGGTACCAGCTAGCGTTTCTCATGCCACTCCCCCAAGGAGACCATCGTCGTATACTATTTGATTGCATAAATCGAGCAGCTCCTGATTTTCCTGCTCAGTCAGTGATCTAGTAGGCGCAGGCTCAAAAGAAGGTCTATAAGGTGAAGAAGGTGTAGCATGTGAAGGAGCTGCAGCAGGTATAGGGTTTGAAGAACCAGAACCTACATCGAACTGTGTACCAAAATCATGTGGTACCTGACCAAATGTAGAGTGCTGGAACCCAGGAAATGTACCAGGTGGTTGCTGTCCACGTTGTTCAGCTGTAGTAAAAGGAACCAGCGCAAAAGTAGCTTGTGATGAAGCTTGATTTGTTTGGGGTGGTGGGGGTGCACAGTCACGCGGCCCTCTTCGTCTCTGACTGTACGGCCGGTTTCTGGCTGCTCTTGGAGCAGGGTTGTCGTTGATTACATACTGAGGGTACTGCAACTCTACCCTTTCAGGCGCCTGCTGTGAGAAGTCTTGGGAGAAATGCCCAGTTCGATGGTAATCATCTGCATCTATCGTCTGAGACAGCTGTGAGGCATATTCTCTTACACCCTGATCACCGGGAATCCGTTGAAGCTGCTCCAAACCTGACGCCTGATAAACCAAATGAAACAAGAGATTAAATAAAGTAAAACAAATATTATATATCAAACAAATACAGAAAACGAAATTAGAATGTGCTTACCTGTAACACCCCTACTATTAATACAGCCATTAACGTCCAATCTCCTTACTCATCAGATACACGCAGCGGACTTATATTTACATACAATGGGTGATACAATGCCGTTAGTCACCCACGTGACTAACAAGACTACTGATTCTACATACAGCATCGGTCTGATGGACCGGAATGCCGAGTACTACAAATCTACAATGCATTCACCATTTACCAAATGCTACTACAATCTTCATTCAATACAATACTCCAAGTACAATACAGTATAATCTACATACCGAGTTTACTAGGTTCCTTATACAAGTATAATACCTCTTCCAGTTCATACATACTCACTAAGAGACTACTTACTACCCATTCCTCACTACTACATTACTTTCTAAATACAAGGGGTGTGCTGGTTAATACACCTCTACATTCTGCTACTACTATCCAATGTAGTCACCGGTCTCGTGCCTTGACCACATTCACTTCGGGTACCTGCACACTAAAAAATGTCCCCCGAAGGGGTCAGCTTTCGCCGAGCATGATAACCGCATACCCCGCGTACTAGTGAGGGTACGCCGACCACTTGGTCGAATACATGCGGTTGATTTCATTCAAAGATACATGCATACATGCTCTTATACACAATACAACAATACTTACGCAAGGCATACATACATACACTACATTACATACAAGGAATACAATAAACCATCCAATACATACTTACCTTCTTCCGAAATACACATACTCATTACATACACAATATACAATTCTTGTTAGCTTCATTGGTCCACCCGGGTTAATCGGGTGGAGATTACTCTTTTACTCGTTACTTCATACACATACATACTCATACTCATACTTACTTACGGATCCATACTTACTTACTCTTACTCTTACTCAAGTTAAGTCGTCGGGACCTCCGGCCCTGGGGACTACACCGTCCCACCTCCGGGATTTACTTGACTCACCAATCCGGGATGCTACCCATTTAAGGGATTTGGGCCGCGGACCAGTTTAAGAGTCAGGAATTGCAGCCAACCTCTTGTGACTCCGCATCCTCACGCGTGGCCGAAGCTATATCGGACTTGTACTCATTCCAATTTACTCACTTAAGTTAGGAGTTAGATAGTTAGGAATTAGTACAAGTCAGCATCCAAGCCACAATAATACAATACCCATATACACTTACATACAAATACATTACAATATACAAGTACACTACAAGTATGATACACTTCATCATCATTCATATGTTTCATGAATTATACAAACTATTGTTCAAGACAAATATCGAGAACAATGTAAACAAGCACAAGTAGGTGCAATATAGTCCGATTCATGCATTTATCTTATTAGGTGATCAAATAAGCACACAAATCGGGGTAACCAGATTAGGATACAGGGCATGAAGAAATCATACCGTTCACCGTTGTACTTGTATCCGACGTTCCTCCGGTGTTCACAAGTCAAGTCCTAACATATACATACAATTGGGTGGTTAATTACCCTTACTAATCATTTACTAACATTTCCTGCTTTGTACTTAGTAATTCATGGTTGTTCAAATGCTTATACTTATGTTACTTACTTAAAATTATTTCCTAAGCTTGTTTATGGCCTTAATGACCTTTAAACATCATTAATTATGTCTTAATCATCTTATAATATCATTACCCATCATTACCCGTCCTTACCTAAGCTTAGAAATACATTCTGTACAAGTTTTGACAAGTTCCGGGTTAGTGTCCGGGTTTACAAACCCGGACCAACCCACTGGAACGACTTACGGGTTAAAAATGTGTATGTTCCGGGTTTACTTCCCACTTTCAAACCCGGACCACCCTGTGTAATTGCTCTCGGGTGAATTTTTGCATTGTTCCGGGTTTCCTTCCCAATTTCAAACCCGGATCACAATGAGCAATTGCTCTCGGGTGAGATTTTTGTACTGTCCGGGTTTGCATCCTACTTTCAAACCCGGACAATTTATTTTAGAAAGCTACGGGTATGTTTTTGGGATGTTCCGGGTTAGCATCCTGGTTGTAAACCCGGATCATCCCACTGCAACATATTCTGTCAAATTTTAAGGCTAGTCCGGGTTTGTATTCTGGTTTACAACCCGGACTAGTTACAGTATTTTGATTTATGTGAGTTTTTGAGTTTGTTTAAATTCCAAACTTCTACCAATCTCTTCCCTTATATTTCTACATATAATCTAGCATGTTTTAACCTTGTTTAAGCATTTTAAACTAGCCTAATCCTCCTCTATAAAAATCTGTTACATCCACCCTTTACTTAGAGTTTTCCTCTCCTGTTACCATGTTTCCTTCTCCAATAAATGCTACAGATTTTTCATTTCCTCTTCCCATTATTCATATGGCTCTTCTATAGCCTCATTTGCATTATACTCAACCTAAAGCCTTACTCACTACCTTACTCACTCATCCAAGTCTCGCACATTAATTATCCCTTATTTCTCCAACACATTTCAATACCTCTTGCTACAGATTTTATACCCTTAAATTCACATACTACAACTACCTATCCATGGTTTCTAAACATCTCTTCTAAATCCCAATACACATCTTGGTTCTCCCATTCACCAAGTCATTCTTAATGTACAATTCCTACTAAAATTTCGCCATAGGTTACCTACTTTCCTTACTTATCCACACATCCTCATTGTCACCAAAATCATTCCTATTCTAGCCAAACCACAAGGGTTCTACCAGCAACTAAACAAATACAAATCCATCCAAATACACCAATACTCCATCAAACATCAATACTAGTACTCATTCACAACCACTTGGCTCCAAGGCCTATAATTCACATACTAATGCACAAATACTCAAACTTACTCACAAATACTCAAAACTTCATCAACTTCAATACTAATACATTAGTTTGGGTTCTTTTAAATTGGTTACCCATTCTCATTACTCTAATACATTAAATCTTAACCTTAGGAGAGAGCCCTTACCTTGAGCTTACAATTCCTTCATTCCTTTTTCCACTTCTCCTCTTCTCTTCCTTGTACAATTCGATTTTGTGGGGAATGGAGTTGCCAAACTCCATTCCCATCACCCAAAGAATACAAGGCAAATATAATTAATATTCTAACCCTTAGATTTATACTAACTCATTGAGATGTTCAAATCACAAATTCTAGGGTTTACCTTTGGAATGTTTTAGGAGGGGTTTTAGCCCTTGGTTTGAGAAGGTGATTCCACCACCATTGTAAGGTTGAGATTATGCTCAAAAGAGAGAGAGAAAACAAGGCATTACATAGGGGTACAAATCGGTTATGAAAGGAAATGGTGAGAACATGAGTTTTTCATGTAAATTTTTACCTTAATGAGGAGAGGAGACTCCAAGCTACCCAATGGTGCTATTTCCTCTTTGAATGGGGTATACCCACGAAAATGAACTTCCTCATTTTTGGATTTTGAAAAGAGAGAAGTGTAGAGGATGATGAGGAGAGTTCAAATATGTAATTTGTTTTGCTTTTGGAGCTTGTAAGTGGCTAGAGCATGGGGGTAAAGTGGGGCAGCCATGGCTGTTGGTGAAGCTCCAAATCGCAGACAGAAGGGAGGAGAAGGAGAGGGAGTACGGTGGGGAAAAGAAATGGGAGAGAGAGAGTGTGAGAGTGGGGTAGTATAGGTTTGCTTTTTACTTACTTTTTGTTTTTTTAACTTTCTTTGTCTTTTATAAATAAAAGGGAGCTAATAGTGTGTGTGTGTGGGTATGTAAAATCGGACACCACAGCCCCCATGTGGGTTTTGAATTTCTTTTTACATTATTGGACACATAAGTTTTGGTTATTTATGTTTCTACCCCACAACTTCCCGTTTTTGACAGTTTTTACTAATTTCTCGTTTTATTGATTTTATTGGTTCTAAAGCTTCACTAATATTTATTAATGACTATTTAGTTGACCAAAATTGTTACGAGTCTATTTGACCCGCTTAAAGACGCGTTTTCCGGTTACCTCGAAAAACGCGCTCTAACGTTCTTTAGTGTTCTTAATCCCTTTTAAGGATCCGTTTTCTTCGGGATTTGTTCCCTAATATTTATTTAGACTTAATTAGGCCTTTAGAATCCTTACAACACGTTAACCGAGGTCTCATACCTCCTATTGTCATTTAACGCTTATTTAGCGTTTTACGCTTTTTAAGCGTTTCTTTATTTCTTTTGGATTTATTTTGCCTTACCAATATTACTTACGCATTATTAGGCCCTTAAATACCTATTAGGATAATTTAATCGCCATATTTAAGGTCGGGGTATTTCATTACCACAATAACATTCCTCCTGCTCTGCTCGGTGAACCATGACACAGTATGCTGCAGGTACCATACTATATATGCACTCATCCTGTCCAGGGGAACCCTTCTTGGTAATTGTGAGATTTGGATCTGGTACAAGTGTTTGTTATTCCACATCTGGATGTGGTCACGAAAAATCTCACACCATGGTGCATCTGTCCTGCTAGTTCTTGTGACTACATGCAGCTTGTCACAGTCGAGTGGTGGGGCAGGGATGGGCTGATCGACCTCAAACTGGCGAAGTACGCGGTCCGGTTGATGACCCTCGATCACGTTGAAGTGGATTATAAATACCACTACAACGAAGGGCTGAGGGTCTGGTGATCGATCACCATATGGCTGCCATATCCACTACATATATTCCAAATAAATATTAAAATTTAGAATACAAATTATAAAAAATGAAATTGTAATAAACTTTAGTGGCAACTTACCTCTCCATCAATGGGAGAAATGCTAATTGAATCCAGCGTTTGTCGAGCCATGGTTGCAGAAATGGTATTCAGCTTACCATTGTATCTGTAACACAATTCAGGTGAGGTTTGTACCACAGTTCAACAAATTTTTAAATTATATACCATATGACACATTATTGTTACCTGTGGGCAAGAGAAAGGTGGGGTGACAGATTTATTCGATCGGGGGAGAGTCGTGGTCTGAACGCAGGAAACCGCTCATACGCCCACACTGTAAGCAGCTTACTACAGCCATTCAGATATTTCGTATCAAATTTCGTAGCATTGCACATCTCCCTATAGAAATGTGCAAGTAGTGCAGACCCCCAGCTCAGGGAACCGCTGTAGTCGAAGTCCTGTAGCAGCCTCAAATAGGAGACATCGACTTTGTCCCCATTAGAGTTGGGGAAGAGTAGCCCTCCAATGAGTCTGAGAATGTACGCTCTGGCATGCTGCTGATGTATGATCTCATCTCGCTGACCAAAATCAGCATCTGTCTCTACGAATCTCTCAGCTAGCCAAGCCATAGGTATCTGGTTCCCCTTCCGAGAAGGGGGGGCATCACCCAGAAGCTGCCGACATACAGCATCCACGTCCACAGCACTAGTAGATGCACAAACGGGGATCCCATTAGTAGAGAGCCCAAATAACACATTCACATCCTCCAACGTAATGCTGACCTCTCCAAAGGGCATCAAAAAGGTATGCGTCTCAGGACGCCATCTATCAACCAAGGCACTAATGATACCCGTGCAGTTGTTCAACCTCAGATTCGCTGGCCCAAAGAAACCAGCTCTAACAACATATGGTAAGATAGAATCATGAAGCTCTGTCGCACCCTTCCAACAAGATCTGGTTTTCAAGATCCTATTTCTGTACTGTGCATATCTCTACATTTCATACACATACATGTTACCGTTAATAATACTATAAATAACTAATTCAACTACATTTGCAAAGTTGACAAGGACTATAAGATAATCATAAAAACAATCGGTGGATATTAATAATAAATTAAACGTAGCACAATCATCTATTAAAATATAGCATTTTATTAATAATGTATATATGTGTGTTACATAACTTAAAAATAAAATAAACTAATTACCATTAATCATCCTACGGTAATTAACAATTAGTTACACAACTATTAATTAAATAATGTACCAAATATATCTGTTACAAATAAACCATTTGCAAATGACTAAACTTTGCATATAATAATTACAAAGATTTATTAATGTGCAAGAAGTGACGGTTAGTTTAACAAATATTACCTACAAAAATAATGTATATATTGTGTGTTACATAATTTAAAATAAAATTGACTAATTACCCTAAATCTTCCTACCGTAATTAACATTTAGTTGGACAACTATTAATTAAATAATGTATCAAATCTATGTGTTATAAATAAACCATTCACAAATGACTAAACTTTTGAATATAATAATTACTAAGATTTATTAATGTGCAACAGTACAAAAACTATTACTAACTAACCTAGCCAAACCGTCGACTGTACAATTATTACTACTAATATTAACACATTAATAAAACAATGTACAAGTTTATAATTATTGAATGTACTAACCGGATCATTAGAAGCATATGTTGCAGATATATGAGTCGTCTGCAGGCTGAAAGGCGTCGACTCCAATGAACCTTGTTGGCTAATCTGGTATTCGTCTCTGCTCATTTTGGTCCCGGGAAAAGAGAGGATTTGTTGGTTTAGAAAGGTTGGGAGATAGTGGAATTTTAAGAAATGAGAATGAGGTAGTGGGGGTATCGGCATGTGTGTTGCTTTATAGATTTCGGTTTTGGGAGGAATTGCAAAGAAGCCGATACCACTGATATCGGCATCTGTGTCGATGTGTGAAGAAGCCGATACCCTTGTTATCGGCATCCGGAAGCCGCTACTGCCGTTATCGGCTTCTGTACAGACAAAAAAAAAAACTCGTTCTACGGCAATTCACACAATAGCAACCGGGGATGGGAAATGAGTAGGGGAAAGGCCCGTTCCCGGGAAATTTTCCGTGGGAGAGTATCAACCTATATGACACTGATAAATGCCATCTAACGTCAATCAATCTGTCGACACTAAAGTATGTCCGTGAGCTCCAGAATCTTCTTCTCCTCTTTTTGAAAATGAAAGGGAGACTACTTTCTCTGCTAACCGGTACATATATTTATTGCTTCTACTGAATTTGATGCCTTATTTGACTCGGGAATCTAGCACTTTTTGGTGGGCTTGTTGTTCTTCTGTCTGGCCTAAAATGGCAGCTTACACTCTGCCTTGAATAGGTGAGACCCGATCACCAGTGGAACCTGAACTGACTAATTTAAGGCCCACGCCACTGGCTTCGTTCTGTGTCGTCTTCTAATGCTTTGCTTTGCTTTTGAAACTAAGCCAGATGCTACCTATTCACTAGGGAAGCACTGGTTGCAGCATGTGCTATCCTATGTGTTTTAGGTAACTTTATGATTTTGTAGTAGGGCTATATGACAAGTAATGCGGACAAGATAAACATGAAAAAAAAAAAAAAAGCTAGCTAGTTAGCTCAATTTGTTTCCCAATCGATTGAGATGTCTCAGATAGGTGTAGAATATATTATAATCTATGCCGGGCCACTGCTATCATATTTCACTTACAGTTCCTCTACAACAGCTGTGTGTGTACAATTTCTAAAGTTAAGTAGTGTTCTGGAACTTGTAAGAAACACTAAAGTAGTGGCCGTATCTAGAGGAAAACCTTCATAAATGAATGACTAATCTAATTAGACAAAGTCGAGAAGCAGTCGGTGGTGGAATAGGAACAAAATTGACCAAAAAATAAGCGTAGCACCAAAAAGCAACTAGTGACACTTAGACAAGCCGAAGAAGAAAGAGCAAGACAGGTATTTTATGAGTTGTGTCTTAATTGGTGAATTATTCACAATAAAGTGGTTCGAGAGCTGCCCGAGTGACACTCTGATGTAGCAGCACTCTTAGCAACTTATTACTCCCTCCGTCCCACCTTGACCGTCCTGTTTAAGATAATGCAGTTAAATAAGCATAGCGGTAGTAGCGTGTGGGATCGACTCGACCAATTAAGTAAGCCCACCATTCAAGCAGCATATATGGATATCTCCTTACCAGTAAGTAACACCGCCGCACCGCCCTCATATACTACACTACTATCTTTAGGACCGACCGATGACCGACCGCTCTGTAGTGTTCCCATTGGGTCTTGACTTTATGCAGCAGTAGTATAGTACCTATCTTTCAAACGTGGACTTGTGATGTCGAGAGATGACGCCGACTTAATTATCTACTACTAGTGTTTTATTTTAATATTATTTCACACGTAAGAGTGATCGTGTTCGTGTGTATCTTTCTGCTGGGAGGCGTAGTTGCAATTTTTTTTGAAATTGATACGTGGTTGTAATTATACATATTAAACTAAGAAACCGTTTATGTTAGTTGTTTCGAAGCTATTTCTTATTGGTGCATGTTTTGTTTTATATGAGATTATATATCGAAATAGAAGGAAATCAGAGAGTATAAAAAACCTAAGATGGACATATAGTCATATATAACTGATGATGAATTACAGTAGATGCAAAACTGAAAACCACCTGCTTGCCTGCCGCTGGTAGTGCGAGGATATATATAGACTATAATATTGATTATTTCTACTCGAACGGCAAGCTATACAGTACAATATTAACTATATATGTATCTAATATACTAACTGGATCCTCAGACGTCGATCATCGTACGTATATTTGACATGAACCCCCCCATTATTATTGTCGGTAGCTATGTATACTTGGTGGATTATCTTTTTCAAGTAGTATAATTCTGTTGCGTGTATAAATGAGTACTGCATGCACACCGTCAGTCAGTCAGTCCTCCATGCTTTTGCTAATTAATAGTAGAGTGAGCCTGGGGAAGACAAGGCAAGGTAGTAGAGAATAGAAATCAATTAATGTGATTATATACGTATGAATTGAATAATTAGAAACATACTAGTATATGTTTGGAGTCCAAATCAATTAATTAGGTAACGATCGATATTTAATTTCTCTGGTTACCTTGCCACCAATTTCCTCTGGAAGCATAGTGACTATCATCAACGTCGTGGTCATCTCCACCGCCGTCCTTAATTTGCACAAAATCATGTTTGGGGGAGAGTCAGAAAAGACAAATCAATTCAGCCCAGCCCAGCCGGCCCAGTAAAAGAAGAAAAGTAACGACGACGACACAAAAGAAAATGTCAAAAAGGTACTGTAGTAGTAGTAGTAGTAAAATACTTACCTTTTTTTTTTTGGAAAAACGTAGTAGTAAAATACTTACGGTTGAGGAAACTGGAGGAGTGACGTAAACATCTTGACAACCGTAGTATAAGGAAGAACTGAGGTGGCATGGTGGCGGACCTTGCTTCTCTTCAAACATGGAAGAATCCAAGCTTGGTCTAAACCGATCACTACTACTACTATTACTACCCATGTTTATAACCTTATTCTCCGCTTCTGATCTTTTCTTGTGAGACGACTTCTTACCCTCTCGTGTCTTGCTGCTGCTGGCGGCGTCACACCGCCTTCCCGCAACCTAGTATTAATGTATATATATTACCAAAGTTAGTTAATTAATTAAGAAGAAGATAGTATAGTAGTACTATTATTATATATATAGATGGAAATGAATTAATGATGAATTGCGTACCCTGGTGGAAGAATGAGGTGCAGCTGATGGAATGTTGCCGAAAACATTATCACCATCAGTGCCGCTTCCATAGGTGTAGTTGTAAGCAGAAGATGAGATGCTGTTGTAGGGATCATTAATGGACCCAAACAGTTGGTTGGTGAAAGACGACGTCGTCAGAGGAGCTGTAGTATTATTACTGTTGTTGTAGTGACTAACTGCTTGATCAGAATAGTAATTATTGCTAGAATAATATTCCGAAGAAGAAGAATCACCCCAAATCTGCTTCTTTCCACCATCCATTTGATCGATCTCTTAACTTTCTCTTTGGATATAGCTCGGAAACCGAAAGTGTCAATTGAAGAACAAGAAAAAGGCAATTATGGATGCATGTATGCACAGAAACAGAACAGAGGGTGAATAATACTAGATAGAAGATTATTAATGATTACCAGAGAAGAGATGGTAAGCAGCTGAAAAACAAGGTAGAGATAGATTCACGTGAAAAGAGGACAGAAAGAAAGCCAGTAAGCAGCAGCAAAGGTGAAGACTAAAGAGATGATGAGGGGGGATGAACTGAAAAAGGTCCACTTATCAATTTATATATAGCCAGCCCAGCCAGCCCCACGGCACCGAACACCATCAATGGACAGACCAGGAACCTCTCTCTCTCTCTCTCTCTTTTGATTAGGCCTGCAGGTCTGAAAAAAACAATTTTTCATTTCAGTGGTCGTTACTCGTTAGTTTCTTTTTCCTTCCCAAAAAAAAAAAAAAAAAAAACTTTGTTCAGTTCATTGTGCTATACGAATCAATAAAAAAAGGAAATGAATTCCCTTTAAAATTTCTTCAGCCGTGGATCCACATTCTCTCACGTCATTTTCTTCCGTTTTCAGTTACAAACGATAAGTAAGAAGAATAGCATGAGTTTCGGTTCCGAACGTTATTACCTGTCAACATTTCCAACCACATGACTGCCACGTGGGTGTCATCCACCTGCCAAGTGCTCTCACTCCCAATCTTTTATCGCCACGATCATCACAAACTAATAACTTCCTACTATGTCGGTTGTTTTTACAACTACTCCTATAGTTAGTGCATTCACTTTTACGTCTCAAACACTTTAGCATCCCATCCCCTCAATATTTTCCTCTTTCCCGATACTAGCTACTCTTTCAGTTGATAAAGAATTTACAAATAAAACACTTCAAAAAAAAAAAAAACTTTAGAGTAAGACATTAAAAAGAATTTTGCCAGCGAGCCAACATGATCCATTCAAATCCAACTACCCAAACTAATCTACCTTTGTCTTATCACTGAATGACTCAGGAAACCTCCTTTACACCTTCTGCATGTAAGATAAGCTAATGTTGCCCGGACTCTATTTTGTCATTACTATCTCACTCGCTATTACTTTACTTCTCCCCCTTTCTTTATTACTAGTTCGCGGTCAAACCGTGTCAAACTTCTTTCATACATACAAGTGGATTTCTTTCATTTGTCTTTTATTACTCACCCCCACCCATTCTACTGTTCTACTACTGCATGTGCAACTTTTACTCTTCCTTCTTTTTTACCTTAAAGGTATATAACTTTTTGGGAAATTTCACCGAATATCACTAAGTTTTTGCTTAATTCATGATATACCACTGTGTTTTTAAAATTACACAGGATAACACTACGTTTTTACCTATTTCATCAGATAACACTCTGTCTCATATTTTGTTAAATGTTCCGTTAATATTCCAGGAAAATGACTAAACTACTAAGGTGGTATATCATGAATTAAGCAAAAACTCAGTGGTATTAGGTGAAAATTCCCTAACTTTAATAATACCATCTTCTCAATTAACACGATAAATTCACCCAAGGCTATATATGGAGAATATGTGGAACAACTTTGACAACAGGAAACACACAATTGCATGTGGAAAGGTACGTTGGTGACGAAATTAACCGTGGTGCTGGTACCAATATTAGGCGTTATCAATCACAGCTTGCTCTCGCTGTTTCCTTGTCAAGTATGGCACGTAGATTCAACTTGGTACATGTCACTCGATAAGGGTGCTAGTGCATGTTCTTCACATGTGGATGGTTCGATTTCAAGTTGAGGAGAGACTAAACGGGTGGCTGACTTTGATGATGTGCCCCATAAGAAGTCTTGTGAGGAAGAAATGAGTATTTGAAATCAAGAGGGGTAGGAGTTTGCCATCTAGGGCGGATGTCCAACCTTTTTTAAGATTTGAGTAATATTAATTGTGCTTTCTCCAGTTACTTCGGTTACTGGCATGATCTAGATCTTACATATTTAACTAGGCTGGAATGTAGTAGGTCTTATATCTTAGACTTGGAGCATGTAAAGCTCTCTCTCTTGTGCAAGTTAGTTGGAATAGTATTATAGGAGTTGAAGTTGTTTGGGTTGTTCTTTACAGGATCTTGTTCACAAGACTACCCATGTGACTCACTTTGGGGATTTATCTATTCATCATCCTGTCTACTCTTTTATTATAATATATAATTATTACTTTAAAAAAAACTACTACATTTCATCATCATCTTTGGATGGTGACAAGGGCTTTTAACATCTTCATGGTCTCTAGTGTTTTTTCAACTCTTTCCGGCTTATCTTTAACACTGATTTTATAACTATATAAAAGTTAGTGAAATCAAGATCAAACGTAATCCATTTTATATCTCTCATTATCATCTTTGGATGGGAGCGTATAGGTTGTGATTTTGTATGGTTTATGGATATGAAGTTTGTTTTTCTTTTTGTGTGTTATTATGGGTTTTATGTAGGGATTATTGTATTTACATGTCATATGGATTGTAGATCATAGATGGGTTTTTTTTTCAAAAAAAAAAAATCCCTAGAGATCTTAATAGGCCGAAAAGTGTCACTCTTGAGGGTTAATGTCAGTCCTCCAAACTTTTTAGATATATATTTGATACATGAAGCTATTATTAATAGGCGAAAAAAATAATACTAATACTACCTCTGTCCCGTCATAAGTGTCATGTTTGCTTTTTGGCACGTTTTTCCACCTCAATATTAAACATATAAGGTAAAATAATTTTATAAAACTAAATTTTGTATTATATAGTTTATCATGGAATCATATGCAAAACTTAAACTTTCAAGATTAATTTATCTTATATGTTAAAAATTGAAGTCAAACGACATGTCCAAATAGTAAATAGGACGGTCAAGGTGGGACGGAGGGAGTAATTACTTCATACACCAAATACATATAAAAAAAACTCTTTCGTCTCTGTCAACTATCTCTCGTGTATGATAGTGTATTCTTGACCTTCCTTCAACGGGCACTAGTCTACACAAACAGGGGACCATGCCCATGAGTAAAAGTTTGGGCATATGCTCAAACCATTTCTGACCATTAGATTATAATTTATTTTTTTAAGTATTAATCTCAACCGTATATGTATTTATTTATTTAATAATTAGGTTTATAAAAAAGAAAAACAATCAAATAATAATAATAAGGGTATAATAGACTTTTTCAAATATAACCAACCACTCCCCCTTATTAATAGGAGATAAAGTTTACGGAAGTTTTTGTCACCTAACTTCCTCTTGTCCATCTCAAAATTTATCTCTCTCACCCACCAGTAATTAGTATTTTAATAATTATTTGACTAGTAACTTTCCCTAAATATATGACATTGACATTGTGAAAATTTCTTCCCCACATCCATTAATGCTACAAAGTTTATGTATTTTTTTAATTTGTTATTTTTAAATAAAGTAAGTTGCTTAAAATGTGGGATATTTATTAGAATTGATGGTTTATAGTTTTCTTTTCATATCAGATATTTAAATAAAATTATACAATTTTCAAAATGCAAATGTAGATATGTTTGCCAATTTAAGAAAAGTGTAGATATTTAGGTAAAAGGATAGATTTTTTGAAACGAAGGTGTAGATTTTATGACGGAAGTGTAGATTTTTAGTATTTTCTAAAAATGAAAGTAAAAGTGTAGATATTCAGATAAAATGATAGATTTTTCAAAATGAAGGTGTTTTATTTGATAGAATTGTAAATTTTTAGTAATTGCTCATTTAAGTAAAAGTGTAGTTATTTAAGTAAAAGGATAGATTTTGTAAAATGTAGGTGTAGATTTATTTGATAAAAGTGTAGATTTTTATTTGAACAATACAATGTTAAAACGAATGAGTGAAATTATTTTAATGAGTAATAAATAAGACAACCTAGGAATTTCACTTGTGATCTTATATTTTTTTAAAGGGTTCATGTCAAATTATTTTCTAATTGCTTCTTTCAAAACAATTTGTTTCCCACTTTAAAAATATTAATGGTTTATCTTTTTTTTTTCAAATTAGATCGTTGCAATATACAAACTCATCTAAAATTACATTCTTATTTAGATATTTTAGTAAATGTCAGATTTTAAAATGCAAGTGTGGATTTTTTTTAGAGGTGTGAATTTTAATTAATTCCTAATTCAAGTAAAAGTGTAGATATTTAGGTAAAGTAATGGTTGTTTCAAAATATAATTCTTTAATTTATTTTTGTTTGATTGTAATGTTTTATTAAGTAATAAATAAATTTAATGTTGTTCTTATACATTTCTATAAGGAGTCTTGTCAATTAAATTTCTAATTTGTTATTTTTAAATAATTTTTTTTTCATAAAAGTGGGACTTTTGATTTTTTTACTCCACTTCTATTACAGTTAAAAAAATTATAACTGCCAATTGTGGGAATATTTATTAGAATTATTGATTTAATTCTTTCTCTGTACACTAGATCGTGCAATCTTACATTTTTTTCCTTTATTTCTTAAAACTAAAGTTAAATTTGACATCTATGCCCCTATAATAAACAATCAAATCTAAACCTTCAATTTATTTATTATAAATTCAACGGCCATGATTTAATTGAGCACCATGCTCAAAATTTGTTATGAGCATCTTCCCCTCGTTGCTAGTCTACGACGGTTCAACCATATAAAAAAACAGGGAAGGAAAGTAATAGTGGTCTAACATATCCAAGTGACTTTTTAACTGTTTCCTTCATCTTTTCAACAGTTCAAAATAATAGGATTACGTGATGGTGGACTATTTCCTCTTCAATATTAGTTTGTAATCAATGCAAAACAATGTGTCATCAATCTAATTCGACGAAGGAAGTTTTCAACTTGTTCACTCAATAGAAAAATAAGGAAGTTATCTGATATTTACAGCGAAATATTTTTGGACTATATTATTATAGTTGAGTTTCCTCACTTCATGTGACAAGTAAATTACTAGTAGATATAGATATGGATATGGATAGCCTTGCTTGAAAATGCTGTATTCCTTAAAGTCTAACGGAACCACTAACACTGAAGAGTTAACGTCAATGAGGTTACATCTGATGGAGACATTTTGTATGTTTAAATATAATAGAGGAGGTAACCGAGATAAAGTGATAATCTTTGTTATAAAATGGTACTGTGTATGGGTTAGTATAACTTCAAATAATTATCTTCTCTTAAAAGAAAAAATTTACATAGGTTCAGAACCCAAATTGAAAAAAAAAAAATTACATTCGGTTCGCCAGTTTTTAGTTACAATCTACAGTTGAAAATGAGTTGGAAGATAAGTATGAAAAAACAGTCAATTGGAAGAAATAAATGTTACCTTTTCTGTAAATGCGCGGCCACATTCATGGACCCTCACTGTCTATCAGCACAGCAGTAGCCGGCTGGTCCAAATCATTATGGTTCGATTGTGCCGCAAAAATCATTTTGTAGCTAAGCTCAAATTAGAAAAAATAAAAGGTAAAAAATAGATAATGAGAAATATAAGAAGTTGATATGATAATTGATGTATGTGTGTATACAGAAAAAAACAGATTAATTAAATAAATTTATTTTCATAATACTAAAAAGTGAGACATAATATATAATTTCTCATTAAAAAAGAAGATGTTGTTAGTCTTAACTTTTTGTTTTTTATTTGATTTTTTTTTCAAATATATAGTTTTATTTGTTTAGATATATTTATGGATATGTTTGTTTAAATTATTTTATATAGTACTCCCTCCATTTTAAATTGATCGTCTTATTTGTTTTATGATATATTTTTCTACTTTAATATTAAACATGTAAGATAAAATAATTTAATAAAATTAAATTTTGTAACATAATTTATTATGTAATAAATCATCTATATGTTAAATATAGAAATCAAATGACATGTCTAAGACTCTAAATAATGAACAAGACAGTCAATTAAGAATGAAGGGAGTAATAATAGGGATTCATGTGAAATTTCAAGGAAAACCAACACATATCCTATAAATATATTAGGGAAATTTCATGAAATGCCACTATATTGTTGGTTAATTCATGAAATACCACTAAAAAAAGTCAGGAAATGCCACTATATATAAAAAAAGACAAAAATACCCCTACTAGATAACAGCGTACTTTTAAAGTTCACAATATGCCCCTAAGTGTTAAAAATTAACAAAAATATCAAAATACAATAAAAGTATAAAAAAAATTTAAAAAATTAAAAATTAAAAAAAAATGATAAGATTAAAATATCATTAAATATTAAAAAATAAACATTTCATTTTTTAAAATTTATTCAATACCATAAAAAAATATTGAGTTCTAAACAAACAAATTTATACCGATTTTTCTACCAATTTAGTACCATAATTTATACCAAATATATATTTTTTTAATCTGAAAATGTTTTATTCTACATTTCAAACAAGTTTTACTATTTAATATTGTATGTTATATATATATTCTCAATCGCTCTATCTCAAATAAATTATTATGTTTAGAATTTTACTTTTAAAATTTTATCAGCAATATAAAAAAAATATTTACTTTAAGAAATAAATAATAAGTTGCATATTATTATTCTAAAAACATTTTATTCTACATTTCAAACAATTTTTACTATTTAATATTGTATGTTATATATATTTTTCATTCACTCGATTTCCAATAATTATTATATTTAAAAAAATTAGTTTTTAAAATTTATAAGCAATATAAAAAAATTATTTACTATGAAGAAATAAATAATCTAATTGATAGAAAATAATAATTAAAAGATGTATGGTAAAAATTATGGGACTTATTTGGTATAAGAATTGGTATAAATTATTTGATTAGAACTCAATATTTATTTTATGGTATTGAATAAATTTTTAAAAAGGACATATTTATTTTTAATATTTAATGATATTTTCATTTTTTAATTTTTTAATTTTTATAAATTTTTTAAAATATTTTAAATTAAAAATATTTTATTAATATTTAACACTCAAGGGCATATTGTAAACTTTAAAAGTCCTTAGTTAACTAGTAGGGGTATTTTTGTCTTTTTCCATCTATAGTGGCATTTCATAGACTTTTCAGAAAATATAGTGACATTTTGTGACTTTCTTTTTTTTAATGGCATTTCATGAATTAGCACAAAAATATAGTGACGTTTCATGAAATTTCCCAATATATATTAAATATGTCATAAATGACAATGAAACCTTTAACCTATCGGGCCACTTCAACTATCTTACTTTCAGCCGAATTTGCCCCTTTTTTTGTCAAAGAAACGGAGGCATTGTCTCATGTATTACTTCTTATTAAGTGTAATTGGTATATGAAAACAATTCTATTATACCGGTGGGTATTTCTCTTTTTTTTTGCACTGAAAGATTATTATACCATTTCAATCGGTGACGTTGACGTAAAGGTGGCCACGAGACAGGCCAGTGTGTCGCCCAAGACAGAACCCAATTAAAGACCAGTTTAGAATCATTGATCAAGAGTTGGGACCGCACGAAGGGCGCAGCTCATTTGCTGCTACACCAATGTGCAGGAGTGCTGCAATTTATAAGAATAAAAAAATACAAATCTTGAATGTTATCGTACATCACTAATAAAAGTGTGGTACGGGTGGTGTGGTCGGTACACTCGGAAGACACTATTTTTTTTAAAAAAAACTCTAGCCCTAGTTATCTAAATTACATAGAACTATTATGATAAAATAAATCTCATTTTTAGAGTAACAATACAGTTGTGATGTTGTGAGTTATAAGTAACACTATTCTAATATCTGTTTTATTTTATTAAATAATTTTAAGTTAAAAATCATTTTTGTTTGTTTGTGTTTTATATTGTATATGTTTATGTGTTATTTTAAAATTAAAATATATAAAATTAAAACCTTTTGATGTATCATGTCTTACTTTTTTAGAATATAATCGTTTAAATTATACTAATTTTGATATTCTATATTTTATAAACAGGGGCGGACCTAGCTTGGAGCGTAGTGTGTCTACTGACACACTACGAAAAAAAAAATCCTAAAGTTTTATTTATATTTTGACACATATGTTATGAGACTTAATCTTTTTAGATACATGATCTTATATTTTGACACATATGTTATGAGACTTAGCTTTTTAGATACATGATATTATATTTTGACACATATGTTGAATTCCTGGGTCCGCCATTGTTTATAAATGATGAACTTGTACTAAATTAAATTCTGGTTATTACTAATTTTTTAAAAATACTTTATATTACAATATTGTGTAATTTAATACACTTAAATAGTTCAATTATAAAATTGTACTATAATATTTCGAGTATATAAATTGATTTTTGGACATTTTTTTTAGTGCTATAAATAAACTAAATTGATTGTTAGTAGAAATACAAAAAAATAAAATAAAAAGAGTAGTATTTCATTGACATTACATCACCTCTTTTTCTTATGGGGAAAAGGTCAAACAAATATATAATTTTTATTATATATGTTTCCCCTCTAGGTCTAGTTCACTCAACCTGATTATTCTTTATACTTTCCATATATTTCACATCTTGACAATATATCATTTTTGTCAATTCAATGTCAACTTTGTCTAGAAATTATACTTTATATCATCATTATTGTATGTGTTGATGAAACATTGACACGTGGGGGATAAATGACTGAGAATCTTATGAGCAAGTAGTTTAGGAAGTTCTCATAAAGCGTATTGTTGCACGTTTGTTGTATCAAGATGGTGATCTTATTGACTTTACATTAAAACTGACAAAAATACATTAAGTTACACTTTGAAAAAGAAAAATGAAGAAAATTGGTAGAAGAGAAAAGAGACATATCCAAAAAATCATAAGGGGAAATTTGATTAGAAGAGCACTAAAGAAACTTTATTTTAAAGATACTTATACAATTAGATGTTCTGATAGTTCGTAACATGCACATGTAAAGTGATACTGAAACCATGTATGAGTTGATTATGAATGATTGGAACACATGAATTACTTTGAGAGTTAAACAACTTGTAGCTGCCATAGTTCTTGGTGAAGAACAAAACTTCATTTACTTCTATTTTAAAAACATGTACTTGTTGTGTATCTATATGTAACTATGTATTATCAAAAAAATCTATATGTAACTATGTTATTCTAATTCTTTTAATATTTTCTCATTAAACTATGACTCCTTGCAGCAAATTTCCCACTTATTGACTAAAAAACAAAATCATTGCAAAAGATTGATTTCAAAAATGAAATGTTCCATGTCACTTGTATTTCGTTAACTTGTCACTTGTATTTGGTTAACCTGTCACTTGTATTTGGTTAACTAGTCACTTGTATTTGGTTAACATGTCACTTGTATTTCGTTAACCTGTCACTTGTATTTCGTTAACCTGTCACTTGTATTTTGTTAACCTGTCACTTGTATTTTATTAACCTATCATTTGTATTTTGTTAACCTGTCACTTGTATTTGGTTAACCTGTCACTTGTATTTTGTTAACCTGTCACTTGTATTTTGTTAACCTGTCACTTGTATTTGGTTAACCTGTCACTTGTATTTGGTTAATCTGTCACTTGTATTTCGTTAACCTATCACTTGTATTTCGTTAACCTGTCACTTGTATTTCGTTAACCTGTCACTTGTATTTCGTTAACCTGTCACTTGTATTTCGTTAACCTGTCACTTGTATTTCGTTAACCTGACACTTGTATTTCGTTAACTTGTCACCTGTATTTCATTAACCTGACACCTGTATTTCGTTAACCTGACACTTGTATTTCATTAACCTGTCGCTTGTATTTCATTAACCTAACACTTGTATTTCGTTAACCTGTCACTTGTATTTCGTTAACCTGTCACTTATATTTTGTTAACCTGTCACCTGTATTTTGTTAACCTGTCACCTGTAATTGTTAACCTGACATTTGTATTTCGCTAACCTGTCACTTGTATTTTGCTAACAAGTCACTTTTATTTCGTTAACCTGTTATTTGGATATTGTAGTTATTGACAGTCAGTTTGCTTATTTTGACCGTTAAACAACTTGTAGCTAAATGAGAGAGAACAATATTAGCTGCTATAGTAATTGGTGAAGAACAACTTCAACTACTTCAATTGTAAAAAATAAATACTTGTTGTGTATCTGTTTGAAGCTTTGTTATTCAAATTTTCAGTGATTTAAAAATTATTAAGGTTTATAGTCTAGGATCATTCATGCTTTTAAATCTGCTTCAATTACATCAGTTTAAAAGTAGAATGATAAATAAGTCCTAGTTAAAAAAAAGTGCACTAAGACATTTTTTACGGTTACATTTAGGAATGAAGTGAAGACAAACACAAAAATTAAAACAGAAGAGAAGTGTTATTTGCAGTCACCAAATTACTTTATGCAGTCACTTTTCATGCATAAGAGACAGTCATTTGTTAGCAAGCTACAAGCCCCTCAGATGTTGGGTGGCTAGAGCACCCACAACCGGTTGGCGGCCAGAGCTCCTATATTCCTCGGTGGCCTAAATTTGGTTTATTTTTTTAGTCTGTCACCGACGACATTATAAAGTATAGAATGAGAAAAAAATTACCCTAAATCACATACCCTAACCCCCCCCCCCCCCGAAAGTTAAAAACGTCGAAGGCTATTCAAGGGTTTGTATTAGAGGGTTTAGGACGACACTAATAATCTGCCGAGCCATTGTTGACATTGTAAAGTATAAAACAAGTTAAAAAATTATCCTACACCACACACTAAAAGCCACCATAGGAAAGTTAAGAACGTTAAAGGCTTATTTTAGGGTTTATAGTCTAGGGTTTTGGGTCTAACGACCCTGAACCACACCCTAAAAATATGTCAAGTCAGTTGTGAGATTATAAAGTAGAAAATGAGTTAAAAAAAGATTACCCTACTCCACACAGTAAAAACCACCATAGGAAAGTTAAAACATCGAATACACACCCTAAAAACCACCTTAGACAGTTAAAACTTGGAATAATACATTTCAGGGTTGAATTTTAGGCTACAGAAGGAATAGCCGCTGGGTGGCTATACCAGCCTAGCCGCCGGTCGATTGTATATGTCCCAGCCGCTAGCCGACAACAACAGAGGTAGCCGCTGGGCGGCTGTCCCTTGTGTAACCAGTCGTCGGTTGTGTCTGGCTGGACCCTAGGAATGTTAAAGCGTTAAAAGTAATCTGCCTAGATAATTGAAACATTATGCAAGTGTATAACTATCACATAAAGATATCCCAGTGAACAACCATACCCTAAGATGTTAAAATGTTTAAAGTTTATTTTAGGGTTTGAAGTCTATGGTTTATGGTCTAGCGATCATAAACCACAAACCCTAAAAATTGTCGGGATAATTGAACCATTACAAAGATGTATAATGAATCACATAAAGATACCATATAAAGCAACCATATCCTATGACTGTTAAATTGATGAAGGTTTATTTTAGGGTTTGAAGTCTATAGTTTAGGGTCGCTCCCTAAACCTTAAACCACAAACCTTGTAAACTTGTTATGATAATTGAAACATTATAAAGGTCTATAATGGGTCACATAAAGATACCCTAGCAAACAACTATACCCTAGGAATATTAAATCGTCAAATGTTTATTTCAGGGTTTGAAGTCTTAGGTTTAGGGTCTAGCCTAAACCACAAACCCTAGAAACCTGCCGGGATAATTCAAACATTATAACAATATAGATCAAATCACATAAAGATATTCTATGTAACACCCATACCCTAGGAATGTGAAAGCATCGAAAGTGACCTGTGAGGATAATTGAAACATTACAAAGGTGCATAATATCACATAAAGATACGTAGGGAACACGCAAACCAACTTAATTTGCAGTATGAATTAACCCAATATATCAAGTCATTATTGATGTGTTGCACAAGTATGTAGTTGGTAAAGGGAAAAAGATGCAGCGTATCTAAAAAATCTACTCAACCTAACTGGCGGGCTCTAATATTTTATAAGGTAAGATTTTATTGATTATAAATTTGTTAGTTTATTTAATACATACTCACTATTTTATTTACATCATTATAGGTAAAATGATTATCTTTTAGTAAAATTTAACTTTTATTAAGATATCGTCTAGATATATAACAACAACATTAAAGCTTCATTTATAAAACACTTGGATAGGTTAGCATGAATCATCGTATGAAGTTGGGTGAAGTAATAGATATACGAAAAATAAAAATACAAGACAATAAAGAATTATGAACAAGTACCAGATGCTTGGTTATCAAAATATAATAAAGTTACTGAAATATAATAGTGAAAATACTAAGATAAAAAAACTATAAAAAGAAGTTTCACTCATAACAAAGATTAATAAGGTAATAAAAAAGACATTATAAAACAAAAAATATGATTAATTTTTAAGGAAAATTTCATAATTTTTTCTTTCCATTCAATTGTACATATGAAAATTTTATTGTACGGATAATACTTTACTCTTACATTATTGCCTATTTTTTTTGTGGCTATTAGTTTGTTTATTATTAAAAATAAAAGCTATTATTTAAATTGTTTATAATTGAAACAGTGCACTAATCCTAATGCGACCAAGCTTGATCCCAATGCAACAGTACATCTATCCTAGTACGTCTCGATCTAATCTCCTATCCTACTTTACCTGATTTCGGACACAGAGTCTCGTGAAAGTAGAGGGGGAGAGAGAGAGAGCTTCTATTTGAGTCGAATGCGAGTTTGATTGCCCAAAATCACGTATCTTATTTCATGGGGGTACACCCTTATTTATAGTTTTTTGGGCCCGGTCCCTTTGGTGCCAGCCTGTATTTTATATGTTTAAGTACGGTTTTACCCCTTCTTAGTCCCTTTGGTCGACCACAGGCGGCCGACCGTACTACATTTTGCTTTGCCCAAGTCCCATTTCCATCCGGCTGAAGGACGGCCGGATGACCTATGTGCTTCTACCCCCATCCGGCTAAAGCGGCCGGATGCTCTATTTGTTCTATTCTCATCCGGCTGAAGGAGCCGGATGCTCTTCGCGTCCTGTTTTGGGCTTGACACCATTTCTTCCCTTCTCATCAGTCCCACAAGTTCTATCTTTCTGAATTTGGTGAAGAAAATAGAACTTCCGTGTTGTGTTTTTGTGAAAAAATATCAATTCTGAAGCCCTTTGGCTTGTCCGTCCTTCGACCTTTCCTTATCCCAGTCCCACAAGTTCTTTTTCTTCATACTTGGAGAAATGGAACTTCTTTTTGGCCACGTGCGATGCCCGTGACTTTTTGAATTTTTCCGCCTACTTTTGGTGCAGAATTCGTAAGGTCCCTTCTTTGACTTATCATCGGAAGCGCTTTTTAGGAGGCGTGTGGCCCTTTCTTTTTCCCTGCAAAATGGCATTTTTGTTTGTACATACAAATATATTTATTATTTGTTTGAGCGAGGGAAAACTTTCTTTAAAGTTTGAGCTTTTAAGCTTCTCTCCCCTTCCTCCTCTGTTTCGCTTCGACTCTCCTCTTCTTCTTCGTTATCGTGCTCCTTGCTCTCTTTCGCTGTCGCCTTACTTTGATTCGCGCCAAGTTCAACGATGTCTTCCTCTGCTGCAAAGAAGAGTAAGCTTGCTGCGAACTTTTCTCCTGCTGTCGAAGCGATTCAGGGTTCTCACTCCTCTGATGGCTTTCGCCCCACGCTTTTGAAATTTCAAAGACCCTTTTTGTCTGGGCGAGAGCCTTCTCCCTCTTCTGTCGATATTTCTGCCCTTCGCGACTGTCTCAGGGATGTCGAAGCTCCCCGTGGTACTCAAATCTACCTGCCATCTTCCGATTCTCACCCAAACGACGATTTCGGCCGTGGGTACGTGGTTTATGCCGATTTCTTCCGCTCTGGCCTGACCATTCCTCCACATCCTTTTGTTTTGGGTTTCCTTCTCCGGCGTTGCTGCTCTCTTGCCCACCTCCACCCCAAAGCTATTTCTCATCTTCATGCTTTTATTGCCCTCTGTGATGAAATTAAGATTCGGCCGGAGGGCACTGATTTCACCCGATTCTTCACAGTTAGGGTTGATCCCGACAGTCTAACCCTAACTGCAAAAGCCGGGTACTCCCTTTTCGATTATAAGAAGGTTCATGGATGGGGTTCGCGGTGGTTTGTCATCGTCCCTCCATCCGGCCGAATCTTGGGCGTTCCGTATGCTGCTGAAGTAATGAAAGGTCAGCTGTCCTGCCCCTCAACTCCTCCGGCCGAGCTTCCTATCTCAAAGATCTTAAGGACTCTAAACAAAAAACCGCCGACCGTTGAGGTGTTTTTTTCAAAAGCACGCCTGTCTTCCCTGAAGACCTACCACAGTGAGTATTTTTGGTTTCGCCGGGAGTTTATCCGTCCTTATTGGTTCCCTTATTGTTTTAGTATGTTGTACGCAGATTTCTTTCAGAAGGGGGACAAGATCGGTCCTTTCCATAACTGGAACCTTGTCACCTTCAAGAATGGTGATGATAAGATTGATTATTACGACACTCTGACTGCGGCCACTGATGCGGCTGAGCGTCTTTTGGAGAGTGCCCCTCCTTCTTCAAAGCGCTCCAGGCAAGAGAGCCAAGGTGACCAAGCTGGTTATCCGAAAAAAAAGAAAAGGCTGGAAGAATCTCCTGATCATGTTGCTGCCGGATTGTCAGGTACTTGGCACGTGATTCCCGAGTCCGGGCATCGTGTCTTCCTTCCTCTCACCCCTGGCTCGGGTCTGGATCTTGGTTCTCGCCTGGGGCGGGGGTCTGGTTATCCGACTCCTATTTGCGAGCAATTTCCTGATTTGACGGGTTACTTTTCTTCAGATCCTGCGCGTGAAAACACCTTGGAAGCTACTGACCTTTGTGCTGGTCCTTCGTCTGAACCAGGTTTGATTCCTGCTATGTCCTTCCGCTTCCGGCTTTGTATATACTTGATAATGTGACCACATTTGGTTTTTGCTACTACGGCAGTCTCTGTTCCTGCCAAACAAAAACTAAAGAAGAAAACCATATCAAAGCCGAAGGCTCCTCAGCTAGGGGCATCAGGGGAAGGACAAACCTCCGGCGATCCTGAGGCTTCAGGATCATTTTCTATTGACGTTGCTGGGGCCATGGATGCGGCAAGGAGTAGAGGAATGGAATACCGCGAGGTGCCTGAGAATCCTGAGCTAAGGAGTAAGCAGAGAGAAGACTTCATAGCTTCCTCTTCTTCCTCCCCTCCTCCTCCTGTTCAAGAATCTTATACTGGACCATCTCAAAAGGAGGGGTGGTTCTACTACCGCGGGCACCCCCTCCCTCTGCTATCCTGTGATGCCGCCAAGTACTCTTCTCTATGGAAGGAGGCAATTAGAAGATCCAATCATCCAGACGGGATCTTCGCTCCCCCGGCAACTTTTACTGCTACCAAAAACAGGCTGCGGATTGGAGACGGGGGGGCAGATGCTATCATGCGACATTCCCTTCCGGCTGATGATGTGCTTGACATGCTGTGGGGTGGAATTTTTCAGGTTGACTCGTGTGTCTTTCTTATGTTTCCCTTTTCGTTTTAGTGCGGCTCTTCCCTGACTTTGTGTACCGTTGTTTTTAGGTGATGTCCATGGCCCAAAGCACTGAGATTCACCTCGGCAATCTCAAATCCAGGCTTTGCCGTGAGGAAAGTCGAGCTAACAAAGCCGAAGAGGAGCTGAGGCTGACCCGCTCCTCTCATGACACTTACATTGACCAGGTCGAGTACGAGATCGATCGTAAGGCAAAGGAGAGAACCGAGGCAATCAATAAAGAACTGCAGTCATCCCGGCGTGAATGCGAGCGTCAGCGTGATGAGTATGAGCTACAGCTGCAAAAACTTCGGGGAGAGAACCTTACTCTAAGAGGCCGGATCAAGGAGGCCGATGATACGTTGATAGAGGTATGAAACCATCTCTTCTTTCCTTGGTTTTGGATAAGCTGATTTGGTTCTTTCTTTGACCCGGGCATTATGCTGGATCAGGTGCGCACTATGCACCGGAATGATGTGAACAATCTTCAGGCTGAGAAGGCCTTTTTCTATGATGAGCGGAATTCTTTTAAGCAGGAAGCTGAGACACTCGAGCTGGAGAAGCAAACTCTTCAACGGGAGAATGAAGCTCTTGTGAAGGAAAAAGAAAAGCTTATGCAGGATTTAGATTCCTTGACGGAAGAAAAGGCTATGCTGGAAGAGCAGTTGAGGTCTTCTTTTGATCAGGAGAGGAAATCTCTGCTCCGAGATTGTTCTCTTTTGGAAGAAGAGAAGAAACCCTTGCTGCGGACAAAGCTGCCCTGATAGAAGAGAGGGCCAGGCTGGAGGAGAAAGTAAGGAGCTGGAAGGAGCTAAGTCTCGTTCTCAAGCCGAGAGTACTGAGCCATCGAGCCATGGTAAGCTTTTAGATCTCCGCCTCTTTTTTTTCTTTTATTCTTTCTCTTCTTACTTTTTATTCCGGCCAGGCTTGAGTCCTGCCAATCTACTGAAGCACGTCACTCAGCTGAATGGCCGGTTAGCTCGTGCTAAAGAGGAGTTGTCATCCACCAACTCAGAGCGTGATAAGTACCGAGCCCAAGTTCTGACTCTTGAATCCCAAGTGACCAGGCTCAAATCATTCTCCCGGCAGTCTCAAGAGGAGGTACAGAAGCAAGGCACCATTAATGCTCATCTAAAGGAGTCTTTTGCTTCGCAGTGTCGTCGGATAGTCGACATTTGCCAGCAAATTGTTTCAGATCACTCCCTTGAGAAAGGAGAGCTGCTGGATGATGATTTATATAACAAGCTGGAATTCAAGGCCGTTGCTCAGAAGTCCAATTTCTTTTCAGAACTCGAGAGGTTCTGCCGTAGTCCTGGGGAGACATGTTTTGGTGGTGGTGAGGCCTCATTTCTTCCGGCTGGAAGTAATATCCTGCCGTCCGGCGGAGGAGTGCCGCGTCTGTCCAGAAAGTCCAAGTCTTCTGAGAGTGTAGCTGGCAGTGGTGATAGATTGTTGACTCCTGGCGAGGAAGCTGTGGAGAAAGCAGAATAGAAGTTCTCAAGCAGAATATAAGTTCTCTTTTTTGTTATTTTTAGAGGGGTTCTTGTTTCGGCCTGTATTTTTTGTGTTTACCGAACGATTACATTTTGTAACCATTTTACCCCATACTTTGGGAGGAATATAAGCCTATACTTTTTACCATCTTTAGCTATTTGTCTGTCGGAGTAGCTCTTTTGAGCCAAGTTTTTATTGCCGCGACATCTCTCTCTCTCTTTTTTTAAAAAAAGAATGGCGCACCTATGCGAGTTATGTTGGAGTTGGTATTCGTTTTTTCACGACACAAGGGGCTTTTGGTTTTGGACCCTCTGTTCCGGCCAGACCTCTTTTCTCTCTTTTTTTTAAGTATGGTACCCATGGTTTTTAGCCATCTTTTTAGGATATGAAGCGTAGGAATCTGTGGTCTGCTAGCCGACGCCTGTTTTTTAAGGTAAGATAGCTTGCGGCTCATTGGCCGGATGTTTCTTTCAAGGCATGGCAGCCTGCGGCGTGTTGGGGATGTTTCTTTCAAGGCATGACAGCCTGCGGCTCGTTGGCCGGATGTTTCTTTCAAGGCATGACAGCCTGCGGCTCGTTGGCCGGATGTTTCTTTCAAGGCATGGCAGCCTGCGGCTCGTTGGCCGGATGTTTCTTTCAAGGCATGACAGCCTGCGGCTCGTTGGCCGGATGTTTCTTTCAAGGCATGACAGCCTGCGGCTCGTTGGCCGGTTTTTTCAAGGCATGATAGCCTGCGGCTCGTTGGCCGGTGCTTACTTTCAAGGCATGATAGCCTGCGGCTCGTTGGCCGGTGCTTACTTTCAAGGCATGATAGCCTGCGGCTCGTTGGCCGGTGCTTACTTTCAAGGCATGATAGCCTGCGGCTCGTTGGCCGGTGCTTACTTTCAAGGCATGATAGCCTGCGGCTCGTTGGCCGGTGCTTACTTTCAAGGCATGATAGCCTGCGGCTCGTTGGCCGGTGCTTACTTTCAAGGCATGATAGCCTGCGGCTCGTTGGCCGGTGCTTACTTTCAAGGCATGATAGCCTGCGGCTCGTTGGCCGGTGCTTACTTTCAAGGCATGATAGCCTGCGGCTCGTTGGCCGGTGCTTACTTTCAAGGCATGATAGCCTGCGGCTCGTTGGCCGGTGCTTACTTTTCAAGGCATGATAGCCTGCGGCTCGTTGGCCGGTGCTTACTTTCAAGGCATGATAGCCTGCGGCTCGTTGGCCGGTGCTTACTTTCAATACCTCAGGGGGTGATCAGTCCCCTGGCAAAAAAGTACCTGCACTTTCGTTAAAAAATACCTCATTTTATTGATTTTGTCTAGCAATGTTTTTACACATAAAACTTTTTTAAACATTCAGCATGCCAAGAGTGAGGCAGCTCGTATCCTTCACCATTTTTCAGACGGTATGAAGCTCGTCCTGTCTTCTGGTGTATGATGTATGGTCCTTCCCATTGAGGTTCCAACTTCTTGGGTTGCTTAACTTCTCGGAGGACTAATTCTCCTGGGGCAAAACTTCGTTCCTTTATCCTTCTGTTGAAATACCTCTCCACTTTGGATTTATCCTTCGCCATCCTTACTGCGGCGGCCATCCTGGTTTCTTCAAGGAGGTCTAGGTGATCCTGTATCCCCTGATTGTTGACCTCTTCATTATATGATTCCAATCTTATGGATGGCACTACAATTTCCGCCGGAATGACGGCTTCCAAACCATATGTCAGTCTGTAAGGTGTTTCTCCTGTTGGCCCTCTTTCTGTCGTTCTGTATGACCAGAGGACCTGGGGTAACAATTCTGCCCACTTTCCCTTTTTCTCATCGAGTTTTCTCTTTATTGCCTTTACTATCTGCCCATTCGCATTCTCAACCTGCCCGTTTGCCTGGGGTGGGCTACTGACGCAAACCTTAATCCGATCTTCCATTCTTCACAGAATTCTCGGAAGCTTTCGCAATTGAACTGTGTTCCATTATCAGTTATTATTACTTTTGGTATGCCAAACCTGCATACCACGTATTTCCAAATGAATTCTTGTGACTTCCTAGCCGTGATGGAGACAGTAGGCATTGCTTCGACCCATTTTGTGAAGTAGTCGATAGCGACGTATATGAACTTGAACCTCCCTGGTGAAGATTCCGGGAATGGGCCCACAATGTCCAATCCCCACATAGCAAAGGGAATCGGGCATATGATAGATTTTTGTTCCGCCGGTGGGGTATGTATCTTGTTTCCATGTTCTTGACACTTGCGGCATTTTTGTATATACTCTTTGCAATGCTCCATCATTTTTGGCCAAAAATATCCGAGTCTCAAGATTTTGTGAGTTGTGGTCCTCTCCCCCTGGTGATTTCCGCAGAGCCCATCATGTATTTCTCTTATCAATTCTGCCCCTTCTGTTATGGTAACACACTTTAGAGCCGGTCTCGCAAAGGATCGCTTATACAGCTGATTATCTTCAATAAAAAACGATGCGGCTCGCCTTTTTACTACTCTGGCCTCCTTTTCATCTTCCGGCAGTTTTCCTTGCCGTATGTAATCTATGATTGGAGTCATCCAGGATTCTTCTTGGTTATCTGTCTCTACTGCCAACACCCGAGTTCCTTCTATGCTTGGGGAGTTCTGACTTCTAGCCATATTTCATTGGGTACTTTTTCGGCCATGCTTGCCAATTTGGCTAAGGCATCTGCTTCGACATTCTTTTCACGGGGAAGGTGTTTTAAGCTCACATCGTTGGAAATTTGCCCTTAGCTCCTGGGCCTTGAGCAAGTACTTCCATAGCTTTTCCTCTTTGACCTCATAGATGTTGTCATTTTGTCTTGCCACCAACATAGAGTCCGAATATACTTCTAATTCTGTCGCCCCGAGGGCTGTAGCTACTTCCAATCCCTGGATAAGAGCTTCGTATTCGGCTTCATTATTAGTGACATCAAAGTCCAGACGGAAGGCATAATTCAAGCTTTGCCCATCTGGCGCCTGTACCACTATTCCAGCTCCTGCCCCACTTTTGCATCGAGCCCCATCAACCAAGATGACATATGGACTCTGAGCTTGCTTTTCTTCTTTTGCAAAGTTGGTTTCCGTTATAAAGTCTGCTAAGGCCTGAGCTTTTATTGCTGTTCTGGGCAAGAAGTGAATTTCGTATTGTGTCAGCTCTACTGTCCAGCTTACCATCCGGCCGGCGGAGCATTCGGATTGTTCGCAATTTGTTTGAGCGGCCAGTTGGTCCTGACAAAGATTCGATGTGACTGGAAGTAGGGCCGTAGTTTTTTGATGCCACTACCAGTGCGAACAAGATTTTCTCTATGTTGGTGTACCGTCCTTCTGTCGGGCTCAAGATTTTGCCCGTATAATAAACTGGTATCTCCCTTTTCTCCTCCATGATTAGGACAGCTGCCACCGCCCAATCTGTTGCGGACAAGTAAAGGTATAGATCCTGTCCTGGGGTAGGTACACCCAGCTTAGGTAGATCCCGAAGCATCTCCTTGATCTTCTCAAAGGCTTCTATGCATTCTTGTCCCCACTGGAATTTGCTGTTCTTCCTTAGAATATTGAAGAATGGGATCGACTTTTCTTGTAGCTTAGAACAGAACCTACTTAATGCTGTCAGTCTCCCATTCAAAGCTTGAACATCTTTGATGTTTCTTGGGGGAGAAAGGTCGAGGATGGCCTGACTTTTTTCTGGATCAACTTCAATACCTCGTTGTCCAACGATGAAACCAAGAAACCTCCCTTTGGTTACACCAAACACACACTTTTCCGGATTTAGTTTGATTTGGTACTTATCCAGAGTGTCGAATGTTTCTTCTAAATCCTTCATGTGTTGTTCTTTTGACGGACTTTTCACAACTATGTCATCAACATAAGCTTCCACATTCCGGGCAATTTGTTGACAAAACACTTTGTCAATCATACGCTGAAAAGTGGCCCCTGCATTCTTTAGGCCGAAAGGCATTACTTTGTAACAGAATGTTCCGGCTGAAGTAATGAAGGAGGTCTTTTCCGAATCATCCTCTTTCATTTTTATTTGATTATAGCCGGAGAAAGCATCCAAAAAACTTAGCACGGAACTCTGGGCAGTTGAGACCACCAATCTATCTATTGATGGTAGAGGATAAAAATCCTTAGGACATGCTTTATTTAAATCTGTGAAATCCACGCACATTCTCCATTTTCCATTTGCTTTTTTCACCATAACAACATTAGCCAACCACCGTGGGTAAGCCACCTCCCTGATGAATCCGGCTTTGAGGAGTTTTTGGACCTCGGTTCGTGCGGCCAAATCTCTTTCCTCCCCTATTACCCTTTTCCTTTGCCTGACCGCCGGATGTTTAGGGTCCACCCTGAGCTCATGCCGGATAACGCTTGGGTCTATACCAGGCATCTCGTCCGTGCTCCAAGCGAATGTTGCCCTTCTTTTTTCCAGGAACCTCATTAAGTGAGTCTGCTCTCCACTGTCAAACGCAGTTCCTATTTTAAAAAATTTAGAAGGGTCAGATTTTAAATGTACCTCTCTGGGGGGATCTTGGGTTGTTCGACATTCTTCTTCTCCTTGATCCGGCCCTGAGGAGGAAGGTAACCTTCCCTTGAACTCCTTGTCTGATCCCACAGTTTTAACCACCTCCTCACTAGGAAGGCTGTCCATGATACGGACTTCACACATTCGGGCCATCTTTTGGCTTCCTCTTATCGTGACTACCACCTCCCTCTTGAGGTTAAGTACTTCATTTTTAAGTGATGAGTGCTGTGGATGGCTTTGAAAGCATTGATCCCTGGCCTCCCGAGGTACATGTTGTATCCAGAGAGGCCTGGCACAATAAAAGCTGTGAGCCTCTCTGTTCTCTTTCATCTCCTTGGCCCAGGGTCATTGTGAAGTCTATACTGCCGGAAGATGTGGTAGAGACACCTCCCACAAATCCTCCTAGGACCGCCGAATAAGGCTTGATCCGGTCCTCAGGTACTTCCAGCTTCTTAACTGCTTCGGCTGATATGACATTTGCTCCCCGGCCCCACTATCGATTAGAATTCCCTCCATCATCCGATCGTTTACTTGTGCACGGATGACAAGTGGATCGTTGTGTGGGTATAGGACTCCATCTTCATCTTCGTCGGAGAAGAAAATTGGAGGAAAATTTTCCTTTTTGGCAATTTTTCTCTCCGGGAGCTCTTGATGCACTTGATGGATGTGTCTTTTCCTTTCATTAGGGGTTAGTGGTCCTACTTCTGAAAATAGTCCTGTGGGTTTTCTTAGAGGAAAGTTTCGTTAGCTTTCTTTTTTTTTTGGAAAGAAAGGAGGTTTATTAAGTAAAGAATGCGAAAAGAATGGAAATTTTATTTCTCCTCTTGGTAATATGATGTTTTGACAATCTATGCAACACAAAATTTCATCCTAAAACAGATTGCAAATTGTACTCCAAATATTTATCCTGAATAAAGGGAAAAGGAACTTTTACTCTCCTTTGTACAAACCTGTTATCATCCCCACTGATTTGCCGGGGTCAAGCCTGGGGTGGATCTCTTCCTCCTGTCGCCCTCGGGGTGTACTCTGGGCATTGCTTTGTTGACCGCCATACTGCCTTTGCACTCCGGCCTGTTGCTTTCCCTTCTTCTTATTCTCCTCAATGACTCGGAGCTCTTTGGCCAGGGTAGCACAGTTTACAGTCCGATGACTGCGATTTCCATGGAATTCGCAGAATGCAACCGGAATTTCTCCCTGGTGGCTTCCTTGGCGGAGGGAGGTAACCCTCTCTTACTGCAGCGGCATATTTCCCTGGGTCAATATAGACAACAGTCTTTGCCCCCTGGTGCTGCGACCCCTGAGAGGAAGATCCGGCGGTTGACCTGCCATAATATGGCTTGTACCTTGACCCTCCTCTTCCGGCACTTCCCCCGAGTCCTTCCTTCTTCTCTGGTACCCCTGCGGCTTTGAAGCTATCGGCCAGCTCTTTAGCCTTGTTCTCGGCTATCTCAGATTTTAAAAAATCATGGATCATTTCAGCTAATTCTCCATGAGTCTTCGGCGCCTTTGTCGCAATTTTTCCAGCTAGCCGAGGCTGAGCCAGGCCATTCCCAAAGGCCTTAATCAAGATCTTTTCATCAACATCGTCGATCTCTGCGACCTTCTTATGGAAACGCTCGCTGTATTCCTTCACGGTTTCTCCTTTTCGCTGTTTAATGTCCATCAATTCTATTGTTTCTTTTTTAACCTTCTTACTCGCAGCAAAATATTGCTGGAAATCTTCAGTCAATTGCTTGAAGCTCGTGATGGACTGAGGCGGTCTCGTGGAGATCCATCCCAATGCTCTTTTTGAAAGTGTTCCGGGGAACAGATTGCAGAGAGCGAGGGAGCTAATCCCCTGAGTGTTCATGGCGAACATGAATTTTTTGATATGCTGAGCAGGATCTCCAGTCCCGTCATACTTCTCAATTGCCGGGGCGACAAAGTGCGGCGGGAGTTTCGCCTTCCTTATCCGCTCCGAGAAGGGGTACAAGCTCATATCTATTTGATCATCTTCCTCCATCTCTTCTTCGTCGATGATTGAATTGCGCTTTCTATCCTTACTCTCCTCCCCATTGCTACCTTTGGAGTCTCTGTTTTTCAATTGCTCAATTGCCTCCGTCATCTCGTCCCATTTTCTTTGGTACTCCTCGTCCCTTTGCATCAATTCCTGCTGCAAAGTCTCATTTCCCTCTACGATTTTTTCGTCAATGGATCTGACCAATCCTTTCAGCATGTCTTCTAGATCTTTCTTGGAGATGGCCTCTGGCATCTCCGAACTCATCCTTTCCTCGGAGTGGTTGTTATCTTCAACAGCGTTCCTTGATGCTTTCCTTGACCTTGGAGCCATCTTTCGTGTTTCAATCCTGCAAAAAACGTCATTAGTTACTTTAGGATTTCCACTATGAATCGCCGTAGATTACTTCCCTGCTTCTAGGTGGTCTCGTGGTTGCTTCTTGCTGTTCGTTTCCCACAGACGGCGCCAAATGAAACAGTGCACTAATCCTAATGCGACCAAGCTTGATCCCAATGCAACAGTACATCTATCCTAGTACGTCTCGATCTAATCTCCTATCCTACTTTACCTGATTTCGGACACAGAGTCTCGTGAAAGTAGAGGGGAGAGAGAGAGCTTCTATTTGAGTCGAATGCGAGTTTGATTGCCCAAAATCACGTGTCTTATTTCATGGGGGTACACCCTTATTTATAGTTTTTTGGGCCCGGTCCCTTTGGTGCCAGCCTGTATTTTATATGTTTAAGTACGGTTTTACCCCTTCTTAGTCCCTTTGGTCGACCACAGGCGGCCGACCGTACTACATTTTGCTTTGCCTAAGTCCCATTTCCATCCGGCTGAAGGACGGCCGGATGACCTATGTGCTTCTACCCTCCCGGCTAAAGCGGCCGGATGCTCTATTTGTTCTATTCTCATCCGGCTGAAGGAGCCGGATGCTCTTCGCGTCCTGTTTTGGGCTTGACACCATTTCTTCCCTTCTCAATAATTCTAGCTATAAAATTACTTTTTATCTAGAAAAACAAAATATTGCAAATAAATTGATTTCTTTTAAATGGAGTTAATTAAATTTTTTACCCTCATGAATCCGCCACTGTTAAGTCTTAACTACCAGATTATATAAATGTATTTGCTTTACAATATAGGATCCAAACAAATGTAAATACACTTTTATAAAAAGATCCCTCTTCTCTTTTATAAATGAAAGAACTGTGACATTATTTCATTTAAGAAAAGAAAAAAAGAATTATGACTTCAGTGGAAGAACCCGAAGACATGTGTACTTCATTAGTATAATTGAATCCAACTACACGCTTTTTATCACCCAAATTAAAAGCAACATTTAAAAAAAATTTGCAGCAGTCCTGCCGAGACGCCCTTGCAGCATCGTACCCACTTCCCCGCATGAAGCTAATATGGGAGCGCGCGCATGAAGTCAGGGACCAGCATGGGATCGGATCAGTCCCTTTTTTTAATATAGCTTTTTATTCAATAGAAACAACTATATTTTAAAAGATTATTAGCACTATCTAGTCTAAGTTTATGAACTTAATGATGGTTAATACTTTTAAGAAAAAAAGGACTACTAGTTCAGGCTCTACCTACTCGACTTATGATTATTATCTTGATTTGACTTTTGATTTGGGTGATGATGAGGTTGTTGATGTTCTTAAGTGGTGGGAAGACCTGCAATCAAAGTTTCCAATCTTAGCTCGAATTGCATAAGACATCCTTGCAGCTCTTGCCGTAACCGTTGCTTCTTAACCAGCATTCAGCACGGGTAAACGTGTATTGGATGCTAGAAGATCAAGCTTGGCGCCGAATTCAATAAAAATTAGTGTATGTAAGTATGATTGAAACGCTGCTGAGATATGTTCACAAGGACAAAATCAAAAGAATGCTCTTTGAAGAAGAAGATTGGTTGACGTTGAACTTCACCAGTTCAAATCAAGGAGCTACTTACGACAACGATGAATTTGTGGTGTAGGGTAATCTTTTTTTATTCATTATATTCTTTATATTGTCGACACTAACGACTCTAATCCCTTCACTACAAACCCTAAAATGCCTATCGACCTTTTAAGATTTCCTAGGGTGGTTTTTGGGTTGTGGTGTAGATAATATTAGCCATGGTTGTATATTGTTAGTATATAAAGGATACTTGATATCAATTGTTTAAATTATTAAATGAATTGCCTTGAATGACACTAAGTACATATTGTTAAACAAAATCAGCATATATTGAGTAATATTTTCGGGTATATGTACAAGTTACAATCTGTTATTTATTAGTTTTAGAAATAATATGTCATTTACATGCGACGGGCTAACCATTTACATGCAACAGGTTAACCGTTTAGGATTGACATGTTAACCATTTATGATTGACAGGTTAACCATTTACATGCAACAGGTTAACCATTTACATGCGATAGGTTAACCATTTACATGCGACAAGTTAATCATTTATGATTGACGGGTTAACCATTTACATGTGACAGGTTAACCATTACGAATGACAGTTTAACGATTTTCAAGCGACATGTTAACTATTTACGAATGACAGATTAACCATTTACAAGCGACAAGTTAACTATTTACAAGCGACAAATTAACCATTTAAGATTGATAGGTTAACCATTTAAGATTGATAGGTTAACTATTCAGAAAGACCCACATAGAATAAAGAAGATGTTTTGAACAAATTCCACGAGTTATTCACGAATAGATGAAGAATATGGTGGGATTAGTGAGATGAATTGGTTGAATAACTCAAGAGTGTTGGCTCAAACAAGGAGTCGACTGTGATTTCGCAAATTGAGGAAAAGGGATTAGTGAGGAGTGGGCATGAATCGAAGGAGAAGGAGGAAGACCTAGAAGGAACTGCTTAATCACGAATTTGAATGTATCTTCTCTTCTGTTGTCGGTTTTGATTCTTTCTTTTTTTTTGTCTAAACGGTGTGTCTGGTTTATTGCAGTTGTCCTGCATATAAGATCTATAGTATATGAGCCGCTCTCTTCCTCGAGCTCAAGCCTACCATAGAAATTCTTACAAGTTTTAGATCTTTTTATATATTTTCTGTGTTTTACTTTTATTCCCCATGTTTTTATTAATTGAAATTAGGACTAGTCTTTATACACTACTTTGGTTTTTCATATTCCATTAATATAGGATTTTTAGAAAATATTAATAAAATAAAAAGTTATTTAAACTTTCGTAACATAAAAATGTAATCATTATAAGAAGTAACTACAATTCATTTTTTTAGAATTATTTCATTTCTTGTGTAAAGTTGCACTTAGAATTAAAAAAATGTTCAAAATTAATCATGCTTCTAAACTTTATAGTAATTTCAAATTTATCTAATAATATTCATACAATATTTCTATATCAATTTATAATTGTTTGATGAAAAACTATATTTAAAAATAAATATATATAATTTTTTACCATGAAAAATAATTTAATAATAGATAATACACGTAATATTACTAATAAAAAAAATCTTCGAAATGGAATTACTATTAATGAAAAAACTTATCTGAAAGTGACAAAAACAATTTTAGACATCCATGCATATTAAAAAGAAGATGGATGTGATAAAATAAATATAAAATAGTATATTAACTTTTGTGTATGAAATGTTAAAACTCATAATCATAGTGTTGCAGCATTGCTGCGTATGCGCCATACAGCATTTGAGCCACGCTCGAGTTGAAACCGAACTCGGTCTGTAGAAATAACGTATTGATCGGTATGTTATGTCGTGCCTGTTTATAACGTAACAGATTTTTTTTTTTTTTATTGTTTCTTTTAGATTTTGTTGGGTTCACTAAACAGGGCTAAACATCCACGAGGAGGATACCGTTATTACCAGACCATAAGTTACGATTTTGTTCATAGAGAATTAACACATGATCTTATCTGACTAAGGGAGCCGAGGATTGAAATTTTGAAATGACGAGGATAGAGATTACACAGACGATGGAGATGGGCCCGTTGAAGATGAGGATAAAGTAGGGCCCATTTTTCACATGGGTACGGAAGGCCCGAGGTCTTGAAACGGTGTGCTACGAAGATACTTTGTCAACTCTTTTTGTTTTTTTTTTTTTTTTTTAAATTCATAAAATACTCTTATATTTCTCACAATTCATGAAATGTGTCTAAAAAAGTTATAAAATATCACTATATTTTTATTATAGTTCATAAATTGTCAAGTTATTGATCAGAAAGAAAAAAAAACCCTACAAATTAACAAAATATTTCTAAAATTCACAATATTTCCTAAATTGTAATAAATTCAAAAAAATTCAAAATACCATAAAAATATATAATTATAAATTGTTTAAAATATTATAAATTTACAAAAAAAAGTTAAAAAAATTAGCCGTTCGAATTCAAAACTAGTTGTTGGACTAAAACTAGTCGTTTGAATTCAAAACTAGCTCTTACAACAGCTTAAAAGAAAAATAAAGACATTTTGAAAACTAAAAAACTTAAACAGTGGCATATTGTAAACTTTAAAACTTAAACAGTGGCATATTGTAAACTTCAAAACTTAAACAGTGTCATATTGTTAACTTGGAAATAAAAGAAGGGTATTTTGTGTACTTTTAAACTTTTTTTTCAAAAAAGTAGCCGTTGTACAGTCAAACCAGTGCCTAAAAAACATTCCACCAGGGGCATAATAGGCAATGTTCAGAAAGGGTTAATGACGAATTTAACGTCTGTCACCCAGTAATGGCATATTGTGAATTTCACAACAAAATTGTGGCATATGAATGACAAGTTTTGAAAAAGAGATATATCATAAATTATGAACATTTTAGTAGCATGTTGTGAATTTTTCCTTTTTTTATTGACTAATCAACTAACATGTACCTCATATGAATGTAGTTTTCCATTCATCTACAAAGAGCTTTTGCATATAGTATAGATGACAAAAATAAGATCGAGAGCGATGGTCCATCGAGCATATCACGCATCCGCTAAATCTAGAGCTTATTAAACCTAACCGGATATGAAGAAAAGCCTAAAATATGGTTTTGAAAAAAATTTAGACAGATTTGAACAAAAAACTAGGTCAAAATTAAAAACCGTGACGTACTCCAATAAAATTTTAATCCGAAAAAAGCCCGGTTCAGCCTAAATTTAAATATATATTATTTTCAAAAAACATATATAATATATAAATTTATTTAATAGTTTATATATAATTTTATTATTTATTTAAATTTTAAATAATTATTTATAAGAAAAAAAACTGAATCCATAGTGATTGAGTTAGGAAAAAATCAAACCTGGCCCGACAAAAAAATTAAAAATCAGGTTTGGACATCATAGTTAGACCCATTAGACCTAAATTTTTTTATAAACTCTACCCGAATCCATTTTATCATATCTAGCTTAATCACCCCCTACATACTTGTTAGGATCGATTGATAACCTCTTCTTTTTCATTAGTTTAGATCTAGTTAATTAATATGTACATTTTCGTTTTATCATGGTTAATTTTTTTAATTTTTTTTCGTCGGAGAACGGAGGCTAGGCCTCAGTGTATTTCATTAATCATATCAGTGTTTTCCTTCATCCATTACGGATGAACACATGAATGGATTTCCTTCACAATAGAGCAGCCAAATTGTGATCTAAGACCAGATTTAGCTAAAGTATTAGCTAATCTGTTACATGTTCTGGATGAAAAGGAAACTGAAGCATTAGGGACAAAACTTAACACAAATTTACATTCTTTAATAATGGGCAGTAGATGATGATTTTCTGGGCAATCCTTCAATAATCGAATAAGCGGTAATGAATCAGAACAGAACTCCATGTTTTTGAGTCCCCATTCCTGCGACGTCCGTAAAGCTCGAAGAGAGCCCAACCTTCCGCCTGCAGCGCATTTTGCACTCCAATGGCAGCTACAAAGCCAACTATCCATTGCCCCACATGATTTCAACAAACTCTACCCGTTGTCGCCAATCCAGAAATCAGATTACTCGCCCCGTCCGTATTAAACTTCAATGAGCCCTTCGAGGGAGGAACCCATTTCTTTTCCTTTGTCGCTCCAGAAATATCCCGTCCAAACATTGAAGAGATTGGATAAATGGTTTGGGATATCATCCCAGCTCTGTGATTCTGAAAACATGTTATTGCAACCTTCTGAAAAGGTAGAAACATCCTATGTTCTTTTCAAAAGATCTTACTGTTACACCACAACCAGAGCAGATGACAAGTTATCAGAAAACAGATTGCCAATCATAATTAATAATCTGATTATTAAGACTAGTAAGATTATGCATAAGCCAATCAATCAGACCCAAATCAAAAAACTTATCTTTGGAATCATTGTACAGCACTTTGTTCCAGATTTTCGTAGCTATTGAACAGTCACGAACAATATGAATAATGGTCTCCTCAACCCCACAAAAATGACATGAGCCATCTGAAGCAAGACCCATCCAAAATTTCTTGGAGTTTGTCATCAGATTTCCCAAAGCTACTGCCAAACAAAAACACGTACACGCTCCTGCACAAGTGTTGGGAAAATTACAAACATAGTAATTAATCTAGCTAAACGGGCATGTGCACCTAATTCGTTGCAATATAACAAGTGTCATATCTCAAGGAAATTAGTTTCTAAATCCCAAGCTTTGGTACTTTAGTAAAACATAAATGAAAACAGTAAACAGGGGTTTATCCAGAGGGAAGCTTGGTTGTTTGTCAATGAAAAGCAATAAAACAGTAAAATGTTTGTTTGATGGAAATGGGTGGAAGAGTACCCTAGGATAGTGGGGAATCACCTAATTCATCCGAAGAATCTCAAAACCATAGCTCATTAACTCACTGTCTATTAGAGCTCAACTCATGAATCCCAAAATCATGGGAAATCCAAACTTACCTAATTAGTCAAACCCCTTAATTAAAGGAAGTTTAAGTCACTAAGTAGCATTAAGCAAACACTCTTAAATAATAGCCCTAAGATCTTACCCCCAAAATCAAGAGAGCAAAAGTTAGGGTTTATCTCCTTTCTGGTCTAGTTCCAAACTCAAGCTCAACTATTGAATGAAACCACCATATATAAATGCAATAAGAGATCAATTTAAGGCATTAATTGATATTGAAGGGAATAAAACAAGAGTATTAAATGAGTTAGGTTTCCAACATTTAATGAGAAAAAATAGGGTCAAGCCCCATCCTAGGATACAAATGAGTCTACTCAGCCATTAAGAGAGGAAAGAGAAGGAAATGGAGAAATAGCCATTAGAGGAGCTTCCAAGCTTCAATGGAGGTGGAATCTTCACTATCTTCTTCCTCGTCTTCTTCTCTTCTTTTCTCCTTTGGTTTCACTTCTCTCTTTCTCTCTCTCTCTCTCTCTCTCTCTCTCTCTCTCTCCTCTTTCTAGCTGGAAATGTGTGTGTTGAAGAATGGGAATAGAAGCCCCCAAATCCAGCTTTTCAAACCAAAAATCTGGGCAAATTTTCTGTCCGACTGACCTTGCTAGGGTCGGTCTCGGGGGTCGGTCGGACTCTTTATGAGGGAGGCACGTGACATTTTTTTAGCTCGACCGACCTTTTCAAGGTTGGTCCCAAGGTCGGTCGACTCCAGTATGTTGCGGAAGGTTTAGACAAGGTCGGTCCCAAGGTCGCTCGAGACCAGAAAGTTCATCTTTTGTGCCGAAATTCTCCCAATGCTTCCCATTGGCTTGGTATCCTTCCCAAAGTGTTCGAATCATTGATGCATCCTCAAATTAAGCTTTCAAAAAGTACTCACATGAGTATTTACCTCAAATATGTCAAAAGTATAAGATCACTAATAATCACAAAAGTACTCCATAAAGTGGTGAAATAAGTCATGCACCGAATAAAATGACAGTGAATAAAGACCTTGAAATAGCACTATTTCACCACTTATCAACAGGAAATTGCCAAATCTTTTTAAACAAAGACACGTTAGTATTACCATTCGAGTTGTGGTACTCCTTGGAAATTAATAACCTGTATGCAGAAGAAACAGTGTAATCTCCTGAGCCTCTGATTCAGGATGGAGGCCGATGGATAATTGATGATGGGAAGAAAATTAAATTTTGGATAGATAAGTGGCTTCTCAAATTTGATCTTCTGTCTATGACCATAAAGGAAGTTCCGAGCCAAATGCTTGACGATTTTGTGTCGACATATTAGCATGGTAATGGCTGGTGTTGGGATAAGTTTATGCACTTCTTCCCCTCTTCGCTAAGCCTTGTTTCGAAGGAATGAGTGCCATTCCCGAATTTGGTGATAATTATTTAACTTGGGATTTAATTTCTTAATTTACTCACATTGAGATGGAGCAGAGGGAATTTAACTTTTTTTCTATTTAGTGTTGGTTGTTCTAGACTATATAAAATTTACTCAATTTCTATTTGTTCTCCCTTGTGAAAGTAATTCGTGTCACGGTCTGCGTATTTGTTAAAAAAATATTAGGGTCATTTAGTTTGTAAGAAGGAAATTGAATAAAATCCTGAAAGAAAAACAATTTTAACTTTTTTGTAAATCTGTTTAACTGGAAGAGTGGAATAGAACTGAATCACCAATTTATGATTGCTAGTAAATAGTGATCGGCCATCAATAATTAAACAGTGAAAAAAAATCTTATCTTCTAAAGAAATTGGTGAATCAAAAATTGGGATGAAAATATCTAACCAGTAGTAAAAAACACAATTCATCTGATTTCTTCTTGTTTTTTTTTTCTACCACTCCGTTAGCCTATTGGACCACACACAAACTCCAGGGTTATTACACGGATTTTTGGATGCAGTTCAGCCCTTCAATCCCCAACGGAACTTTATTTTACAATAAAAGTAAGGGCTTCTAAACAATAAAAAAAGGATCATTCTGAGCTGCTGCCTCGGGGAATTGGGTTTTGTTGGGGCGGGCTCAACAAACTAGTTATCTGTAAATTGTTTCCTGATAGACATATTTAATTCATCACGTTATTTAGTTTTGGGCCGTCTCAGATTTTTACGAGCCCATTAAATCGTCCGTCATGTCTCTTTATAAAGACTTATGAGCCCGGAAGAATTGTTCACCCTCATGCCTTCATCTTACCATAGCAGATATTGTAGTAATCTTCCTTCTAGCCAATAACTCAACCGGATGAAAGCTGGGTGGCAGATGGGCGAGGTAATGATTTATCATCATATGAACTATTATTAATTTATCACCTCACTTATAATCCGCTGATCGGGAGTATCTTTTTTTTTTTGTGCACCGAACACCTTTTACACCAATTCGGGAAAATGTAAATTCTTGGCGATGTGTATAAGTCAAAGATGACTATATATATTGTACAAACACAATGAAAACATGTATAATGAGTAAGAAAAACATGTACAATAAATAATTATACTGAAAGTGCTATTTTTATGTACAATATTTGTTAGATAAATAAATGTATAGGGTTTATAGATGTAATGTATAGTTTTCATCTACTATATTTACATGTGGGTCTAGCCAAGACTTGATAAGTTAATCTCTTAGTTGAAGCCTAGGGTCCGTTTGTGATCAGCTATCAAAAACAGCTGTCAGAATACACTGAAATTGATGGCGGTTGTTAGATTAATGGTTAGATACAACATTTGATACCAACAATAAGTCGGGGACGACTATGAAGTGGCCGAAGACCTAGAGAATGAACAATTTGTGTGGTAAAAACACGCAAGAGCTTTTTTTTTGGTCTGTTTCCGGGGCATGCTTTAGTTAAATAGAGACAGCAGGCTAGCTTTCATAAGCGCAACAAGGAGTCAACTGAATGACCTTCACATCAACTGCTTCAACTTTTGGACTTTTTCTTCACCCGTCAAAATAAAATAGAGGAGAAATGATGGGACTGACGCTAAAATTGATGTCAGTTGTTAGATGCAACATTTACAATAAAATAGAGGATAAATGATGGGACCGTCACTAAACTGATTACATACACTGGTAAAAGCAGCATTTGCCCACACGAATTAAGGTGTCAAGTGTCTTTATCTAAAGTATAGCCACAATTTGTTAATCTAACTCCAAGTTTATTGACTCTCTATACACCAATGTTCACAACCTGATCGAACACAGCACTAGATCAATGGCCAATGGATACGAATTAGGAACTCCTACAATTGATTGCTATGACGAAAATCGCGGAATCCACTTTTGCTTTGATAAAAGTGAATTCCTACATCCCATGCCATGGTGGTACTATGTAGGTAATCAATCCTTAGTTTTCCCTTTTTATAGAAGTAATAAGTACATCAAGATCTTCCTTAAAACACCTCAAAACAAGCATGATTAATACTTGCTTTTATACTTGTGATTCGATCTCACGATCCTACGATCTTACGATCCAAATTCAAAGTTACGTACGATCCGGATTGCAGGTAGGACATGTAGGATCACCATAGGATCACGATTCCACTGCACGATCCTACACTCTAAATCCATAGTACGATTCTATGATCTCAATCTTATTTTTTGTTTATGTTTTCATATCAATGTGAATTATATCTTACCAAAATCTAAAGAAACAAAAAATCTCAAAATTTTGTAGAAAGTTTCATAATCCATAAAATATGATGATTTTGAACATTGCAACTGGATGTTATTAAAAGCAACTTTTATTTGTAGGTTTATTTGAGCTCATGAGCGGATAACGATTAAGATTGGAATATCACTTCTTGTTACTCTTCATTATGAAAGATTACAAAATGTACCTGGGTGTTCATAAAATATATAACATTTAAAGTTTTATTTAATATTGTAAGGATTGGGAAATTAATAAGTTATAAAAATCTAAAGTAGAAAATGGAAAAATAACTTAGAAGAACCAATACAGGTCTATACAGTATTATTGATTACTCTTATCATTTTTTTCTTGGTTTATAATTGAGACAATAAGTTGTTAGAACTCATTTTGACTTTATGTTCCATTGCTTACTTACTCTTTTGAATGAATATGACTGTAAAAACCCTAATTTATAGTATATAAAGAACTTGTAACTCATAATATTCATGGGAGCGAGGGTGATGAACAAATAAAGATGCACATAAAAATTATGAAGTTTGTGGATTTGATTTATGTTTAACCTATTTTATCTCATTTTATTTTTTTATGGACATTTTTATGTATTGTCATGTTGTGGTCTTAATTTATTATTTTTTTAATTCAATAGTGCTATATTTTCTTACTCAAATTAAACTTTATGTTTTAAATAGAAGTTGTTTATAACATATGTATATTTTTAAACAATATTAACTCACTTTTGTAGGATCGAACGATCCCACGATTCAATTCTAGGGGTCACTTACTATCTTTTGCTAGGATCGCGATCCTAAAAACATTGAAACCAACCAAAAGCTAGTGGAGAAGACCATCCCGACATATATAGCTATGTTCTTACTCATTTTATTTGAAGCAATGTTTGTGAACAGTCCAACTACTTTGGCAGTAGCTATAGCATATGTAAGGATCTCTTTTATTGGCCTAGAGGGCATACTATCACTTTGAATCAGCCTTCAATCTGTAGATACATTGACATGCGAGAAAATAACATTAACAATTTCATATAAACTTCGACCTCTACTCATATTTACATTATAAGTAATAATTGGTTATGATGACGAGAAATTCCAAATATAGATGGTGAAAGAGAACTCATGAAGGACATGTAATCTCATTTCCACACAAATTATAACAAGCAAATTAGATAAGGCAAAACCTTTTCTCGTCATGGAAGAGTTAGTCATTAAACCCCTTTTCGGAAAGCATCTAATGGAAAGTTTTTATTCTTTTGAACTTTGTAAGCTCCAGATGCTATCAATCCTGGTCAATTTTCTAGTTTTGCACACATAGAGTTTGAATCTCTTGAGAGTGGACCATCCTTAGCTAAACTTCAAAATTTATGATCTTGTCCTACTAGAGAATACACACATATACCATCAAATTTGTTAAGTAAATTTGGATGCAAGAGATTGTCAAACAAGTGTTGTTTTTGCTCGAATTAAGCTTTCTTGCCATGCATTAGCCACCCACACTTTTATCATCTCGGATCTAATTAATAAAGGCACATGAATATCATTTCAATATATAATAGTCTTACCAATGTTGAGGTCCATTTTGTACCTTTTTTTTTCTATAACTTCTTAGCCTAAAAGAACATCTTTCCATTTAATTGAACCATATATAAAATCTGGTCTTCTAAGTTCACAGTTTTAATAAAATGTTATAGCAAAGACTAATTTAATCTAAAGAACTTAGCTAGGAAAACTAAGTTCTTAGCACCATAACTTTTAATACCGAATTAATCCAACAATGGAATGTTAATACCCAATCCAACATTGGGTGCTAGATCATAATGTGTATGACTAACACTAACATTCCATGTAACTTTATTTATGCATACCGAGCGGAGAAGATATATTTTTCAAAACACTATTAAAACTAATATATACTACATTATGATCAGATAGGTCTAATCAAGATATATTTTAGAGATGAGAGGTCGCCTCTAAAACCTATATATAGTTAGAGTGTGATGCGATTAGAGGTGCATCTGCCTCCAAATCCTCCAAAGAGGCCAACTCTATTAACCACAAATGACTGGGTGATTATTACAACCTAAACTACTCCTTAAGTACTAACAGTCTGAGTAAACAATTACTAAACAGCCCCTTAATAGAGGTCCTAACATCACTGCCCCCTAAAACAACCTTGTCCTCAAGGTTGGAAAAGAATGAAATATGCCGAGTGAGGTTGAAGCTCCGTGGCAGTAACAGCAGCGTGCACAGCAAATATGCCAAGGCAGCAGTAGCAGCTCCATCCAGATGAGCAAAGGCTTCAAAAACAAAGCAGTACAGACGCTCATAATCGTCCACATTCCCTGAGACAGCTACCCGATTTATCGATGCGCCCAGAAGAGTTAGCCGACCAAGGGGGTTATTATTAACCAGTAATTCCACCGCTCGAATTACCCCAGAGCTAATTGTCCCCAAATTTCTCCTGCTTGAAATCCCTAATTTCGGACGGCCATAATTGTTCCTCTCCTTAATCCATTTGACCGCTTTCATCAAATCTGCAGGTCACCATCTTCAAACAAAATCAAATCTTTCTTGTTATCCTCCTTGCTAAAACTGAACGACATGGAGGTCTTCCTTCTCCACGACTCCGCACCAGGTACTATGCAGGAAGACATTAAAGGGTATGACAAAGTTTTTGAAATTCCCGATTTCAGACCCCTCGATGGCGAAGAGAGCATGGAGATCGATTTGGACACAACCATTACTCTCGCCTTAGTACCACCGCCACTAGTTGGGCTGGAATTTGAGGACTCCGCCGATTGGGGATTTTCACTCAAGTCGAAGGAAACCCACGCTTTAATCTTCGCGAACCTTCTTTTCCAACCCATGCAGTCCGCCGCGAATGTCATCCATGAATGCTTCTTGCTGTGAGATGTTCTGGAAACCGATAATGAATGGTGGATATGTATACGATTGACCAGTCGACTAGAGTTAGGGATTCCAGATTTTAGTCCCTCTGACGGAGAAGAGCAAGTTTGAGTGATTGACAACGTGACTAGGGTGGGGGTTTTACCTGGCGAGGTGGTACTCCTCCTCTTCTTCTTCCTAATCTGTTTCTTCCTCTTTCTCCTTAATCGAACAATTTTTCTTTGCCTCAACCTTCTTACAGTTTCCTTACCTTTCGTCGCCTGAATTCTTGTCTCGTCTTGAATTGTCCGATCCAATTCCCTCTTCCTACTCTTCGCTATCAGTCTTCTCCCCGGCTTTTGCTCACGTCCCTTACACTCCACTTTTGTTACTCGACGAGACTTCATTTCCGATACCCCATCCTTTGACATCATTTTGATTTGTGATTCGTCAATCCCTAACACAGCGTTGGCCTCTTTAATTTGTCGGTCGTTTCTCCCTGCCGAACATCGATTTCCTCCTCCGGCTGCTTCGATCGACCCAGGACCAATGAATCTGGATGAACACAACGACGTCCGATTATTTCCAGCATTCTTCCAAGGTACCGCTCTATGCGTTCCAAGATCTCAATTGTTGGCTCCTCGTCTTCCATTTGTCTATACTCTAAAACCTTCCACTGCCCAAAGAAAGAGAGCTCTGATACCTATGATGCGATTAGAGGTGCATCTGCCTCCAAATCCTCCAAAAGGCCAACTCTATTAACCACAAATGACTGAGTGATTATTACACCCTAAACTACTCCTTAAGTACTAACAGTCTGACTAAACAATTACTAAACAGCCCCTTAATAGAGGTCCTTTACTCAAACTTTAAAAGTGCTAGCTATCCTTGATGAAGGTGCCCTTTGCTAACTTACAAACAGTAGTACTCATTTTTTTCAAGAAATTTATGAAGAAAAAGAACTGAAAGCAATTTTCTCCTAGCGCGCTAGCTCCTCCTTATAAAGGCTCACTTCGATCTTTATTTTTCTAACTTTTGGAGTCATACACACTTCCTTAGCCAATCCTTCCTATCATTAGCCTAATGAATACGCCCCAGTTGAAATTTGGTATTGATGATGACAAATGCATTGATGCGCTTCTCAATGATCCATAAGCAAATGGGTAGATGTGTTTGCCATCTCGATTGTTGTGGGACCTCCAGCATTTTGAAACTTCTATTAAAGAATATATATGTATGGTTTTTTTTTATCGAACATTCTATACAAGTTTTTCCCCTCGGCGTTAAACTATATTATATATATGTAGCACGCGCATACCATATTAGAAGGAAAACAAAAGGAATCTTTCAAAAGAAAACACAAGGGAGAAAAAGTCAGGGAAGTGCAGCTCGGTTAAATGAGGAAAAACTGGGGTTCTACAGCTACTTATCAAGAATTAGTATGTTTATATTTTATATACAGTCCGTAACACTTTAATGTACAAATTGATTAAAATAAATTAGCAACTTGTATCAAAGAGAACGGAGGTTCTTCCAAGGCCGGCAATCGAGGTTTGAGCAGGTTCCGGTCCAAATAGTGCTGCAGTGGGTGTCGTGTGTAGAAGCGCCGTCGCAGCACTTGCACACAACTCCGAGCGTGCTGAACAACTTGGAAATTTCAGTTCCTGTATTGAAATTTGAATTTGATGTTGTCGAGGCGATCATGGAAATTGGTCTTGCAAGGACCAAAACCGGGCTTCCTTGTATATTGAAGTTAGTAGAAGCTGTGATCAGCAACAACAGACTGGGTAACAAAGAGAGGTGCCATTGAGAAGAACCCATACTATTAATATTCCCTCCGTCCCACCTTGACCGTCCTATTTACTGTTTGGACATGACGTTTGACTTCAATTTTTAACATATAAGATAAATTAATTTTGAAAATTTAAGTTTTGCATATGATTCTTTATATGATAAACTATATAATACAAAATTTAGTTTTATAAAATTATTTTACCTTATATGTTTAATATTGAGGTGGAAAAACGTGCCAAAAAGTAAACAGGACACTTATGACGGGACGGAGGTAGTAACAACTTGGGTGTACCGTCCTGGATGAGGATGGAGCCCTTGGCAACCTAGAAGGGATCATTCGAGAGCACAGAGCAGCCTACCGGCAACGGAAACAGAATGCAAGCGAAGCAAACGAAGGGACAAAGGAGGAGTCCGATAGGTGCTCTAGGAATTCTTCGAGGGATGGGTCCAAGAAGGGGGCCGGGAAAAGACTTTTAGGTCTTAGTAAGTTCTCCCGTATTAGTAAGGCAGCCCGGAGAGGTAAAAATAAGATAACTAGAGTATGAGTGGTGAAAAGTAGGACTAGTATGGTTTGGAGGGTGGATTTTTCATATGTAATTCGTTGGATTGCCCTTGCGGCACATCATGGCCTTGCGCCACTAATTATCAAAAAAAAAATTAATTTGAGAGTTTGCACAGAGAAACTATTTCTTCCCTAGCAGATACCGCGGTGAATGTGAATGAGAAGTGTTTTGTATGTATATATCGTGATTGCGTGTGGATCTGTACTGTATGGAATGGATGCCTATATATATGGAGGAGAAAGAGACAACTGGAGCTATGCGGCTGCTTACCTACTGTAAACTGTAAAGGAAGAGAAGAGTGATTGATCGGTTAGAAGCCTGTCACTTTCCCCGTGTTGAATTTTGTTTTATCTTCATTTTTATTAAAGATTATTTTTTTTTGTAGAAAAAGAAATTAGTGGAAGCTTCTAAGCTAAGCATTCTTTCTGGAAAACGTCATATTCCGTAAGTTTATGTATATTCGCTACTAGTACAACGTCTGGAAGGAAAGACACGAGAAATTCAGCTTACAACGTCGGCGCCCGGTCAATATATCCAAAATTCAGTATTAACAGTCTGAAATCTCTACAAATTAGCATTCTAGATAGACGACAGTGAGTACCTCCTAATTGAGATACTAGTGAAAGCGAGCCTTCTGGAAAGGGAAATGAGAGAGCAAGGCAGGTCTAAAGGTAATCAGATATGTAAAAAGAGAATATACTATAGCAAGGGGGAAACTAAAACTCTAGAAGACGAGGATATAAAAACACTTGAGGGAAACCCAGACCTTAGGATATTTAAAATCATCAAGACCACCTACGTATTTTGTTCTTCTTACAAATTGTGATCCGCACGATTGGGATAAGTAATTTCCATCAATGTCAGCAGAGCAAAGCAATTCTTATTAATAAGCTTGAATGTTCCCTAGGATCACATTAGCTATCATAAAGCCAACCATCACAAAACAAAGTGATCGAAAGAAGATAGAGAAATCAATATAGAAGAGTGGCTTTCCCATTTAGACAGTGATCTTAGGTTGATGCTACCCATGAAGTGGTGATAATCTCTGTTTTTTGGATTTCCGGTGTGACAAAGATCCCAAGATAACAATAATGGAATGAACTTCTCCTCAGACCAAATCTAAGGATGACAAGTTTGGCCATATTATCATTGTTCCATCCAAGGATGATACTAGATTTTGTGAGATTCAACTTAAGATTACATGCTTTGAAAATTAGGAAGATCTTGTCCAACATAAGAGAGATGGAAGTGATACCACCTTTATAGATGAGAGAAGGGTATAACCAACAAGCATGATGTGGAAAAAGTGGCAGCGAGATAGGATCTCCTTATCTGATATATATTCATGCTCTCCTTTGAAGAAACTTGTCTATGAGATAGTGATGTTAACAAAAAAATGAGGGGAAGGTGACACACTGCCTAGTCTAGCTAGTGATGACACAAGAGGAAAGTGGGTCTTTTTGTTTGAGATCATGTTCTTCTTTGAAGAAACTAGTTGACAAGATATTGATGTTAACATAAAATGTGGTGAAGGTGATACATTGCATAATCTAATAAGTGATGACACGATGAGAGGTGGTATTTGAGGTTAAGAAAGGGTTACAAAAAACACCCATCGACAATGTGTAAAAACATTCATGGTATCTAACTTTTTCGTGCGCCAGAGAGAGATGTAAGCTTGTTGGTAGGGTTTCATTAGACAGGTGCAAAGATGGATAAATCAAACATGATTGTACCTTTGATGAAGATTGTTTTGTTTCCATCAATGAGGAATGAGAGAACACATTACAATCACAGAAAAATGATTCGATAATAACCTTGTAATAATAATGCAACGAGATATGAGCTTGAAGTTTGTTAGTATAATCAATACATTATTAAGGAAATGAGGTTAAAGTTAGACTCTTTGAAAATCATGCCAATAAGGTTTTAATATCTTTCCATAATTCATTGTTGATAACAGAGAAATTGTACTTTAAGGATTTATGAGTAACCATCAAGGTCATATCATCAAAATGGAAATAGGGGTGGAATTCATCTCATCATGATCATCCAGAATTCTATTAGCTGAGATATTTAGGTCAAGGAACATCAGGTTTAGGTGATCCTTCCGGCCTAATTAATTCTTACAAAAATCTTTGCTAGAATCCAGGATAAAGCTTGCTCATTAGTTGATAAGGTGATGAAGAGTTTGCATCAAAGAGATTAGGCCAACAAACCTGACTAAATTGTCAAGGATCAAGTTTTTTGGGTGATAAAAAATTATTCCTAATCTCTAAAAACTTGAGAAAGAGCAGACCATATTTTTTAAGGTTTCTAGGATGACGATTCATTAGCCAATTTAAGTATGTGTTTTGCTTGGAAGTGATACTAGAAGCCTAGCTATTTCACCACAGGGGAAAGCAATAATGCTCCGCCCACATGCTACTTATTAAGGAACACTTTCTAACAAAAGGATATACTTAAATACCTTAAGATACCCGGTAAAGATTCTTTTTGGGTATTCACAGGGGGTCGAATGGATAATGAAGGGGAGAGAGAAGAAGTCAAAGAATTGTGGGAGAGAGAGAAAAATTAGAATAAGATCCCTCCAAGCAAGTTGTGCTTAATAATCAAGGGCAATTAATTAATGAAGGAACTATTATATATGGGTCCAACAATGTATTCAAAAGTTTATAACCATACCCTGCAATACTAATGCTCATGTGTTAGATCAAGTCCCATAAGATTTTGATGATAGCAAACCTTCCATGTGGATTTACTATTCTACTCAAATGTTTCAGGAATAAGGATTATCAAAATCACTTGTTTACATATGGATTCTTATTGTTTGATCGGTGCCCAACATGGGCACATATCCAAAAGTACTCAAGGCGAAGCTCCAAGAAGATTCAACCTAATACAACCAGAACAGATGATGTTGTTGATGAACTGGATAACTTGGAAGACACAATCATCACTTGGAAACTTCCTAGAAAGTGACATGAAGACTTGACATCCAAAAAAAGTCAAGTGGGGGGTACAACTTGCGCCTACATTGACCTTTGGTAGCCAATGAGAAGAATCCATGAAGAGGCTACAAGTCTACACCTCCAGGTGATCATTGTTGAAGACAATAGTTGAGGCTCCAAGTAGAGACAGTTGAGTTGCCAACTTGCAAAAGTTAGTTAAGAAGCAACTTGTGGCTGGCGTCCACAATCACCTCTCAAGTGACCAATAGTTGTCTTCCACGTGTCATTAAGTGCACAGCCATGCAGTAGCTCAACCAATGAGAAGCAAATTAGTATTCCAAGCATCTAGTTAAGTTAGTTGAGGTCTATAAGTCAGCTATAAGCAACTTGCTGCTTAAGTGTAAAAACTCATCTTGAGAGCATAGAGATTTTAGGTTGTAAAATTTGGGCTTAAGTGTAAGCTTCAGTATCATTGAGTGAGTAAGTCATAGTGAGCAGTAGTGTGAGTGTGGGTCGGGTAAAACACAAGTGTGAAAGAACACAAGTACCTAAGAAAGTCTGGAAGGAGTCAGTGGAACTGCTTGGAGACTCAGGATAAGTCTGGGAGCAGTCGGGGATTTTTGGGAGACTATTGTTCGTGTGTCAACTAGGTAGTAGGGCTTCGGTGGTAAGTCCTAAACTGATCCGAAGTCTATATGTTGGACGGAGGGAGATTGAATGAATTACTCAATTGAATAAAAGATTTCAATTTTAAATTTACTTACACTCTTTATCATACCTAGATACCAATTATGTGGTTCATTAAGTTACCCTCAAAGGCACGCCCACGACACATCAAGAACGTATCTTAGCGCATAGCATTATACGTCATGTGATGCCCTAAAAGAAGTAATTTTTTAGTCCGGATTCATCTTCAAAAAGTTATAGATACAGAGTATAGAAGGGTGCCGACTTTGGTGCAGATGTTGTTAAGACTGAATGAGATTAGCGCTTAATGCTTAAGGTTTGGAAGCTAAACAGGGTTCAACTTTTTCATCGGAGGATTAGTATTGTATGTACAAATGATTAGCTAGAATAAAAATATAAATAAAATCTACATCATGGTTCAAAGAAAATGAAGGTTCTTCCAAGGCCGGCAATCGAGGTTTGAACAGGTTCCCGTCCACGAAGTGCTGCAGTGTTGCGTTGTGTCGTCACAGCACTTGCACACAACTCCGAGCATGTTGAAGAATTTGGAAGCTTCCATTCCTGTTTTTCCACCGTAGTTATATTTACCATTGAAATCTGAATTTGAAGATGTCAGCGGCGATGATGAGGAGATCATGGAAATGGGTCTTGCAAGCACCATAACCGGGAGATTAAAGTAAGTTGAAGCTGTGATCAGCAACAGAAGACTGAGCAACAAAGAGAAGTGCCTTTGAGAAGAACCCATTGATTTCAGAGCTGCAGTCAGAAACTATTCCTTTCTTCTGTGTTGTTATGTGTAGCAGATAGACCGGTAGAGGCTGTGATAGCAGTTGTCGTATATATAAGCAGAGCAAGAAGAGATCCGAATTTGATACTCTATTCTTAATATAATACTGATTGCGTGTGGGTCTGTATGGATGTTTTCGGAAGATGTTGAAGGAGAAAGAAACGGCGGCAAGTTTATAACAAGTGGCTGTTTACTGACTCAAATCTTAAATAGGAAGAGAAAAATAATTGATTGGTTGGATTAGATCTGTATAATCTAGAAACCTGTCGCATTCCTCTGCTATGAATTTTGTTTTATCTTCCAGCCTTCGTTGGAAGATTCTTTATTCTTTAATAATGGAGAAACTTCTCAACTAAGCATTCTAGAAGATATATATATGTTAATATATATACCATTTATTTCTTATAAGTCCAAAGTCGGGAAAGTCACCAGAAATTCAACCTACGATGACGACGGATGTTCTATATATGTCCACATGCAAATTAAATTCAGTATTGTTTTGTCTTTTGCAAGGTTTATGTATATGACTTTCCCAATTTCTTGACTACAACTACATCTAGCTATAGATAGCTACATATATGTACATTCAGTCATTGAAAACTGTACATTTGATCATTTTAAACTGTACTGATGTATATGTACATGTATACAGTGAATTGTGATATTTCTGAATTTGTAGTAAATGTACATACTAATTTTATAAACTGTACAACAAAATGGTAGCCAAAGATGACTACATATAGTTGTAGCTAAGACTCATTGTATGACTTTTTGTCAGATTTACTTATTATATCTATATCTGTGGGGAAATTATTTATAGTTTTAATGTTTGGCACATACTAAGTATAAATTTAGAGAATAACAAGAATAATAATTTCTCTAATAAGTCTAGCTAAAATTGATAGAACTAAGTAAAGTAAAATTATACATCAATATATGAAATTCTACAACAAGCTAAGATTGTGAAATTAGTAAAATAGTGTAACTTTAATATATTTATTCAATATATAATTTCATCAAATATACGTATAATTCGCAGAATAAAAATGAGGTGTAGAAAAGATTCTCTTCTTTATTGGACTGGCAATATATAACTTGCAATTTACAACTTTTAGTTGCAAGACGAGAATATTAGTCTTATCTTTCCACTTTCTTTTAATTCCTGTTGAGTGCTTTGTGTGTGTGTGCGGCTTAAGAAGAAATATGAACATTTTAATTAGTTTATCCATCTCTATGTACGTGTCAGACAAGGCACTTCAATTTCTTGAAAAGCACGTACGTATCCGTCTAGAATTAATTATGTGTTGTTTGTTTTATAACATATTTTTCTATTTTAATATCAAATATATAAAATTAAATAATTTTATAAAATTAAAATTTATAATACATAGTTTATCATGTAATAAATTATTTATAAAACTTATATTTTTAAAATTATTTTATTTTATCTGTTAAATATTAAAGTCAATATATCCAAATAGTACATAAGACGATCAATTCAGTACGAGGGAGTATTACTTTTAAGTGCTGACAGCCTGACAGGCTTCATTCCTCTTAGCGTTATTTTACATGTTTGACGTTATATTAGATTGGTTTGTTGTCAGCTATTGAAATAAAGTAAAAATAAATTTCAACATATTAGATTATAGTTGAATTTAAATTAGAACAATTCACACACAATAATTCAATCCTATACTAATACACTATACATAACTCTATAACCTCATTTACAATATATATAAACTCTAGTTACTTTAAATATAAGAATCTTTGAATTATTAAAAAAAGATGAAGTCGCGTCATCTCTAGCAAGTGGTATGTGGAGCAGGCCATTCTTTTCATATACAATTGATGTTAAAATTTAATCTACCTTTATCTATATGTTAGAAACTGCACTTAATAAGCTATTATGAGTGAGAATTGAGAAACGTATCCCCAATGTAATGAAATTTCATTACACCACTACAAATTTCTATACTTACAAACTCCAAACTGTTGGTTAGAGTGATCAAACTCAATCGTGATCTGATTAGGTCCAACTTGAAAAAAACCTAAAAAATCAGATTAAAAAATTTGAATATACTTAGAAAAAACTAGGTCCAACTTAAAAACGGTCTAAATTTTGATAAAATTTTAGGCCTGAAATAAAATCCAACCTAATCCAGAATTAAATATATACAATTATTTAAAACTATATATATAATATAATATATATTTAATTTAATTTTTATATAAAGTTTTATTAATTTTATATTTTATGTAGAATTTTATTTTTATTTAAACTTTTTTAATTAAATTATATTTTAATAATTATTTAGAAAAAATGAAAAAAAAACAGACTGAACAGGCCGAATAGTGACAAAGTCGAAAAAAACCGGACCATCTGGTCTAGAAAATAATAAAATTAGGCTGGAACATTAGAAAGAGTCCAACAAACTTAAATTCTTTTCAAACTCGGCCAAAACCCAACCCACCGTCCAATTGATCACCTTGTTGCTGGTTTGATTCATTAAGGTAAGTTTGATAGAGGCAATTGAAAAAAAGATAAGAGGCAATTGAAACTTTAGAATACATGAAAAATGTCAAATAATGATTGAACTTCTTTATAATTATCACTTCCAAAAAACTGACATGGTAAAAATGACCTAGGAAGGCTCCCTAAAATTGAGCAATTCTAGTACTGGATATCATATTATCTTGTACCGGATCTGACATTTTATAACCGAATATTTGATTTGAATATGTGAGCAGCTTTATACACTCCCCAGTACATACGGTTTTCAAAAAAATATGAAAGACAATGGGCTGAGGTTTCCATTCCAACGTGCGGCAAAAATCAAAACCATGGTATGCTGCAAAAATTGAAAAAAACGTGGACGGCAGGATTCGAACCTGCGCGGGCAAAGCCCACATGATTTCTAGTCATGCCCGATAACCACTCCGGCACGTCCACGTTTGATGTAAAGATGACACGTGGCACACATACTGTAAGGTTCAACCGGCCTAAGGCTACTTGGGGGTCCTTTCTCCGATGTTCAACGCCATCATCAAGAAGACAAGTCCGTCACTCTCTCCGCTTAACAATGGCTACACCCGCTTAACTCTCCCATTTTCTATCCAAAATTAGGGGTCTTCACGGTAAGGTCCTTATACTAGTTAACCAGGTAATACGATTTTTTTTTTGAGTAAATAAAAATAAAAAAAAACTAGAAAACACCGAGCATTTCATATTATGTCCAAGCATTAGTTTATATTAACACAAATATTGAATCTACTATTATACAATGCTCAATCATCTAATAAATTCATTATATGTAGCCTACATATTTATAATCGCAATGACACGAAACAATCCAAGAATATAAGACAAAATCAATTCACGTAGATTCGAACAACATAATTTACAAGCTGTTTTATCAACTAAGTGATAGCAAAATACATCTCAAAAGAATTAACAAAACATAATTACAATATACACATAATATATTACGTCATATATATAAGGAGTGTCTTTTTTCTAGATTCTAGATTATTTTTGTTCAAGTTATCAAAATATAAGTTAAATGATATACAAAAGACTAGCAAATAGCAAATAATATTAAAATATCAAAAACTAAAATTGAAGACTATGTGTATATATAAATATATAGTTATATATATAACCTATACATAACCGGTATATAACCAGTTAATTGCGGTTAACCACGATATAAAAGTTATATACCGTTACCTAAACCGCATATGTCTAATAATAACGGTATGATTAAACGGAACGGTATAAACAGATTTCGTTACGGTACTACGGTAACGGATTTTTTTGGCACCCCTACCTCCTCTTCCTCCTACGGCCCTCTTTATTTCCTGCATTCTTTCTCATCTCTATCCCTCCACAATCCATCCGTACCTTGCAAACCCTTTATTGATATATATTAATCGTCCGTATGGGCGGTGGTCCCAGAACCTTCCCTGGCGGAGTATCGAAGTGGCAGTGGAAACGAATGCAGAAGAAGAAGTCCAAGCAGCTACTGAAAGCCTGCCTCCTCCGCGAGCGGCAGATATATGAGATGCGAAAACGTGCGGAGCTTAAGGCGGCTGTGTCCGAACTCGAGCGTCCATGGGAGACCGTTGATGTTGTTGTCAAGCAGTCGGCACCTAACTTGTTCTCTGTCGGAGCCGAGGAGCATTTGAAGGTTTTGGCTGATCGGTTCCATAAGCCGGGTGGATTCGATCTATGGGCGGAAAGAGATGGGCCTCACTTATTCGAGATCGAGAGCCTCGGGGAGGACGAGTTGGTAAGTGAAGAAATAAATATAAAAATATGGTGCCGAGGTGAGAGGTATAAGAACTATAATTTTGAGTTTTTCGAGAAGAACTTTTTAAAAAACTATGGGACCTATATCTTTTTTCTCTATTTATAATATATTAAATATAAATAATTAAATCTTAAATATTTTAAAGCTTTAATATTTTAAAAACTAATAATAATATAAATAAACTAAATACATCAAAATTCTTAAAATCTCATTCTCTATAAAATGAGATTCATATTGATTATGTTTTCATATTTTTAATATATATTTATTTTAGGTAAATTAATACTTATTTTTTATATTTTGGTGATATAAAAATATACTTATTCATTTCAAACTTCATTATAATATTTTAATCCTAAATATCGAGTGAAAAAATAAAAAATTACATTAATAATACATATAAATAAAGTGTATTTTATTTTTGTTTCAAAAATATACTCCCTCCGTTCAACAATATCTGTCATTCTAGAAAGTTACACACTTATTAAGAAAAGTAGAAAAATGACGCATGTACCCCTACTTTTTACTTTTCCATCTAGATAATAATTACTTTTGTGATGAATAAGAGGTTAAAAGTGGAAAAAGATGTCAAAAGCTAGAATGACAGAGTTTGAACAAAAATCACTACCTAAAACGACAGATATTAATTAACGGAGGGAGTAATAAACTTTAATCATGCATAAAATATTAAGTTAAGATTATTTGTGTATTATTAAAAATAGTAGTAATAATAATTTAAGATTGATATTTGTATTCATATAATACTTAATAAGTAAAAAATAAAATGATATGACAAATGGATAGAGTTTAAAACCAAATAACATGTTCTCTGATGTTGGTAAAAATTAGACATGGTTCTTAAAATAATGTAGCAGTGAGAGAAATAAGAAAGAGAGTGTTAAAAACCCAATTTTGGATTCTTTGATAATCATGCTCTAAGGGCGTGGTTCATAGTGTCAAGCCGTATGGTACAACTAATTCTTGGATGCTAATTTGGGAGACACTCGGGATCGGTGTGGCGACAGTGAATTAAAGTTTTCGGAGAGAATTGAGATTGTGAACTTGAGGGGTGGGTTAATGAATAGTGCATGCTCGGGCGGTTTTGAGAGATTCGATGGAGGCAAAAGTAGCTCAAATTCGGCAAGCTCGACCTCAGTGAGACGCGGGCAGCGTAATAGGGGTTCAGATAGGTACGATGGCAGTGATCGGGTTGGTTCTGGTGACAATGCTTCCACTTAGTCGAATCCTAGTGAAGTTGCGATTACAATCAAAGAGGGATTTGAAACGAGGAAGAAAGTTGGAACTAGTGATGGCAATGGGGTTGTGAAGGCTTTTGATTCGAGACGGTCTGGATACTCTGCAAGAGGAAAAGGGAGGGTTAATAGATTAAGGGGTCGTGGTGAGAGACTGGATGGTAGACAGGGGCGTAGACAGTGGGGGGATGGAGGGAGTAAAACACTCCCCAACTTTGTTAAATTACATAAAAATATAGTGTAAAAAAATTTTTTAAAGCAAATTTTTACAAAAAAAAACCCCTAATTATTTGTAATTTTACGTATACCCCCTCAACTTTTATTTCTGGCTCCGCCCCTGGTACAGGCATTAAACTAAATTCAAGAAAGACTTTTCAGTCTGAAGATGCTTATGTGAAGAGATTAAAAGGGGATGGGAGTTAGGGTTTAGGTGAAAGTTAAGATGATGAGATCCGATGGGGGTGAATATGCAAGCAGGTAGAGGGCTTTCGCGGGGTCAACTGATCATGTTCATGTCTGAGATTGTAGTCGGCCAAACATAAGAACATCAATATAGGTTAGTGGAAAACAGATTTTAATTTCTATATTGTTACTGTAGGCTGCAGCTAGCCTCACAATGTATACCATATTGTATATGAACAAGTAGTCAGTTTGCACTATAGTTTTGTGAATTGTTCTTTGTATTTTCTGATATCTGACCAATACTAAGCACATAAAGTGGAGAATGACCCTTACTTCTTTATACCTGTCGAGTTGGAGTTGGAGGCCTATCCAGGTTGCTGAATTCCACTAAACCAGTGACAACTCCCTGGTCACCTGCCGATATTAATGGAGTGTGTCTTACACATTTTGAAGGCAAGTAACATAGACCACTGGAGCAAAACATAATACAGAAATGCAGGAGCATTTAGTCTGCATGTGCCGAGTGGATTGTCTTTTGGCTTGAATAAGTTGAATTCTTTTACTATGATGATCGACTAGCTCTACAATTCTCCTAGAATAGTGTGATTACGAGAGAGATGTGATGTGTCTATTACAGTTGCATGCTTATTAATGCAAATTAAGAATGGATAGTTCTGAAGCTAGTGACAATTTTTGTCTGAGCTACATGCAAGTTAAATGACATGCAAGTTAGAATGACAGTAGATATTTTGTAATTGAATCTTCTTTGTATTGTGGCTGAACAGTAGCCTAGTATTTATAGTTTACAATGTGTTACCCTAGTTACAGTTGTAAAATAATTGGACTGAATATTTACAATTGGACTTTATTGGGCTAGTTATCAGCCCACCAACAAAACTTAAGCCCACAATTTATTTATTAGGAACTACTAGATTAAATCTAGTTAGTTTAGATTTTATACAGATCATATATTTATCTTTTACAAAGAAGATTTGGTAGCAAATATTGTATAAATAGATTACGGTCATTAAGTTTTGTACACACTGATTTACAGAATACAATAAACAGTTGCTTTACTCACAATCTCTCAAACTCTTTCTCTATGCCTAAACTCACGACTTCTAATATGGTATCAGAGCTTAGGATCTTTGATGTTTCTTGCTCCTTCCAAGCATGGCGGATGGTGCAGGCAAAGGGAAGAAAGAAGTCGCGCTCAATTCTGGTTCTAGTACATCAAGTTCCATTATTGACGTAAACGACCCTATTTACATCCATGCAGCAGAGAATCCAGGGCTAAACCTGGTGTCCAAGTTTGATGGCAAGAGTTTTCAAGGATGGAAATCAGATATGATAACGGCTTTGAAGGTTAAAATTAAGTATGGATTTGTCTTGGGGAAAATAGACAAACCTGATGAGTCGGATATCATTCGCATTAGTGCTTGGGAAAGATCCAATTCTCTTGTGCTCTCCTGGTTGAAGAATGCTCTCGCTCCCAACATTGCAGAAGGATTTCGCTTCTGTGGCGATCCAAAGGAACTCTGGGATTCCTTGATTAAGTAATTCGAGCACACCATTCTTGCAATAATTCACAACCTGCAGCGAGAGTTATCATAAATTAGACAAGGGGACGAAAGCGTTGGAAGTTATTATACAAGATTGAAGAAAGCATGGGGAGAATTAGACTTAGCATGTCCTCCGCCCAGATGTTCTTGCTCTGGTTGCAGTTGCGGTGCCAGAGAAAATTACAAGAAACGAAGCGATCAAGGCAAGCTTATTCACTTTCTTATGGGGCTTAACCGAAAGTATTTGTCCATCAGAGGACAAATACTAGCCATGAAAGAAATACCGTCGCTTGAGAAAGCGTACTCACTGATTGTTCAAGAAGAAGAACAACGGGGAGATAGTTACCAGAACGAAGATGCAATGTCTTTTTCAAGCCAAACAGTCGCTGGAGGCAACAATATCAGGAACCCTAAAAGGTTTGACAAGAAGAAAGTATTATGCACTCACTGTAAAAAGTTAGGGCATAGTTACGAGGAGTGTTACCAGAGACAATCTTGCACCCATTGCAAAAAATCGGGCCATACAGTCGCAGATTGTTACGAAATCCATGGGCGTGACAAAGTATTAGCCCGAAGGAAGAAGATGTATGCCAACTCAGTCACAGATCCAGCGCAAGGCAGTAACAAAGAAGAACAGGGAGAAGGTTTAACTCCGAGACAATTACAACAAATCACAGACCTTTTGCGAAGCAAAACCACAGAAACCAACATAGAAGAAATCGACTATTGCAATTTTTCAGGTAACAGTACCTTTTGCATTAGCAACAAATTCTGCTTTATGAGTAGTCATTCTAGCGATTCTTTCAAAGGACAGTGGTTAATTGATTCCGGAGCTACCGATCACATGTCGGGAGCCGATTACATGTGGAAGAGATTGGAGAAAGAGAGGACGGTGATATTACCAGATGGGAGTCCTCAAATCGTTAACCTAGTTGGAGATGTAAGACTGGGGAGTGATGCGAGGTTGAAGAAAGTGATGTATATACCTAATTTCATGTTTAATCTAGTGTTTGTAACGAAGCTTGTGAAGCAATTCTGCTGCTCTCTGATTTTTGACTGCTATGGTTGCTACATTCTGGGCCATACCGCAAACCAGAGTAGCAAGGTTGGAGACGCTAAAGACAATCTGTATATACTGGATGCAAATCAGTTCGCGAGTTGGGCCAGCAGGAATTTGGGCTGCGCTTGTCTAGTTGTTAGAGGAGCATCGGGTTTGACAAATAATGAAAGCAGTACGGGCTGGCGAGGTGAATTGGGCCGTCTAAACTAGGAGGAAGGCACAATTAGTTCAAAGGCTTTAGAAATGCATATCAAGTTAGGGCATGTCCCTTTCCGAAAACTTGTAACACTTGGCATAATAAAAGAAACCGATTTTTCTTCAAACTATGCTTGTGATGTTTGTTACAAATCAAGAGCACAACGATTGCCTTTTAGCCATTCTACAAGCAAAACCAAGAGAGCATTCGAGATGATACATATAGATGTTTGAGGGCCATTTGGTACAGACACTTACTACGGGTTCAAATATTTTGTTTGCTTCGTCGATGATTTTACACGTACCACTTGGGTTACTCTCATTAAACAAAAAGGGCATGCTTGGGAAGCAATTGTAAATTTTATCAGGATGGTAGAAAGGCAGTTTGAAGCAAAGGTTAAGGTGGTAAGAACGGATAATGCCAGAGAGCTGGGAAGTTCAAATGAAGGAAAGGGCTATTTTGCGCAACAAGGGATAGTGCATCAAACAACATGTTCTTATACACCGCAAAAAAAATGCCATAGTTGAACGAAAGCATAAATATCTTTTGGAAACGGCAAGAGCGGTCTTTTTCCAATCTAATGTTCCACTTGAATATTGGGGAGAATGCATATTACATGCGACCTTTATCATCAATCGTTTACCCACCAAGGCGTTGAATGGAAAAACCCCATATGAGAGTTTGTTTGGTAGCAAGCCTTCGTATAGTGAAATCAAGCCTTTCGGCTGTTTGTGTTACAAGACAGTTGTTGGTCCAAAAGGAGGGAAGTTCGACCCACTAGGAGAAGCTTGTATTTATCTCGGAGATGATCCACGAAGGAAATGGTATAAAGTGATGAGTTTAGAGAATCACAAGGTTGAAGTTTACAGGGATGTTAAGTTTCATGTCCATATTTTTCCTTTCCACACATCAGATGTGCAGCAATATCAACATCAGAATGTTTTACCTCCTATGTTAGTAGATGAAGAACCTTTGTTTCACACAAGTCAACCTGATTCTTCTCCTACTTTACCTACAGATGACACCAATCAATCAGATTTGCGACGTACAAGTAGGGTGACCCACAAGCCAAGTTACTTGGATGATTATGTGTGTAATTCTTGTTTTCAACAGATCCTAGATGAAAGGGTATATGGGTCAACAGATCTTCCTAATAACTCGCTTGCGCACTTTGTAAGTTTAACAGAAACTACACCCATCAGATCTGTGGCTCTACTTTCCTCCACATCTATTGCTCAATCTGGGATTAATACAAATTTGCATAAACCACATAATTATCAATCAGCAGTCTTGCATGAGCATTGGCGGACAGCCATGCAACAAGAGTTACGAGCGTTAGAAGAGAATGATACATGGATATTGTGACACTTCCTCGAGGAAAAAAGGTTATTGGGTGCAAATGGGTTTATAAAGTCAAACTCAAGTCAGATGGGACATTAGAGCGGTACAAAGCCCGGTTGGTAGCAAAAGGGTTCACTCAGCGACACGGTCTAGATTATCATGAGACTTTTTCGCCAGTGGTTAAGTTAACAACAATACGATCTCTCATTGTTGTTGCACTTAACAAAGGGTGGATTATCAACCAACTTGACGTTAATAATGCGTTCCTTCATGGAGACCTTGATGAGGAAGTCTACATGCGTTTACCACCAGGTCTTGAAGTCACAGGGACAAATAAAGCATGCCGGCTGAGGAGATCATTTTATGGACTTAAGCAAGCTTCCAGACAATGGTTTTCTAAACTGGCCAGTTTTCTTCACACTCTTGATTTTACACAATCCAAGAACGATTACTCTCTTTTTCACAAGGAAACTGCTCAGGGTAAAATGTTCATTGCAGTCTATGTTGATGACATGTTAATTATTGGTACTTGTCAGCAGGAAATTGATGGAATCAAGCATGCTCTAGATCTCAACTTCCGTATCAAAGATCTGGGAACACTACACTATTTCCTGGGTATAGAGTTCATTCCATACAATCAAAGGTATATTCTTTCACAACGAAAATTCTGCTTAGAGCTCTGGGAAGAATATACATGTTCTGATGCAAGAACTGCGAAAGGGCATATGGTCACGGGCAAACAGCTGCGTGTTACTGATGGAACGCCTTTAAAGGATCCCACATCTTACAGACGGTTGGTAGGCAAACTTAACTATTTGACTAATACGAGACCAGACATCAGTTTTACAGTTCAGGTGCTTAGTCAGTTCATGCAACATCCTAGTGATGTTCATATGGAAGCAGCCATGCATGCACTCCGTTACATCAAAGGAACCTTGAATTATGGCATAGTTCTCGCCAACAACCCAAGTTCTACTCTTGACTTAACAGCATATTGTGATTCTGATTGGGCTGCATGTCCAAACACGAGAAAATCTGTGTCAGGTTACTTTATTTTCCTTGGAAGCAGTCCTATTTCTTGGAAGACTAAAAAGCAAGGGTCGGTGTCTCTCTCTAGTGCTGAAGCTGAATACCGTTCCTTGCGATGTGTCACTGCGGAATTAACGTGGCTTACACGGTTACTTCATGAGCTTGATGTTCAACACATAACACGCATACCGGTCAAATGTGACAACCAGTCAGCTATATACATAGCTCGCAACCCGGTTTTCCACGAACGCACTAAACACATCGAGATTGATTGTCATTTTGTTCGGGAGAAGATACAACAAGGTCTTGTGGACGTTAAATACACTCATACTTCTGATCAACTTGCTGACATGATGACTAAAGTTTTGTTGGGAGTCAAATAAAAGGAGTAGTTGTTACGTATTGGGATGCATGATAATGTATCAAGCCTAAGCAATTTTGCTTGCTTACGGCTTGAGGGGGTATTGGGCTAGTTATCAGCCCACCAACAAAACTTAAGCCCACAATTTATTTATTAGGAACTACTAGATTAAATCTAGTTAGTTTAGATTTTATACAGATCATATATTTATCTTTTACAAAGAATATTTGGTAGCAAATATTGTATAAATAGATTACGAACATTAAGTTTTGTACACACTGATTTACAGGATACAATAAACAGTTGCTTTACTCACAATCTCTCAAACTCTTTCTCTATGCATAAACTCACAACTTCTAATAGACTTAACTAACTAGAGATGGGCCGGTGCTATGAGCTATGTGTTCCTTCTGTTCTATTTCTTTCTTCTATTCTCTAGTCTTAGTTACTAGAGATGGGCGGATACTATTGGTTGTTTGTTTCTTTTGTTCTCTAGTCTCAGTATTCCCCCTCGGTCCAAGATGTGCAAGGGCTAGTTTGGAGCAAAGAGAGACGAATCGAGAAGACGGGAGTGCTTTGGTGAGACAGTCCGCAACTTGGTCATGACTATGGAGGAACGAGATCAGAAGGCTGTCGTTTGCCACCTTCTCCCTGGTGAAATGGAAGTCCAGCCCAATGTGTTTCACGCGAGCGTGAAGAACCGGATTTGCAGTCAGGTATGTTGCTCCGAGGTTGTCGCACCATAGAATAGGTGGTTGATGAAGTTTTACTCTTAGATCTTGTAGAAGATGCTGGATCCAAAGGATCTCGCATGTAGCATTCCCCTTTATATGATAGTAGGACATGACTCTTCATTGGTTGCTACTCTAGGGTTGTGACTTTACATATTGTAGCAACCTCAATACATTCACGACTCTTGAATAATATATATGAATCTTGAACAACAAACACAACTCTTGAACAATTAAGTTATATTTTTTAACACTCCCCCTTTTCATGACTCCTAACATTGAACATAATTTGCTAAACACTTCTTTCTTCAGCGGTTTCATGAAAATATCTGCAAGCTAATCATGAGTCATCACGAACTTCAACTCCACTTCATTGAGATTAACACAATCTTGGATGAAATGATACTTCATGTCAATGTGGTTGTTCCTGTCATGAAACATTAGATTCTTGGCTAAAGCAATAGCCAATTTATTGTAAACATAAATATTTGTCGCCTTCTTTTGAGAAGTCTTCAACTCTCTCAACATTCTTCTCAACCATATGGCATGACAAACGCATGATGTGACAGCGACATATTCAGCTTCACATGCGGAGAATGTGACAATCGGTTGCTTCTTTGAACTCCACGAAAATGTTTTGTCTTCCTTATAGAATACGAAACCAGTAGTGCTCTTTCTATCATCATTATCTCCAGCCTAGTCACTGTCACTATACCCAACAAATTTGTAGTCATCAGAGGATGAATAAAACAAACCATAGTTAATTGTTCCCTTTAGATACTGAAGAATTCTTTTAGCCACCTTAAAGTGAGTCGTTGATTAAGACTCCATATAGCGACTAATGAGTCCAACTCCAAAGAGAATATCAGGCCTTGTGCATGTCAAATATCTTAAAACTCTGACAAGACTTTTGAAAGTCATAGGACCCACCTTTTCTTCTTCATCATTATTTGATAACTTTGTGCCACAATCTACCGGTGTACATATCGGATGACAATATTCCATCTTGAATTTCTTCAGAACCTCCATTGCATAACTTTCTTGTGAGATAAAAATGCCATCCTTTTATGTTATCTCAATTCCTAGATAATAGACATGAGACTAAGATCTGTTATCTCAAACTCCTTGGTCTTGATTTTCTTGAATTCTCTAAACATTCTTGGATTACTTCCTGTAAATACCAGGTCATCAGCATATATGCAGACAAGTAAGAAATCATCATTCTTACATATCTTTACATATAGGGCTAATTCATGTGGGAGTCCATTATTTTGAAGATATTTTTCAAGCCGGTTGTTCCATACTCTTGTGCTTGCTTCAAACCATACAATGCTTTCTTTAATTTTAATACATTCCCTACATGGCCTTTAAATTCTTAAGCCGGAGGTTGTTCAACATACACCTCTTCTTCAAGCACTCCATTCAAGAATGCTTACTTTACATCCATCTGATATATTTTTCTACTTCTTTTGGGCATCAAGTGAAATGAACAACCAAGTAGTTTCTAATCGGGCAACGGGGGCAAATACTTCACCATAATCAACTCCAGGATGTTGACTATAACCTTTGGCCACTAATATCGCTTTGTATCTTTTTATCTCTCCTTTTGAGTTCTTCTTCAACTTATAAACCCATTTAAGACTAATGAGTTTTTCTCCATTTGGCAGGGTCACAAGATCCCAAGTATCATTTTTATTAATGGATTTGATCTCTTTATCCATGGCTAGCCTTTATTTGTTTTCTTTCATTGCCTCTTCAAAACCAAGAGGTTCACAATCTACAAAATGACAATAAAGAGTACATTCTTCTTCATTTTCTTGTTGATCAAGTTCCTTATAGATATCTTCAAGTCTTCTCATCTTCAATGGTTCACTGAAATTATCATATGAGGAAGAAGGTGATGTTGTTGCAGAGGATGTTTGTGTAGGTGTCACAAGTGATGATGATTGTTATGGTGTTATTGGTGTCATAGGCTCGGGATTTGGTTCATCCTCTTGAACTTCATTGCTGGCGAGTGGGAAAAAACTATATTGCTTCTTGTCATCATGAATCTAGTCCCAGACTTCTTCTTCGTTGAATACAACATCTAAGCTCACCAAGATTTTTCCAAGACTTGGATTGTAAAGCTTGTATCCTTTGGATTTTTTTATCGTAGCCAATGAAAATGTACTTCTTGCTTTTGTCATCAAGCTTTCTCCTTTCTTGATTGGGAACATGCACATGGGCAATGAATCCAAATATCCTTAAGTGAGACAAATTTGGCTTGAAACCATTCCAGGCTTCTTGAGGGGTCTTGTCATAAAGGCTTCTCGTGGGACAATGGTTGGATAGATATACTACCCAATCCACCGTTTCGACCCAAAATTCCTTTGGCATCTCCTTGCTCTTCAACATACTACGAGCCATATTAAGAATGGCTCAATTATTTCTTTTTGCCACTCCATTTTGCTGGGGGGACCTTGGAATTGTCATAAACCTTCTAATGCCATTCCCTTCACAAAATTCATTAAATTCATGTGAAGTAAATTCACCACCTGTGTCCATTCTCATTGACTTGATATAATATCCACTTTGATTTTCATTGAAAGACTTGAGTTTCTTGAATATGGAGAAAACTTCAGATTTGTCTTTCAAGAAATAAACCCATGTCTTTCTACTATAATCATCAATAAAGAGTATAAAGTACCGACTTGAACCAAATAACGTTGGTGTGATTGGCCCACAAACATCAACATGAATAAGTTCAAGTGGTTTTCTTGCTCTTGCAGATTCCTTTAGAAAACTCTTCTAGAATTGTATTCCAACCAAGCATCCTTCACAAAACTGTTCCGAGTGATTAATATACGGGAGACCTTTCACCATCCTTTTCTAACCCATCATCTTTAATATTTCAAAGTTCACATGTCCAACCTCAGATGCTAAATCCATGATTCATTTTTTACATAGGCTTTCAAACACTTTGTAGTAGTAGTCTCAATATCAAGAATAAACATTCTATTTTTTTGACATCCGCACCTTTGCAATCATTTTCCGATAATAGTCCATTAGGAAAAGCATGCGATTTTTCATATTAATCTCATAACCTCCTTCACTTTTCATGCTTGGTATGTAATACACATTACCAATTAATTGATGATCACTATTCTTTATGCGAAACTATGAATCATTACGGTGCATTTTCCTTTGATGGGTACTTTCAAATTGTCTATAAATGTAACAGATCCATTGATAGAATCATCAATCTCCACAAACTTGCTTTTATCTTCGCACTGTGATTGCTTACCGCATTATCAAGATACCACCCATTTGTTTTGACACCATTATCGATTTGATTTGAGAACAGCAAACAACGTCATTCTCCATTGTTTGTGCAAACTTGGCATCATCATTATTTTATTTTTCTATACTCCAACAATCACGTGCAAGATGGCCATACTTCTGATATTTGTAACTTTGAATTTTGTACCTTTCCCCTTTTTGATTCTGAATCTTCTTCCATGACCCATTGAAATTTTGGCTTATTTTTCCAAAATTGTCTTGGTTTCCTCCTCTATATCCTCCTCGTCCTTGTCTTCCTCTACCCTAGCCTCTTCCTCGACCATGCCCTCGTGTGTCACATGATCATCATCTTTTTATGTGAGTTGTGTGGATAGGGCTTGTTCAGTTGAAAATTCTTTTCTTTTTGTAAATCTTTCTTCATGGGCTTGTAGCGACCCCATGAGATGATCTAGCGTCATGGTCTCTAACTTTAGGACTCCTCAATGGCCACCACTATATAATCAAATCTTGCATGTAGAGAGCGAAGATTTTTCTCTACCACACTAATATTATCAATTTTCTAACCATACCTTTTCATTTGGTTAACCACGGCTAGCACTCTTGTAAAACAATTTGCAATTGTTTCGGATTCTTTTATCCGAAGTGCTTCGAACTTTCCTCTTTATGCTTGAAGGCGTACTTTCTTCACTATTTCTATGCCACAATAAGAGTTATTTAGAATTCCCCCCACTCCTTTCGTCGTGGTCTCGTGTGCTACACTTGTAAACATGGTCTCATCCAAACATTGATAGATGAGGGTGAGGGTTTGGTGATCGTTTTTCTACTGCCTTTTTACTTCATTTGCAGTATTTGTTGATATATATATATATATGGTGTCTTTCTTAACAATATCTCATACTTCCCTTCCAAGTAAAACCTTGATACGAATACTCCAATTTTCATAATTGTCTTTTGTAAAACCAGGGAACACAAGTGAAAACGTAAAGCCATTTCTTTTACTCTTTCTCCTTTTTCACCTTTTTCTATAATTTTCTCCTTTTTCAAATTTTTTTCCACTCTTTTTTACGCCTTCCTTTTTTTTTCTACACCATAATCTCCTTTTTTCTTCTTTCTTCTTCTCGTAAATCTTTTCTCCACACTTTCTCTATTCACCGTTTTTTCCGCACCCCTCCTTTAAAAAAATTCTAATGAAACATAAGCTCCAACTTTCCTTTCTTCCCCACCGTAAGTCTAGAGGTGGCAGTTCGGGTCAATTAGTTCGAGTTCAGTTTGGTTCGGACTGATTTTAAATCGTCCAGTATTTGGTTCGGGTTGGATCGGGTTGGGTGAATTCGGTTTGTTTCGGTTGAGTTTGGTTTGTTGAAATTTTGGGTCGGTTTGGGTGACTTTCGGTTAGGGTGACTTCGGGTTGGGTAACTTCCGGTTCGGGTTAGCCTCTCGTTTGTTTGGTTTTTTTGGGTAATGGGTCTAATTCGGGTCAATTATTCGGTAAATTCGGTTGACATTACAGAATCAAGCAACTCAATAATCATGATATGTAAATTTGACTTCAATTAATCTCAACGAGTATGAATGCATATAAACGATTAATTTAAACAAATAATTATAATTTGAATCATGTTATACATTAGTAACCAACCCTTAACTTAACATAATTATTGAGGCAGTTTCATTTTATTTAGTTGTTCATTATTTTGAGAGGAGTATAAATAATGTGTGTTGGTGGATATTTATTAAAGAGAAGTATAAATAAGGTATGTTCGTGGATAGTTATTAAATTTGTATCAAAGTGTAGTAACTTGCTTTTTCAATCTATTAAGGGTGACTACTTCGGTACCCCTACTATTTTGTGAGGGTACCCTTTTTCCTTAATCCAATTACAACTAGACATGTGGAATATTATATTTATATTATTTTTTAGATTTTAAATAGTGTCTTCTAATTTATTAACTAGTCCTTGAGTTAACTTAACTTAATGGATTTAACTTAAAATAGAAACACTTTATTCAATATTTGAAAATTAGTAACTTCCCACCTTAATGTCAAAATACATCAATCGTCTATATTTTTCTTCATCAACCTATTTAATAGGAGATTTTAGTTTAATACAGTTTTTGAAAAAAATAAGACTAAATTGACTAGTGATTATGTATGGTTGAAGAAAACATTTAGGGAAAATTACATCCCCACCCATCAGGTTTGACCGAATTACAAAAACCACCCACGTAGTTTGGGTATTTAAATTACCCACCCATGTGTTTTGCCACGTTTGTCACCCGTCAACATTCTCTTCTGTCCGTTAGTGTTTTGTAATTGGTATCCACATGGCCATGTGTTATTGGAGATTAGTGTTTGCTAACATGGCAAAAAATGCTACCCTAACTCCCTAATTCCCCGTCATCTTTCTCTGTGCTACTCCTCTCTCTCGCTCTGTTCTACTCCTCGTCGATGCGCGCTCTACTTCGTCGCTGCTGAGGAGAGATTGTCCTTATTGATGCTACTGGAAAACCTCTACTCACCATCCGCCGAAAGGTAATAATATTTCCTTTAGAATACAATTCAGCTGTTTCATCTCTCTTAGTGGAAATTTGAAATTGATTCAGCTCTCTCTGAATACTCTAATCAATTAATATTGATTAATTTAGTCTTTTGGCTTTTCTTACGATTGAACAGAGATCGAGTTTGGGTGATAGCTGGATGATCTACGACGGCGATAAAACCGCGAGCCCCAAATTCTGTGTTAGAAAGAATGTTCATCTTCTCAATTCCAAGACCCTAGTGCACGTCACCGCGCGAACCACCACGTCTTCTTCACCGAAGAAGAATTCCGCTGTGTACGACATCGAAGGCTCATACGCGCAGCGCAGCGTGTCAGTGTATGACAGAAGCAAACGATGCGTGGCGGAAATTCGAAGGAAAGAGGCACCCGGTGGCATCTCACTGGGAGTGGATGTTTTCAGCCTGATCGTGTCGAATTCGGGTATTGACACCGCGACTGCGATGGGGTTCGTAATCCTGCTTGAGCAAATGTTTGGGTCTTCACCCTCTTATTCTTCTCACACGAGACGGTATTCTCCTTAAGATGGATTTATGACCGTCCGATCTCAGCTCTTTCTTTTAGTATTATTCATTTTTGAGGCCACGTGGATACCATTTACAAAACACTAACGGACGGAAGAGAATGTTGACGGGTGACAAACGTGGCAAAATACATGGGTGGGTAATTTAAATACCCAAACTATGTGGATAGTTTTTGTAATTCGGTCAAACCTGATGGGTGGGGGATGTAATTTTCCCAAACATTATAAACAAAATATACATTACTCTACATTTTAGAAGAAGATAAATGAATATAAAAGATAAATTAAATACATATTTAAAATTTCATTAAAAAATAAAATAAATAAAGAAAACACTAATCTAATTTTACCTTTGAACTTTTATTTAAAATAAATCTTTATTGACTCATGATCCTTCATTGTAAACATTGTTCGGTATTTTAATGTTATGGTACTAGAGTTTTTGGTGTAATGGTAGTATTGTGGGGCATTCTTCAGTGTTGTATGATACAAATGTTAAATGCTGATTTGTATTCAAACTAGAGATCTAGTATGAATATTCTGTTTTATTCTCATTATATCCTATAATTTATGTAACATATTTTTTCGGGTCACATTGGATATATTCACTGGGGTCACACTAGATTTGGTTCGATTGGTTTTCGGTTGGATTCAGTTCGGGTCACTTCGGATTTCGGGTCATCGTCGGGTTATGGGTGACTTCGGTTTGGTTGATTTTGGTTCGGATGGTTGTGGATTGCGGTTTATTCTCGGTTTTACAATAATACCGTTCGGTTTGGTCTGGGTCGGTTCATTTCGGATTCCGGATCATTTTTCAAATTATAGTTTTCAGTTGAGATTCAAATTTGAATCAGATTGGTTCAGTTCGGTTTTTCGGGTTGGGTCACTTTTGCCAGATCTACATAAGTCAAATTATTTTCCTCCTTTCTTGCAACCGAAAGTTTAGTTATGGATTTATTTTCCAGTCTCACTCACACTTAGGAATACATAAGAGAAGAGAGACAAAGAAAATATTGAAGGGATTTTCTGGTATGAAAAAATTTTACGTACCACTATCACTCAATTATCTTCCTTCCTTTGGTCGGTCGCACCGAGTTGCAGTCTTGCGAAAATAGAACAAGATAATTCAGAGATGGATTATACTTAGAGAGAAAATGAGGGATTGCTCAGATTCCACACGTACAACCGTACGTCTTCAGAAATGATGATGTTTTGGTGGAAGTTTTAGATTTAATTAGATCAAAGAAAGATGTATGGCTCTGATATCACTTTGTTGAAAAATAATAATAGGAACTGACTTTTCAATGGTTTCTACTCTAGGCCTGTGACTTTACGCATAGTAGCAACCTCATTACATACATGACTCTTGAGTAATATACATGACTCTTGAACAACAAACACAACTCTTGAACAATTAGGTATTTTTTAACAGAACGTTCTCAGACCATTGAAAAGGACCCTTGGGATTAGGTCTGTCAAATTGTATTTTTGTATCGAGTAAATGATAGAAACGATACATGACACGAAATTTACATGAAGATGCATGATACACGATACGCGACACAAAAATATTTTTTGTATGGAATTCTATATATGAATACGAAATTCAAAATACCTGTAAATGAAACGAAATATATAAAATTTATTCGTGTATACACGAATTACATGTGTACACAAATCACATGTATACACGAATTAATGAAATAAATAATTAACAAGTATAAAAAGAAATACCAAAACATTATATTTACATGAAGTAATGAAATAAATAAGTAACATGAAATTTATTCATCTATACACGAATTACATGTGTACACGAATTATACGTCTACATAAATTCTTTACAGGTATTTCGTGTATACACGATATGTATACAATTAGATACGGTACACAACACGTTATTAAATCATGTATATACGATACACGACACGAAATTAGTTTCGTGTATAAAATTAAATACCTATGCATGCTAATATCGTGTCGTGTTTCGAGTTGTATATTCGTTTTCGTTACTTTTTTGCCAGACCTACTTGGGATGATGATGACTGATTAAGACAAATACATAAATCATAGTGGTGTTCTGTAGTATACAATATTAAGACATGCTTGAGAGGTTTCATGAGAAGAAAGCAAAGTTTGTGAACACCCTACTTGTTGGATGTTAGTGACCACCAGGGACGGATGCAGAGGGGGCCAGGAGGCTCCAGCCCCCGAAAATTTGTAAAATATTTTTATAATTTTTTAAATTTTTTTAAAATAACATAATGTTTAAAGAACGATAGTGTCAAAAAAAAATCTACCCCTAAACAAAATTATTGGATCCGCTATTGGTGACACGTTGATGTAGAGGAGGTATTTTATCCATTAACGGAGTACTTTGTGGTATTTAATCAGATTTATGGTGACCAAGAAATTATTGTCAAAGATTGCTACCCACTTCACCAAAAATCTCACCTTTCATACTCAAACGACGAAAAATAACGTACCATCAGGTTCATCAATAGGTTCATGATGTGTTGAAGATTTATTTGAAAAAGTTATGGTTAATGATAACTAGTATATCATAATAACCAAGGTAAAAAAAAAAAAAAATCGGTTCAAATCGGGACGTTCAAAATCATTTTGGTGGCCTTCAACTAATTAGAGACCGAGTCATGATAGACTGGGCCATATTAGTCCATTTATGTATGCTTGAACCAAGTTAGTTCGATTGTGATATATGCCCATGCAATCCATGGGATACTAAGGGCCCGTTCTAATGAAATTTAATTCTAGTCAATATAAGCACCGAAAGTTCAATGCAGGAACCCTGGTTACTCGGTGGTGACCTCAATGAGGTTTTACTTCCATCGGAGCACTTAGGGTGTGGTTCACGTCGATCAGCTAGCATGCTGGCCTTCAGAAAATGTATTACCGACTGCAACCTCTATGATCTGGGATACAAAGGAACTTGTTTTACTTTCACAAACAAATCTCGCACTTCGGCTCTTGCTAAGTTACGCCTTGACCGTTTTCTGTGTAATGAGGTCTGGCATCATCGTTTTCCTAATGCGCAGAATACCCATCTTCCATGGGGTTGGTCTGACCACAAACCAATCTTGTTGTACCTATCCCCCACCACTCGTATGGGCCGGAAACTTTTCCGTTTTGAGAACTGTTGGGCCTCCGATCCCCAATGCCGCTCGATTGTTCAAAGAGTTTGGCGTGCATGTGGTCCTACCGCTGCTTATCAGGTTAAGGTCTCACAATGTGGCACTCAATTACGTCAATGGGGTTCTAGACAGTTTTGGCGTGAGAAGCATCGCAAGCATACAATTGAGCAAGCATTGCTTAAGCTTGAATCCGCTCCTGCAACCCCAGCCACTTCTGACCAATGGAATCATCTTACTCGATCCTTGGATGATCTTTTGCTTAAGGATGAGGTGAGATTGCAGCAGCGCTCTCGCCAATCTTGGTTACAGGCGGGGGATCAAAACTTAGCTTACTTTCATTCCAGGATCAGGACGCGTGCGAGTGTCAACACTATTTTGGCCTTGTCTTCGGGGCTTCCCCCCCCCCCCCCCCAATCTTCTTGGCATGGGATTGAGTTTGTTGCACGCACATACTTTGTAAACCTTTTCACGTCGACTGCACCGACTCCTAATCCTCACCTCCTCTCTTGTGTGGAGGACCGTGTCCCTCAGCCGTTGTTTCAGACTATGGGTCTTCCATACACTAGAGAAGAAGTTGTTGTGGCTTTCAAACAGATGAATTCTTCGAAAGCACCAGGTCCTGATGGAATCAATGGCGTTTTCCTCAATAGCTATTGGCCGCTCATAAGTGAAGATTTTATATCTACGACTCTCCAGTTTTTAAATACACCGGCAGTCCCTCCCGGGGTTTCCCACACGCACTTAGTCCTCATCCCCAAGAAAAAGAATGCTACTACTGTCCAGGACTATCGCCCTATTTCGCTTTGCAACACTATCTACCGTGTCATTGCTAAGGTTCTGGTGAATCGTATCAAGCCCGTCATGCCCCATGTCATCTCCGAAAATCAGAGTGCTTTTGTTGGTGACAGACTGATTACTGATCAAGTCTTTCTGGCCCATGAGATTCTTCATCTGATTCGGTCCTCTGCGGCTACCCAGAGGGGTTCTTTCGCCTATAAAGTGGACATGTTAAAGGCTTTTGACAGGGTAGAATGGTCTTTCCTTTTGGCAGTCCTTCACAGTATGGGCTTTCATCCAGCATGGGTGGCTCTGGTCTCCAAATGTCTCTCTTCAGTCACCATGGATGTTCTAATTAATGGGTACCCAGGCATCTCTTTCCAACCTCGTCGGGGCCTTCGTCAGGGTGACCCCCTATCCCCGTTTCTGTTTATCTGTTGTATGGAGGTCCTTTCATCCTCCCTTACTTTGGCTTCAGACACTGGACTTTACAAGGGTTTTACTATCAGGGGCCTCCCTCAACAAATCACTTCTCTCTTGTTCGCTGATGATTGTATGATTTTGGGTTCAACAACAGTGTCTAATGCACAAGCTCTGAGGGATATTTTGGAGGAGTTCTCCACGGCTTCGGGGCAATGCATTAACCATGACAAATCAGCACTTTTTTTCCCCAAGCGTCTCCGGCCGTCTTTACGGCATGATATTACTATGACTTTCGGTGCGCGTCAGGTCCCTGATTTGGGAGTTTATTTGGGTTTCCCTAGCCATATTGGCCGTAATCGCTCGATAGTTTTTCAGTACCTAAAGGATAGGGTGTACAAGCGCCTCCACTCTTGGAGCAAGAGGGTTTCCCAGGCCGGTCGTGTTGTGATGATCAAGTCCGTTCTTCAGGCTATTCCGACTTATGTCATGTCAGTCATGGCTTTACCACTAACCTTTTTAAAGCAACTGCATAAATTATTTGCTAGGTTTTGGTGGTCGGGTTCGGAGTCCAAGGACTTCATCCACTGGTGCTCTTGGGACAAGGCATGCCTACCGACAACAAGTGGGGGACTCGGATTCCGTGACTTAATTTCTTTTAACCGCGCATTGTTAGCGAAGCAACTATGGCGGTTTCTCCAACGTCCGGGGTCCCTTCTAAGTTCCTTTTATCATGCTAGATACGCCCAGCCTTCTGATCTCTGGTCGCATGTGCCTCCTCGTTCCTCGAGCCCTATTTGGAAAGCGATGATGGGTGTCCGTGACCTGGTTGATTTAGGGCAACGACATCTCATTTTTGATGGATCCACAATCCCAATTTCAGGTCGCTGGATTCCAGACAAGCCGGGTGGCAAACCTTTTCATTGCCGTTTCACGCCTCATCAGTTACAGACGTTTAAAGTGGCGGACTTTGTCAAACCCGACCGTTCTTGGGACTTGCCTCTTCTTCAGCAATTTTTCCCATCTGAGGATGTTGCAGTCACTCGGCGGATCACGCTTTTTGGACCCAACCCGGGGTATGATTCCCGTATATGGGGACTCACTTCCTCGGGGCGCTTTACAGTCAGTTCCGCGTATCACGCAGATCGGGTTCTCGCGTTATCTGCTCTCCCATCTTCCAGTGGCCCTCTCCCCTTGGCAGTGCGCTTGCGCTTTTGAAGAAGTGTGTCATCCCCCCTCGTGTCTTTCTTTTTGGGTGGAAACTGCTGCATGGTTTTATCCCATGTAAAGCGGCCATTCATCGGCGGCTACACGATTACTCCCGACCGTCTTGCGTTTTCTGCGGCCAGCCTGAAACGTTGCTTCACTGTTTTGTCCAATGCAAGGTTGTTCGGTCCTACTGGCCTTCTTCGGATATCCAGGCTCCTGTTCATCTGGCCTCCACCTCAGCCTTTTCTGATTGGTTCCTTGGCCAGTGCACTCATCTTTCTCTGCCATCACTCTCTCGGCTCCTTGTTTTCTTATGGCATCTTTGGTTTGCTCGCTGTCAAGCTTCCCACTCAGCTTTGATTTCTTTCGACTGGGCGTGGTGTCAAGGTGGCAGTTTTCTTGCGACGTCTATGCCCCTGCTGTCAGCCCATTCCCTCCTTGAACAGCATCGGGCAACGCACCAAGGTTTCGTGGAAATAGCGGTAGATGGTAGTATTGACCCCCACAGGCGTCTGGGGTTGGGTTTTGTGGTCACTTGCAGCACTTCGTACCTTGCTGCGGGCGTCCATGGTTTCACGGCAGACCTCCTTCCTTCTACTGTTGAATGCTTGGCTTTACAATATGCCTTAAACCATGCAAGGTCGCAGGGTCATACGCATGTTCGTTTTCTTGCGGATTGCCAGCAAATGATTCGGTATCTTACAGGTTCCGACACTGCATCTCTGCATGCAGAATCACGTGTCATTCTGGACGACGTTTTGGCTAATCTGGCCGGTTTCCACGACATTTCATGGTTTCACATTCCACGATTAGGTAACATGGTAGCTCACAACCTAGCGTCACATGCTAGAAAATCACAACATCTCCGTTGCTGTTGGAAAGCGCATGACTTTCCAGACTTTGTACTGAACTATTGTGCTTAATATACATCTCTCGGTTTCAAAAAAAAAAAGAAAGTTCAATGCAGGAACAACAACCACTAGTTAAAAAAAGAGTAGAAAATTGAATGAAAAAGGAGTAGAAGAAATGAATTAAGTTGAGAGCTTCTCTATTCGAATTCCTTGTTTACTTATTGCCATGTTTTAAAGGGTTTGCTAGAGTGAACCTTTGATGTCGAACAAGGAAAATACTGGGGTATCTTCGCTAAGGAGGAGATATATCAATTTATTCACCTGATGGGTGCATAGTTTGATTGTTGGGAATAAAATACTTGGTATTACTCAAATAAGGAACATATAAAATATTTAATGTTAGCCCACGGTCGTTTAGTGACGCAACAATGGTGGGAGAGCCAAATCCTATTATCATCAAGGTGTGAAATTCTTGTAATATGTTGATGATTTGAAGAGTTAAATTGATATAGTATTGATAAATGTGTGTTTTGCAAGACCTTGAAACAAAGGAAAATATATTGTTTGGGATATTACAACATGGTTTGTATGTACTTGATTGTGAACGTCTGAATATAGCTGCTAGAATTAGCTCCAATTTCAATAAAAAGTATCTTTCTTCAGAAATAGATTGTCATTCTTATTAACCCATAGGAACTGTTAATAATGTTTTTCTTTGGCACAATAGGCTAGCTCATGCACCTTTAGAAAAACTGTCCAAACTTCACCTTTTCAAAAGGAAGGATATACCTAATGTTTTTGTTTGCGATTCCTGTCACAAAGCTAAAGCACACAGACTTCCTTTTCAGAGATCTATTACCTTTAGCAGGGATATATTTGACCTAGTTCATATTGATGTGTGTGGTCTCTTCCACACTCTCACGTATGACAACAAGAAGTATTTCTTGAGCATAGTTTATGACAAATCTAGAGCCTTATGGGTTAAATTACTTCACACCAAATCTGAAGCTTTTCAGTTTATCGAGTTTTTTATCACAATGACAGAAAGGCAATTTAATAAAAGGATCAAAGTCATTAGGTCTGATAATGCTTCATCAGACCTCCTGCCCTCACTCTCCTCAGCAGAATGGAATAATGGAAAGAAAACATAGGTATCTTATGGAGACTTCATGTGCCATTTATTTCCAATCTCATTTAACATTAGAATAGTGGGGAGAATCCATTCTATATACTACTCATATCATAAACAAGCTTCCTAGCTCCTCTATTGAGGGAAAACCCCATATGAATGCCTTCACAATACACCTTCATATTATAGTTATTTCAAGGTTTTTGGATGTCTTTGTTATGCTTCGAATTTAGGAAATACTTCGGGAAAATTTAATCCCAAATCCACCCCGTGTGCTTACCTAGGTCTTGCAGACAACCAAAAGGGTCACAAATTGCTTAGACCCACTGACCACAAGATAATTGTCTCAAGGGATGTTAACTTCCATGAGACAGTTTTCCCTTTTCAGCAGAAACCTCCACAAAATACCATTGATTATGCTACAGATTCCTATCCTCAAAGTACTAATACACCCGCTGACAACAACTATTTCATACCTAATCTACAAGAAAATACCTTTCCTGATACATCCCATCTTCCACAACCCCAAAATCTCCACAATGAAATTCCTGCAAACTCTGATAAACCAGAATATACCACAAATCAAGAAAACCTTGCTACAGATATTTTAGCGAACCCTTCTGAATCTGTTACACAAAGAGAAGAGATAACTCTAAGGAGATCTTCTCGAAACAGACACTTACCTACACATTTACATGATTACCAAGTTTACTCTAACATTGTTAATCCTGATCCTTTCACTGAAATTATTTCAGAAATAATTCACATAAACAATAACCAAGAACAACCTGTAGCAGCTTCTGATCTATTCTCTTTAACAGATGAAATACCTTCCACTTCCTTCTCCTTTTCCACTGTTAAGAACAAAGAAAACATAAACAAAATTTTGCAAACCCAAGATCCCAGAACATATGAGGAAGCTTGTCTTAGTAATCAATGAACTGAAGCAATTAATAAAGAGATGTTTGCTCTCATTACTAATAACACTTGGGATTTAGTCAAACTTCCTAAAAACAAGAAAGATATAGGGTACAGATGGATCTATAAAATTAAATTAAAAGCCGATGGGTCCATAGAGAGATACAAAGCAAGGCTGGTAGCAAAAGATTTCACCCAAAGATTCGGCCTTGATTATACAAAAATATTTTAGCCTGTAATCAGAATGATAACAATACGGACTTCAATTGTTGTCTCCATTAAAAAGGGTTGGCATCTAAGCCAATTAGATGTCAATAACGCTTTTATTCATGGAGACCTCAATGAAGAAATGTATATGCAATTTCCCAAAGGTTAAAAACAAATGGAACAATCAATGCTTGCAGGTTGAGAAAAATCACTATATGGGCTTAAACAAGCCTCAAGGCAATGGTTTGCCAAACTTAGTGATTTTCTCATATTTATAGGAGATACCCAATCTGAAAATGACCATTCACTCTTCTATAAACTCAACAAAAATAAAAGTACTTATCTAGCTGTCTATGTGGACGATGTCCTATTGGTTGGAAATTACCAAGATGAGATAAACATGGTAACAAACCAATTGAACAGAGAATTGTGTATAAAGGTTCTAGGAGACCTTAATTTTTTCCTTGGAATGGAGTTTCTCCATCATGAAAAAGGGCTGATAATCTCTCAAAGAAAGTTCAGCCTAGATCTTTTACATGAATATGATATTATGCATACCAAACATACAGCTGCACCACTGCAGTTAGGTCTGAAACTCAAACCAAATGAAGGAAAACTGCTAGAAAATCCTACAAAATACAGGAGTCTAGTAGGTAAGATAAAATTTCTCACACATACCATACTTGATATGGCTTTCACCGCTCAACTATTGAGTCAATTCCTTCAAAAACCCATAGAAACACACATGTCCGCTGCTATACACACTTTGAAATATATAAAAGGGACAGTCAACTATGGAATTCTGTTAAACAATAAACCTGATTATTCCTTGACTGCATACTGTGACAGTGATTAGGCAAGTTACCCAATCACTAGAAGATCAATCTCTGGTTTTTACATTTTTCTTGGTGGCTCACCTATTTCTTGGAAATCAAAGAAACAAGGATGTATATCCCTGTCCTCTACAGAGGCCGAATACAGGGCCATGAAAGTTGTTACCACAGAGTTGACCTGGTTGAGTCGATTGATCAACCAATTTAGTGTTCACAATGTCACTCCTGTCCTACTCAAGTGTGATAACAGATCTGCAATCTATATTGTAAAAAATCCCGTTGCATTCCAAAGAACCAAGCATATAGAAGTTGATATACATTTTGTGAGACAGATGATACGAAACGGTTTGATTTCAGTCCACCATATTCCTGCTGCTAACCAAGTTGCAAACTTTCTGACTAAAACGCTCCCATGAAAGAATTATAGAGTAATTCTGAAAGATATTGGTTTATTTTTCTTACAAGATACAACTCCCTCTGATGAATTCCATCTTGAGGGGGAGTGTTAGGATATATATTTTAGATCCTATACATATATTATATAGTTTGTATATAGGATTCACTGATGTAATTTTCTAGTTTATATTTAAGTGTTATTACATTGTATTTTTTCCTTACTCAGGTTATATCCTCTCATATTCTCAGCTATCCCTTTAACTATAAAAAAGGGAACTCGTATTTTCAAAAAAATAAAAATAAAAAAGGGAACTCACTCTATAAAAAGTGGTCAATTGATTCGATTCTAATAAAACACGGCAGGGGATCTTTTTCTTACGCCTTTTTTCTATAATTTTCTCTTTTTCAGATTTTTTTGTACTCCTTTTTCTTACGCCTTCCTACGCCATAATCTCCTTTTTTTTTCTTTATACTTCTCGTAAATCTTTCTCCACCTTTGTCTCCACACTTTCTCTTTTCACCGTTTTTTCAAGCACCCCTCCTTAAAAAAAAAAAGAATGAAAACATAAACTCCAATTTTGTTTTCTTCTCCACCGTAAGTCAAATTCTTTTCCTCCTTTCTCGCAACAGAAAATTTAGTTTGTGTTGGAAAATCAAGCGAATAATGACCGAAAACGGAGAAGAAGAACAAAGGAAAAGAACGATATTGAGGAAACTCGTTTTTAGGGTTCTTTATTTTGCCAGTGCAAGAGCCACACCTTACAACCCTAAAACACCCATCTAATATAGATAGACTCATCTCAAAAAAGAAAACTCGATATGGGCCCGAAGCCCAAACCGTACTATACCGCGGGGGGCGTAGCTCCCCAAACCCCCTGAATGATGGGCCCTATAATTGTAAGCCCAGCCCACAATAGTATGAATAAATAAGAGAAGAAACATTGGAGGGATTTTCTGGTATGAAATTTTTTTATGTACCACTATCACCCAATTATCTTCCTTCCTTCGTGGTCACGCCGTGTTGCAGTCTTGTCTTGTGAAAACAGAACAAGATAATTCGATTATACTTTGAGAGAAAACGAGGGAGTGCTCAGATTCCACACATACAACCGTACGTATGATGATGTCTTGGTGGAAGTTTTAGATTTAGATCCAAGAAAAATGTATGGTTCTGGTGTCAGTTTGTTGAAAGATAATAATAGGAAGTGATTTTTTAATGGTTGCTAACCTCATTACATACATGACTCTTAAATAATATACATGACTCTTGAACAATAAACTCAGTTCTTGAACAACTAAGTTATACTAGTATTTTTAAACAGAAGGATCTCAGACCAGCGTAAAGGACCTTTGGGATGATGATCACTGATTAAGATCTATATATTATACAATATTAAGACATGCTTGAGAGGTTTCATAAGAAGAAAGCAAAGTCTGTGAACATCCTGCTTGTTGGATGTTAGTGACCATCTGGGCAGCCCACTTAAATTTTGAAAATTTATAAATATTTTTATAATTTTAAAAAAATACAAAGTACTCCGTTCAACAATAATTGTCATTTTAGAAACTTCACACTATTAAGAAAAAGTAGAACAATGACGCATGTGCCCCTACTTTTTACTTTTCCATTTAGATATAATTACTTTTATATTGATAGTAGGGGTAAAAGTGGAAGAAGTATATCAAAAAACTAGAATGACAGATATTTTTGAACAAGAATCATCCTCCTAAAACGACAGATATTAATGAACGGAGGGAGTAGTAATATTTAAAGAATGACTTGATCCACTTCCGGTGACACGTTGATGTAGAGGAGGTATCTAATGAGTACTTGTGGGTATTTAATCAGATTTATGGTGACCAAGAAATTATTGTAATGATTGCTGCTACCCACTTCACCAAAAATCTCACCTTACATTCTTAAACGATGCAAAATAAACATCAGCTTCATCAATAGGCTCATGATGTTGAAGATATATTTGAAGAGTGCGTCTTTTCCAGCGATCGTCCTCTTTCTTCTTTTTTTTTTTTGGTTGTTTTGCCCAAGTCTACGTTTTTTTGTTTTTCTTTACTTTTTTTAGTTTTTTTCTTTTTATTAAAAAACCTTTAAATTATTGTAATTTTTAATATATAAGTCCAAAATGAAAAAATATTATATCATTGTTCACCTAAATTTAAGCTCTTCAAAACAAGACCAGTCATGGATATATTTGACAACTTTAAAAAAAAATATTTTACATGTATAGTGCATAGAACGTAAAAAAAACTTGTACATATGGTCATACAAAACTTGTACAAATGTTCACTAAAACATGTACATTCTCACGTAAAAACATGTACATTAAAAACATACAGAAGGTCACATTAAACCTGTACAAATCACTAAATATGTATATTATTAGATTAAAACTTGTACCATATAAGAAAGAATATACAAACATGTACAGATGGTCATACAAACATGTACAGATGTTCAAAAACATGTATATTCTAACATTGAACATGTACATCGTCACATTAAAACATGTACATTCTCACAGTAAAACATGTACATACATCCTCACATTAAAAATATCATTGTATATATGTAAAAATAATTTTTTTTTAAGTTGTCAAAACATATCATGACGGTCTTGTTTTGAAGAGCTCGAATTAGATGAACAATGATATAATTTTTTATTTTGGACTTATATATTAAAAGTTACAATAACTTAAAGAAAAAGAATAAAAACTCAAAAAAAGAGAAAAATGAAAAGAAAAAAATTGAATATGCGCGTGAAAAGAAGAATGAAAAAAAAAAACTAAAAAGTAAACGTGTGTGCTCAATGCTCGTCCATCCTTCCTTCTCTGTAGGTAGGGATGTAGCCGGCAAGAATTTGCCATATTTGAAAAACTTATGGTTAATGATAACTAGTATATGGATTAAAAAAAAAAAAAACAAGATAGTGAGCGAGGCGTTATAGCAGCAAATGGGTGAATTCATCGGGCGTGAAATCCGATCTGGTGGGGTGCTCGGTTGTTATCTTGTATGTGTATAACATGTAGTTAAGGTGGGGTACTCTTTTTCCCTTATTACGTCTTTTCCAGTGGGTTTTGTTTAAGTAGGATTTTAATGGTCATTAAGGCGAAAACCCAACTTATTAATAAAATAAACTAGTAGTATATCATAATAACCAAGGTAAACAAAACATTCGGTTCAAATCGGGACATTCAAAATCGTTTTGGTGGCCCTCGACTAATTAGAGACCGAGTCATGATAGAGTGGGCCATATTAGTCCATTTATGTATGCTTGAACCAAGTTAGTCCGGTTGTGAAATATGCCCATGCAAACCATGGGATACTAAGGGCCCGTTCAAATGAAATCCAATTCTAGTCAATATAAAGTTCAATGCAGGAAAAACAACCACTAGTAAAAAAAAGAGAAGAAAATTGAATGAAAGAAGAGTAGAAGAAATGAATTAAGTTGAGAGCTTCTCTATTCGAATTCCTTGTTTACTTATTGCCATGTTTTAAGGGTTTACTAGAGTGAACCTTTGATGTTGATCAAGGAAAATACTTGGTATCTTCGCTAAGGAGCAGACATATCAATTTATTCACATGATGGGTGCATATTTGATTGTTGGGAATAAAACACTTGGTATTACTCAGATAAGGAACGGATAAGTTATTTAATGTTAGCCCACGGTCGTTTAGTGACGCAAATCTGGTGGGAGAGTCAAATCCTATTATCATCAAGGTGTGAAATTCTTGTAATATATTGATGATTTGAAGAGTTAAATTGATATAGTGATTTTTATAATATTAATATATGTGAGATGAATTGACGTATTAATTTTAGTGATTTTTATGTTGTTTCATCCAACAATCCATCTCAACTTTTCACATGTCACCGGATGAGGACCGAATTCGTTAAATTCTTCTCGTGCTAACATAAAAAATTCAAACAGTCAAAACTCCACCAAATCCTAATAAATTACTTCATCACCTGAATTATTCAATCACCTCTTAGCTTGCGCAGCAATTAATTAATCATTCCGCTTCTTTAAGAACCCAAAGACGATTCAGAAAACCTAGCTAATTAAGCTTGCACACCACCACTACTAAACTAAAGACAACAAGCATGCCAGGCGGCGATGAGACAAACAGTAGTGTGAAGGTGTACGGGGTATGGGGAAGCCCTTTTAGCAAGAGAGTGGAGATTGCTTTAAAGATGAAGGGCGTAGATTATCAATACATTGAAGAAGATCTCTTGAACAAAAGCTCTGATCTAATCAAGTACAACCCTGTCCACAAAAAGGTTCCTGTTCTCGTCCATAATGAAAAACCCATCGCGGAATCCATGGTCATCGTTGAGTACATTGACGAAACGTGGAAATCAGGTCCTGCAATTTTGCCAACTGACCCTTATGAGAGAGCCATGGCTCGTTTCTGGGCTGATTTCATATGGACCAAGGTAGTAATTAACACTCACTTACCATCTCTTATTTCCTGTGTTTTGTCGTTTTGTATCTTGCTCTGTTTATGTTGCAGATGAACTTTACAGCCGAAATTTTATTTATCAATCGCTGTTAATGCTTAAACTGGTATATATAAATATGTGTGTTTGTTGCATCACAGGTTATGTTGCCGTTTTGGGATGTGCTTTGGTCAACAGACGAGAATAAATTCAAGAAGTTGTCAGAAGAAGTCCGTGAGAATCTAAGGACCCTAGAGCAGCAGCTTGAAGGTGGGAACAAGAAATTCTTTGGAGGAGAGAGTGTAGGTTATGTGGACATAGAAGCCACCTTCTTAGCACTCTGGTTTGAAGCTCTTCAAGAGGCCACGGGGAAAGAAGTGTCAAAGCTTGATGACTTCCCTGTATTCTGCAAATGGAAGCATGTATTCTGTAACTGGAGCGTCGTAAGGGAAACCCTTCCTCCCAAGGATAAACTGGTCGCGCATTTCAGAGGTCGCTTTCAATCTCCGGAGAATGAATCCGCTTCTGCTTCCGAGTGAAGAAAGCTATCACCATATAAGTTGGCTACAGTTGATCCGGGCCCCAATCCCACAGTCTGTAAAGTAGTAAGCTGCCGTATAAACTCCTTCCTGTGATGAGAGAAAGACCCTCGTCCATTCATCCCACCTAAGCTGAAATGCTGCACTCTAGGTTAAAATCGCGGACCGAACCGGTTCTGGAAACATTAATCGAATTCCAATGAATGGCCCCCTGTCATACTCTACCGTTCGAATTTGATGGTGCTATTCTGATGTCAACTCAACACACATCATAACAATCTAACAGTTACGTTCTACACAGACCAGCCACTACTAAAATAGTGAACGGAACCACAATAGAAACAGGAGGGGTATAATATTATATTTATAAAACTATAGTATAAGATAATAAACCAGGCAGGCCGGGCTTAGTAGCGGGCTTAAAATTTTGCCGAAGTCTGACCCGGTTTTTCATTCGAGCCAGATTTGTTGTCCAAGCCCACCTAGAATTTTTTTTGGACAAACTTTTCGGGCTTTATTTTTGGTTCGGCCAGATTGGACCGTCGGGCCGGATCAGTGTTGATTAGGGCGCTCCACCTACCGGTTAAATTAAGGGAAATTTCATGAAATGTCACTATATTTTTGGCTAATTCATGAAATGCCACTAAAAAAAAGAAAGTCACAAAATGTCACTATATTTTTGTAAAAGTTCATAAAATGCCACTATAGTTATTGACCAGATGAAAAAAAAAAACAAAAATACCCCTACTAGTTAACAAAGTACTTTTAAAGTTCACAATATGCCACTTATTAAAAAATTCACAAAAATTAAAAAATTAAAATAATATATAAAAATTATAAGAAAATATAAAAATAAAAATATCATAAAATATTATAAACAAATATATATTTCATTTTTTAAAATTTATTCAGTACCATAACAAGAATATTGTATTCTAAACGAATGATTTATACCAATTTATTTCAATTTATACCAATTAAGTACCATAAATTATACCAAATAAGTACCATACCTTTTTAATTATTATTTTCTATCAATTTAAATTATTTGTTCAAAGTAAACTATTTTAAATTTTTAACTTATATTTTGAAATTTTAATTTTTAAAATTTATGTTCTATTATGCAGATAAGTTTAAATATTAGTAGAACAATTGATATAAATAATTTGTATATAACACAATATTTTTTTATGGTAATGAATAAATTTTAAAAAATGAAATATTTACGTGTTTCAATATTTTTAATTTTTTAATTTTTTCAATTTTAATAATTTTATTAATATTTATATATTATTTTTATTTTATTGTATTATGAATTTATAGGGAAATTCATGAAATGCCACTAAAAAAAAGAAAGTCACGAAATGCCACTATCTTTCCGAAAGATCCATGAAATGCCACTATATATGGAAAAAAGACAAAAAATACCCCTACTAGTTAACAAAGTACTTTTAAAGTTCACAGTATGCCCCTAAGTGTTAAAAATTAACAAATATCAAAATACAATTAAAATATAAAAAATATAAAAATTATAAAAATTTAAAAATTTTAAAAATGAAAATATTATTCATTATTAAAAAACAAATATTTCCTTTTTCAAAATTTATTCAATACCATAAAAAGAATATTGAGTTCTAAACAAATAATTTATACCAATTTTTCTACCAATATAGTACCATAATTTATACCAAATAAATACCATAATTTTTATCATACATTTTTTAATTATGATTTTCTATCAATTTAGATTATTTATTTCTTCAAATTAAATAATTTTTTTATATTCCTGATAAATTTGAAAAACTAAAATTTCTAAATATAATAATTTATTGGAAATAGAGCGACCGAGAATATATATAAATATATATATAACATTCAATATTAAATAGTAAAACTTGTTTGAAATGTAGAATAAAACGTTTTCAGAATAAAAATATGCAACTTATTCTTTTTTTTTTTGTTATCATTACTTGCTCCTAATAAGTTTCATATTATTATTTTGAAAATGTTTTATTTTACATTTCAAACAAGTTTTACTATTTAATATTGTATGTTACATATATATATATATATACTTCTCAGTCGCTCTATCTCAAATAAATTGTTATGTTTAGAATTTTAGGTTTTAAATTTTATTAGCAATATAAACAAAATAATTTACTTTAAGAAATAAATAATATAAATTGATAGCAAATAATAATTAAAATTGTATGATAAAAATTATGGTACTTATTTGGCATAAATTATGGTACTAAATTGGTAGAAAAATGGTGTTTATTGTTTGAACTCTATTCTTTTTATGGTATTGAATACATTTTTAAAAAAATGATTTTTTAACATTTAATGATATTTTAATTTCTCAATTTTTTTTTAAAAATTTTTATAAATTTTTTTATAAATCTTTATTGTATTTTGATATTTTTGTCAATTTTTAACACATAGGGGCATATTGTGAACTTTAAAAGTACTTTGTTAACTAGTAGGGGTATTTTTGTCTTTTTTCCATCTATAGTGGCATTTCATGGACTTTTCGGAAATATAGTGGCATTTTGTGACTTTCTTTTTTTTAGTGGCATTTCATAAATTAGCCAAAAATATAGTGGCATTTCATGAAATTTCCCAATTTTTTATGATTTTTGTGAATTTTTTAACACTTAGGGGCATATTGTGAACTTTTAAGTACTCTGTTAACTTGTAGGGATATTTTTGTCTTTTTCAATCTGGTCAATGACTATAGTGGCATTTCATGGACTATTACGAAAATATAGTGACATTTTGTGACTTTATTTTTTTTGAAGCATTTCATGAATTAGCTAAAAATATAGTGGCATTTTATAAAACTTCCCTTAAATTAAAAGTTAGACAAGAGAAGTCTGTGCAAAATAAAAAATCTAGTGAAAAAAGAGAATAAATTTTTTCTACAAATACACGCGGAACAATAATAAAATTCAAAATGTTACGACTTACAAAATATAAGAGTGAAAATAAAAGAAAATTATACTTGTTCATCATAATTCATCCTCTTCAAAACAAGATGTGTCATGAATATATTTTGGTAAACTTTAAATTTATGTTTTACATTTGGTGTGTCAGTGCGAAGTGAATCTTATGTTTAAGTAAAATGAATCAATAGTGTTACAGAAGTGAATTTTATGTTTGCGTAAAATGAACTAGTAATGTTATAAAGGTGAATTATTTTATGCTATAAAATTCAGTTTGAAATTATAAAAGTTTTCTATACATTGTGATGTGTTAGTACAAAGTGAATCTCATGTTTACGTAAAATGAATCAACAATAAAAATTGCACAAAATCATACGGAGGGGTAGACGAACTTTGTCGGCGCCGTTTGGTTTCTTTCAATGTTAGGGCGGTGGCCACATCTCGCGGCTCTCTATTATCACGCTACTCTCTCTTATCGTCTTGCTCCTGTCGCTGCCTCTTATGGACCCTCACGAACCCAGTTGAAAGATGGCCAAGACTTATGGCGCCGCATCCTTTCCCGAATTGATGAGCACGGAGAATGCGGCCGATAAAATTAGGACCACGGACCAATCCATTGTTTTTGGTTTATCTTTCAGGAAAGCTGTTTTGGGCTCGCCATCTTCGGTGCACCCTTGGAATTATCAGGATGACGGGTGGGATGACCTTTCAGAAGATGAAGATGAGGGAATGGAAGATGATGATCCGAAGTGCCCCACAATTAGTATCACAAAAGAACAAAAGCGTAAGTACAGATTTCCCGGCGAGACGCGATTATTATTAAATTGCTTGGGAAGAATCTCCCTATGAACATTCTGTATGATCGCCTGAAGGGTAGATGGAAAACCCAGGGAGATTTTGCCATGGATGACCTTACCAATGGTTATTTCAGACTTACGTTTGCTAATCCTGATGATGTACGGTATGTACCTTCGGAGGGCCCCTGGCCCAGCATGGACCATTATCTCACGATTAGACGGTGGAGACCAAACTTTAATGCAAATACCGAAGCCATATCCAGTATGGAGGTTCTTGTTCGTTTCCCTGAACTTCCAAGTGAATACTATAATGAAGATTTCTTGGCTATTCTTGGTTCCAAAATCGGTAAGGTCAAGAGAATCAACTTGACGTCGTCAGCTTTTGGAAAGTCTCAGTTAGCTAGAGTAGCGATGGAAGTTGATTACCAAGCCGCTCATTGCCAAGTACAGGTTTCGTAGACGTACCATGAAAGTGGAATACGAAGGGCTCCATCTGGTTTGTTTTTCCTGCGGATGCTATGGGCATAGGGATTATGAGTGTTCGTTTAGAGAACCGGATTGTCAAGTCCAGCAGGAGAGCATCAGATTAGTTCAGGATTCTCCAAAGGAGCCTAACCATGTTGTTTCTGACTATGGGGAATGGATGGTCCCCAAGAAGAAAAAAGTGGCAAGGAATAAGCAGAGACCGGTTGTGAAAGATCAGCACGATGCTAATAACCCTTCATTGCCCAGCACACCTGGTAATGGTATAGTTACTGACCCTGCCCTGATTTCTCCTAAATCAAAACCGGCAGGGAAATTCAATGGTAACAATGTGGTCCAAAATTCTAAGAGTGATAAGGTTTCAACACCTTCGACAGCCCAAGGTAACTCTCATCGTAATTTCAACTCTCGAGATCCCTTGATGGAGAATGTTGACCGCAATGCTCTACATTCAGGCACTAGTGCTTTTGAATCCATTTCGAAGGCATATTCTCTGCGGAGGAAAGCTGATTCTGGGAAGGATGGTTTCTAATTTTAGTCCTACTACGTATTTATGTGATGAAGATTCTTTTGTGGAATGTTAGAGGAGCTCTCAAGGCCAGTTTCACAGAGCTATCAAGGATTTACTTTCCTCTGTTCGGCCGTCTGTCATTGCGTTGATGGAACCTAGAATCAGTGGGGATGCCGCTGTTCGTATTTGCGATAAGTTTAAGTTTGATCACGTGTTCAGGGTTGAGGCTGTAAGGTTTTAGCGGGGGTATTTGGCTTTGCTGGAACGCTCCCGTTGAGATTCAAATACTAAATTCCAGCCAGCAGTTTATCCATTGCGAGGTCAAAAATGGACATCAAAAGTTTATGCTCACGGTAGTTTATGCTAGCCCTGTCCCTAGTCAAAGAGTTCAATTGTGGCATGAACTCAATGGTATTAGCTCCACTTTCAATTCGTCTTGTGTCATTGGAGGAGACTTCAATGCTACCTTTTTTCCCAAGGACAAAATGAACTCCAAGGTTAGGAAATGTGGTATTGATCAGCACTTTCTGAATTGGTTCCTTGAAAGAGGTCTCATTGATATTGGAGCAGTTGGGGTCCCCTTTACTTGGTCAAATGGTTTTCATAAGGCTGTGTTAGATAGAATTCTGGGTTCGGTTCTATGGCGCAACGAATTTCCTGATGCCACAGTTGAAAATCTCCCTTGATTTGCATCTGATCATGGGCCCATAGTGCTGTCGCTCGAGAGGAGGAATATCAATAACAGCAGTATCAAACCATTTCGATTCGTAGCTTCCTGGTTTTCTCATCCAGATTTTAGAAATATGGTATCTCAGAGTTGGGGTAACAGTGGTGATCTTGGGAATAATCTGTTTAATCTGAGTTCTGTGTTGCGCAGGTGGAATCGGTTTGTTTTTGGCCATATCCAGCTCAACATTAATCGTACTAAGGCCAGGTTGAGGGGTATTCAGAGAGCTAGAGATTTGGGTAGGGGAAATCATTTGGCGGGTTTGGAAGTTAAGCTTTCGTGTGAATTGGATGAATGGCTTCGAAGGGAGGAAGCCCTTTGGTTTCAAAAATCCAGAGAACAATGGATTTGTCTGGGTGATAGGAACTCGACCTATTTCCACACCAAAACCAACATTAGACGCAATAGGAATCGTATCCTGAAACTCCTTGACTCTGATGGATGTTGGGTTACTGAGAGCAACGACCTTTGTGCCCTGGTTACTGATCATTTTTGCAACCTTCTCTCTTGCTGTGACAGTACCACTATCCCTATGGAATTTAATGATTTCCCCCTCATCTCTCAGGAGGCTAGTATTTCCCTCTCGAGACCTGTTGCCATAGAGGAGGTTACTCATGCTCTGCGCAGCATGAAACCTTACTTCGCGCCCAGGATAGATGGATTTCCAGCTGGATTCTTTCAGCAGTTCTGGAACAAGATTGGCAATGAGGTTTTCCAGTTTATCTAAAGATCCTTTGAGGACTGTTCAGTCCATCCCAACATCAACCGTACAATTCTGGCCCTCGTCCCTAAGGTGGAGATGCCTACTTTTGTTGCTCAGTTTAGGCCGATTTCGCTTTGTCAGGTGCAATACAAGTTGCTGGCTAAAACAACTGCTAACAGGTTAAAACCGTTCATGGCTCACTGGGTATCGACTAATCAATCCAGCTTCGTTCCCGGCCGAAAGATTTTTGATGACATTGTTCTCGCTCAAGAGGTTGTCCACTTTATGCATATTACCAGTTCTAGAAAAGGCTATGTGGCTATGAAAGTCGACCTTACGAAGGCCTATGACCGTCTTTCCTGGAGTTTTATTGGTGATACTTTGAAGTGCGTGGGGATTCCTGAGCGACTTAGATCGCTGCTTATGTGCTGTATCACCACGACGTCTTTCCAGGTGAGTTGGAATGGCGGTTTGGGAGAAGAGTTTAAGGCGGGTAGGGGTATTCGACAGGGAGACCCGCTTTCTCCGTTTCTGTTTGTATTATGTTTGGAAAGACTGTCACAGCTGATTAATAAAGCGGTAGCTTGCAAGGAGTGGAGACCCCTTTCCATGGGACATGGTGGCAATGCATTATCCCATTGTTTTTTCGCGGACGATTTAGTGCTTTTCGAAGAAGCTACCCCTGGTCAAATTTGTATAATGCGTGCCTGCCTTGACGAATTCTGCAAAGCCTCTGGATAACTGATTAGTTTTGAAAATTCATCATTGTTACTTTCAAGGAATTTAAGCCATGAAAGGGCCAGGATTCTTAGTTCTGAAGCTGGCATGCCGGTTGTTAGGGATTTCGGAAGATATTTGGGAGTTCATTTGCAACAAGGTAAATATTAGAGGATGATTCATGAATATGTTGTTGATAAGATCAGAAACCGGCTCGCAGGCTGGAAAGCGAGAACTCTCTCCTTTGCTGGAAGGGTCTGTTTGGTTAAGAGCGCGATCCAGTCCATTCCCATCCACATAATGCAGTGTCAGGTTATTCCTGCTTCAATTTGTGAGGAGATTGGCAGATTGTGCAGAAGCTTCGTGTGGGGGCATGATCCAGAGGTTCACAAATTTCACACGCTTGCTTGGGATCAATTATGCAAGAGTAAGGACCAAGGTGGCCTTGGACTCAGAAAAACCCATCTGATGAACCAAGCATGTTTTGGCAAACTAGTCTGGAATATCATTGCGAAACCTGGCGGTGTTGTGCGAAATTTTCTGTTAAACAGGTATCCCAACCCAAACTCTAACCGATGCTCTTCTACATGAAGATACATGCGCAAAATGAGTTACATATTCCAGCATGGGGCACGCTGGGTCATTAGCAATGGCCAGAAAGTAAAATTCTGGTGTGACAAATGGTTGCTTAATTCAAATCTTTTACGGGAAGCTGTCACAGAAGTCCTGGAGCAGTATTTGGAAGAATCTGTCTCAGAATATTGGTCTGGAAAAGAGAGGATGTGGGATAAGATATTCAAGTACTTACCTTTGAGTCTGAGGCCCAAATTCAAAAACATCAAGGTATTTCCTAACTCCGGAGATGATTTCTTAACCTGGGATCCTTCTCCTACAGGTGATTATAATGTCAGGTCGGCATATTAGCTTTTGAGCAAGATTAATGAGCAGGAAAATTCCATGGATGCTAACCAGACGGACGGTGTGTTTAGTAGGATCTGGCACATTCATGCTCAAGAGAGGATAAAAAATTTTATGTGGTAGCTAGTATTGGGCAAGCAATTGTCTAATTTTAGACGATTCCAACTGGGTTTTACAAGAGACCCTACTTGTCATTTTTGTGGAGGTGTGGAAACTGTTGAACATATTGTGCGTTTCTGCCCTATTGCTATGCGAATTTGGAATAGATTAGTTGATTCTTCTTCGAGACACCATTTCTTTAACTCATAATTTAAGCGGTGGATTGAATCAAATTTGTCCCATGCGAAGGCTAAGTTTATCAGATTCAAATGGAATATGGTGTTCTCCATTGTTTGCTATCTCCTTTGGAATTGGCGCAACAGGAGGGTCTTAGGCAACAAGCACATGAATTTTATTCCTCTCAGATTGGTGATACTTTCATGCTATCAGAATAAAGAAGCTTGGAATCCAGACACCAGCGCTGTCATGGCAGCATATTGGAGTTGGGCCACTAGCCCAGCCCATCACCTTAATATTATTGTTATTGTGTGTTATTTCATTATTAAGCTTATTCTGATTTGGTAGTTTAGATTCCCTTTATCTTAGGGATTTTATTTCTTTATCAGTTTTTATCTTCTAGGTAGTTTTTATCTCTGTTTTGGTTATATAAACAGATAGACAAGCTTGTACTTCATTAATTCAATACGTTCAATACAATCAAAGGTTTTACATTTGTTCAATCCTTCAAACACTACTCTCTCGCATTACATATGTGTTCCTATATACAAGAATTCTAAGATGGTATCAGAGCTTTAGGAAATTCTATATTACTTGCGGCTATGACAGAGAAATCAGGGAAAGGGAAGAATGAGATGGATCCTCCTGCAGGAGTTGGGAGTTCCTCCATTGACATCAACGACCCTATCTTTGTTCATGCGGCAGAGAACCCGGCATTGAATCTCGTCCAGAAGTTTGAAGGCACAGATTTTCTGGGATGGAGATTCGACATGGTCACAGCCCTGAAAACCAAGAACAAATACAGTTTTGTTACAGGCAAGGTAAAGAAGCCAGACGAAACTGATAGCATCAGATATGCTTCTTGGGAAAGGGCCAATTCGCTGGTTGTAAGATGGATTAAAAACTCACTTGGAGGCACTGTCTTGCAGAGTGTGCGATATCTAGATGATCCCAAAGAAATATGGGATACTCTTTCACGCATGTATGAACATTCTAACCATGCTGTTATACATGCTTTAAAGAGGGAATTAGCAGAAGTCAAGCAGAATGAATTATCTGTAGCAGAATACTTTAACAAATTAAAAACAGTATGGGGGCAGCTAGAGCAGGCTAAACCAGCACAACGATGTTCTTGTGGCAATTGTACTTGCAATGTTAACAAGTCAATAAAAGAGGCAATTGAGAGTGACAGGCTTGTTCAGTTTCTGATGGGTCTCAACCGAAAATACTTATCCATCAGAGGACAGATCTTAGCCATGGAAAACCCACCAGATGTAGAGAAAGCCTTCTCTTTGGTAATGCAAGAGGAAGAACAGAGAGGAGGGCAAACCTCAAATGAAGATGCAACGTCTTTTACAGTCACAGACCACCACCACAGACAGCAAGTACAAGAACACAAAACCCTAGAATCGACACAGATAAGAAAAGGGCAGAAAAATTAGTTTGCTCTTACTGTAAAAAGAGTGGACATTTGGGAGAAAACTGTTACCAGAAGTTGTTTTGCGGGTATTGCAAGAAGAATGGTCATGTTGAAGCCGACTGTTTTCATCTCCATGGGAAGGAGAATGTTCTCTCCCGCAGGAAAAAGGTTTTTGCACACAATGTCAACTTAGAAGAACAAGAACAGTCAACTTCCGACAGTGGGTTTACAGCTAAACAGATGCAACAACTATCAGAGATGATTCGCAATGCTACCAATGCAACCTCATCGACAAAATCAGAAGAGCTCAGCTATAGCAACTTTTCAGGTAATCAAATCTATCATGAAAAGCTTTGTCTTACTAGTTCTCGTAGCTTATTTGACGGTAATTGGATAATCGATTCGGGATCAACGGATCATATTTCTGGAGACAAAGCGAAATTTGAAACCCTAAAACCCTTGCGAATTGGAAAAAATATAATCTTACCGGATGGGCGGCCTCATAGCGTGAAACAGATAGGAAGTGTTAGGGTTTCGAACCGATTATTGCTCACGGATGTCCTTTATGTGCCCGAATTCCAGTTCAACTTGCTTTCTGTGAAGAAATTGACAGAGAACCGTGATTGTGCTTTGACATTTCGTGGTGAGTTTTGTTTGCTTCAGGACCCGTCGACGGGGATGACTGAGGCGTTTGGACGGGGGCGACACGGCTTGTATGTTCTGGAGTTGGGCGCAACGACCAGGGCTGATGCAGAATTGGGCCGTGTCAATCCAAAGGCGGAGCAGTCCACTAGCCAGAAGACGCTGGGCCAGGAAGTGTTGGGCCAGAATTTGGCTTGTAATAAGGCAGTAGGCTTAGAGATCAGTCACGGTTTTTTTGTTTCAGCTAAAGCTAGAGCTTTACATTTTAAACTTGGACATGTACCCTACAAAAACTTGTTACAATGGGTTTAATAAAGCAGTCAGATTTCCGTTCCAATTATGCTTGTGATATATGTTATAAAAGCAGAGCTCGGAGGTTACCGTTTGATGATTCGTTTATTAAAACTGAGCGAGCTTTTGAGATGATCCATGTCGATGTATGGGGTCCTTTCAAGGTTGAAACTACAATGGTTACAGTACTTTGTCTGTTTTGTGGATGACTTTCACAAGGACGACTTGGGTGCATCTTATAAAACAAAAGGGTATGGCTTGGGAAACACTTGTTAGTTTTATAGCCATGGTGGAGCGGCAATTTGACACCAAAATCAAAGTTGTTCGATCAGATAATGCAAAAGAGCTTGGCAGTTCTAATGAAGGGAATTCTTATTTTTCTATGAAGGGAATTCTACATCAGACAACCTGTGCTCATACACCTCAGCAAAATGCGGTGGTAGAAAGAAAACACAGGTATCTACTTGAGACTGCCAGAGCTCTATATTTTCAGTCCAATGTTCCTCTTGTTTTTTGGGGAGAGTGTATATTGCATGCTGCATATTTGATCAATAGGCTACCTTCCAAGGTACTCGGAGGGAAAACTCCTTTTGAAGCTTTACATGGGAACAAGGTCGTCTATGATGATATCAAGACTTTTGGTTGTTTATGCTACAAAACAGTTGTGCACCCCAAAGACAGTAAGTTCAGTCCCAGAGGAGAGGCTTGTGTTTACCTTGGCGAAGCACCAAGAAAGAAAGGGCACAAGGTTTTGAGTCTACAATCTCAGGTGGTAGAAGTTTGCAGAGATGTAAGATTTCATACGGACAAGTTTCCTTATGCCGATGATACACATACCAAATTCTCTTCACATAACCTTCCTCCTTGTGATGTATCTCCTGTTCTTTTTGATGATGACACACGGGAGTCTACATCTCCATGTTACACCCGTGCAGAGTGACAACACGGAACAAGATGTACAGATTCGTCGGTCTAGCAGGGAAACTCACAGACCCATCTACCTACAGGATTATGTCTGCCACAATGTTTTTCAGGAACTGCTTGATGACAGAGTTTACAGGAAAGATGCTTTTCCTGGTAGCCTTATTCATGGATGTGAGACTCTCACACAGCTTACACCAACACTAGTATAGCTTGCTGTCCAGCTCTCAGGTGGGCGCGCACAGGATATGAAGGAGCCTCCGAATTATAAGGAGGCATCTAAACATGCGCATTGGCGAAAGGCTATGAATGAGGAGTTGCAAGCTCTGGAGAATAATATGACATGGAAGGTTATCGATTTGCCACGAGGAAAAAAGGTGGTAGGGTGTAAGTGGGTTTATAAAGTGAAGCTTAAGTCTGATGGAACTCTCGAGAGGTATAAAGCCAGATTAGTGGCTAAGGGTTTCACACAGTGCCATGGTCTGGACTACACGGAAACTTTTTCCCCCGTTGTTAAGCTTACCACCATACGTGCTCTCATTGTTGTTGCTCTAAGCAAAGGATGGGTGATCAATCAGTTGGATGTGAATAATGCTTTCCTACATGGGGATTTGGATGAAGAAGTTTACATGCGTCTCCCTGATGGGCTTAAAGTAGAGGGAAGAAATAAAGCTTGTCTGTTGAAGAAGTCCTTATATGGCCTTAAGCAAGCATCTCGACAGTGGTTTTCCAAATTGGCAGGTTTTCTTCATACCCTTGATTTTCAGCAGTCCAAAAATGATTATTCTCTTTTCTACAAAGATACTTTAAGAGGTAGAATTTTTGTTGCGGTCTATGTGGATGATATACTTGTTGTGGGAGTGTGTCAAGAAGAGGTTGATCATATCAAAAGCGCTTTAGATCTCAATTTCAAGATCAAGGATTTGGGGTCTCTACGTTTTTTCTTGGGTATTGAGTTCCTTCCTACTGAAGGAGGGTATGTTTTATCTCAACGACAATACTGCTTGGATCTTATAGAGGAGTTTGAGTGTCATAAGCGGCGCATTGCGCAAGGGCCCATGATCGTTGGAAAGCCTTTGTTAGCAGATGACGGTAATTATCTCCCAGATCCTACTATCTATAGAAGACTTGTCGGCAAACTCAATTACCTGTCTAACACTCGTCCGGATATTAGTTTCACAGTTCAGAATCTGAGTCAGTTCATGCAAGCACCAACTGATGTTCATATGGAGGCTGCATTACATGCACTTTGTTACATACGAGGGACGATTAATTATGGTCTTGTTCTTGCTCACCAACAGTCTCCACCATTACAGCTTGTTGCTTATTGTGATTCCGATTGGGCCGCTTGTCCGAATACTAGGAAATCTGTGTCTGGTTATTACATTTTCCTCGGGCACAGTCCTATCTCTTGGAAAACTAAGAAACAGGGTTCTGTCTCACTCTCCAGTGCAGAAGCAGAATATCGTTCTCTTCGACGCGTTACAGCAGAACTCACTTGGCTCACTCGGTTACTGTCTGAACTTGGTGTCGAGGGCATCGAACCGGTACCAATCAAGTGTGATAATCAGTCTGCGATTCATATTGCTCGTAATCCGGTATTCCATGAACGCACCAAGCACATTGAAATCGACTGTCACTTTGTCCGCGAACAGATACAACGGGGTCTTGTTGAGATCTCTTATACACATTCATCCACTCAGTTGGCAGACATGTTGACGAAAGTTTTACCAGGGACGAGATATCAGAACCAGCTATCACGAATGGGAATGCGGGCTGTCTCTCCTGACAAGCCTTGTTAAACCAGTTTACCTACGGCTTGCGGGGGGGTATTGGAGTTGGGCCACTAGCCCAGCCCATCACCTTAATATTATTGTTATTGTTGTGTTATTTCATTATTAAGTATGTTCTGTTTTGGTAGTTTAGATTTCCTTTATCTTAGGGATCTTATTTCTTTATCAGTTTTTATCTTCTAGGTAGTTTTGATTTCTGTTTTGGTTATATAAACAGATAGACAAGCTTGTACTTCATTATTCAATACGTTCAATACAATCAAAGGTCTTACATTTGTTCAATCCTTCAAACACTACTCTCTCGCATTACATATGTGTTCCTATATCAAGAATTCTAAGATAGTTTTTATCTCTGTTTTGGTTATATAAACAGATAGACAAGCTTGTACTTCATTTATTCAATACGTTCAATACAATCAAAGGTTTTACATTTGTTCAATCCTTCAACACTACTACTCTCTCGCATTACATATGTGTTCCTATATACAAGAATTCTAAGACAACAACAACCTGGAAGGATAGTGATCCTAAGCTTTTGAAATGGAAGCCCCCTGACCATGGTTTTGTCATGTTTAACATTGATGGGGCTACCAATTTTAATACGAATACCGCCTCTGCTGGGGGTGTATGCCGGAACCATGAAGGATATTGGGTACTGGGTTTTGTGTCTTCTTTCAGAAATCTAGGTGCTCTCCATGCGGAGGCTATGGCCTTGCTCCATGCTCTTTCGATCTCGAAGCTCCGGGGTATGTCCAATGTGGTTTTCTGCTCAGTTGGTTCAGATGATGGAGAGTATCCCAGAGCATCATGTTCTTCGACCTTTAGTTATTGAGTGCAGTACTCTTCTAAAGACAGGAAGTAATTGGAAGTTAGTGTTTAGTCCCCGTACTTGTAATGGTATAGCCGATTGTATTGCTAAGTCAAACATCCTTGATGACTTTGGACTCTCTGTCCTTTATAGTCCTCCCTGTTGCATAAGGGAACAGCTTTATAAAGATCTCAATGATATAAATAAAGTTTGATGAGGCCCAGCCTCCGTTTTTTACCAAAAAAAATGAATCAACAATATTATAAAAGTGAATTATTTTTTGGTATAAAATAAACTATTTTCTCCTCCACGAAGGGAAGATGATGCTTCGTGGAGGGGCAAAATCGCCACCTTTAAACACCCACATTCCCTAATTTCCATTTTTTTTTGTTACCTCCGGCCGCTTTTCCTCCCTCTCTGTGTATATGAGTTTGTGTTTCCCAGTTCCGTGTGAGTTTCCGTTTCTCCTCGCTTCAATCCAACTTCAACATATAATAGGGATTTCACGACAAGCACATCCTCCATACGAGATTCAAGTGAGAAATCACCATGAGAAATGAGAAATGAGAAATCATCCGGCGCATTCACAAAACAGATTTTCTTTTTAAAAAATGAAGAGGGGTGTCAAAATCGGGTTTTGGGTCGGGTTGAGCTCAACCCGAACCCGACCCGAAAATGGTTTAGGTCAACCCGAATCCGACCCGAACCCGGAGTGGGTTATATTTCTTCAACCCGAACCCGCAGTGGGTCGACCCAAACCCGACCCGCTTTTTTAAAATATTTTTTATTTTTTAAATTTTGGATTATTTAATAAATAATATAATACTTTAATATTAATTAATTATTATGTATTATAATTAATCATAATTTGTCGATTCATTGTTTATTTAGTCATAAATTAATCATTAAACACTAATTTAATCATTAAATATAACATATTTTCTATTTTTAATTAATTATTTTTCGGGTTGGGTTGGCGGGTTCAACCCGAACCCGAAACGGGTTTCAACGACCCACCCGAACCCGACCCGAAAATCATTTCGGGTCAAAAATCTCAACCCGAACCCGGATTTTTACAGGTCGGTTTCGGGGGGTTTCGGTTCGGTCAAGATTGACATCCCTAGGTGGAGAACATGTTTCTTGTTCACCAGCCATCACAAGTAGAGGATAAGTTTAATAGTTTCATTTTAGAAATCCTCTCTCTCTAATCAGGGCGAAGACAGGGGCGGGTGGGTTTTCGGCCTCCCAACTCCCTCGGGTACATGTTTATATCAGTTTTAGCTTTTTTGTTACATAGTTTATTTATGTTATTAGGCATTTGTTTGTCCCCATAAAATTTTGTAAATATCACCATGATATCACTGAATTCTATTTATTATCAATTTTATTTCTATTAATATGTAATATTTGTTCTAGAATTATATTTTAAAAAATCATGTTTCGACTATAGTAGATAAGAAAATTCTTTATATTTTTATTTTAGCAACATAGTCTAAAGTAAAACGGATTATTATGTCAGTCTTAGTAATTATGTATCCCTACCATCCATAATACAAGTGTTTTTAGCTTTTTAATTATTACAGATTTCGTAAATTAAAATAAAATTAGAATTACTCAAAATAATTTTTAGATGAAGTTTTTAGGAAAGAAACTACTAGTTTTAAATTATTATTCTATATTATTAGGATCAACATATAATTTTGTATACCCACTTTTTAAAACGAGGAATAAAAAAAGGTGAAACAAACTTTTTTATTTATTAGTTTATATATTTCAATTTTAATGTAATTTTTATGTCAAACTATATATCTATTATCAATGTTTAAAATAGAATTATAAATATTAAAAATTTATATCAGTTTAAAAATTAATAGTTAATTTTAAAATATTAATTAAATATTACTAAAAAGTTCTCATCCCCTTAGAAAAATTTCCTGACTCTGTGCCCCTGTATCTAATGGAATTTTTCTACCAGCAAAGAAAATCAAATCATGAGAACGATAGAAAGAAAAATCACCATGCGTTCTTGCTCTGACAACTTTCCAGTATAGCATCTATCATTGATCTGTTTGATTGGAACAACAGTTCGTCTCCATTTCCCATGGTAAACCGTTCCATATGTGTCGAAACCCAACTCTCTTAATTCTTCAAGATCACTGTTCTTGATAATCATCTATAAGAAGGGGATAAGTGATTTATCACTTCAGAGGCGTAGATACAAGGAATGAATGAAAAGAGAATAAGATGTGTAAAGCATGTTGTTCACTACCTAGGGTTCTCTCCTCCTCCTCTAGGATGAAGACGAGAGCTGGAAGAGAATTAACTTAGGCAGGTTAGGAAAAGAAATAAATTACTAATCTCACCTTAACATGAATAGACAAAATTACCCGTTCTCTATATTAGAACCCGCTAGATTCTAATTCGCTTTTTTTTTTTTTTTTTGTCAAAATCCCTCTCAACTTCTATATTTTTCTGTATTTTCCCTATGCAATTTGAAAATCAGAAATAGATAAACTTTGCCCCAGCTTAAAAAATGTATCTAACATATTGAGAAACAAGTTGAACATAGCTAATTAAATAATGTCATTGTTTTAGTCAAATTCTTGTATTCCGATGTTAAATATTGTAAATTAAAATTTCACTATGAGTTTATAAAAAACAAATTATGAGAAATAAGTAAACCCTTACATTGTGAACAATTTCTTTATATTAGTAATAATATTTGAAAACAAGATTAGATGTCTTAGAATTATTTTAATTTAAGTAAATTATTATCAATTTCAAAGTAAATATAAGTTACAACATTAAAAATTAAATTAACTGATGATAAAACTACCTATTAGAATTTTAAACACATTGCACATTCATCTAATTTCATTATCATAGTTATGTAAAACAAGTTATAGTTCAGGTATATCTAAGACATACTTCAATGATGACTAAATACTATATTCGATTGAACAAAAATCTTACGTGGATGATTAAACATTAAACTTCAATGACTTATTGTAAAAAATAATAATTATATAGCTAAAATAATAACTAACCTATATGATTACAAGCAAATAAATTAAATTGTGTATACACATAAATAAAATATTTACTATTCAGTTATTATATTATTATATATATGTATGGTGTTTGTTTTGTAATCATATTTTAGTTAATATAGTCATTATATAAATATTTAGGTCTTTTAAACTTTTCAGCCAGTTAATGTTTTAGAATTTGAAATAAAAAACTTAAACTTAAATTTTATTTTTGTAATTTTAGTATTTTTAATTATCTTTAATTTTTAATATGTTATTATAAACATTTATTTTATTATTTACAAAATTAAATAATATAAAATACTTTGGCAGAACTAGTCATGTGGCTCTATACAAGCTTTTTCTGCGTTGGAAAATTGGTACTAAAAAAAAAAAATCAACCTCTCACTTAGCTGGAATCGATTCAAAAGAAAATTGTTCAAAGGTCCATTATTCTCTGTCTGTTGCGGACTAGAAATTATTGACTGTAGACACGGATTATGGAAAATTAATTATGGTGCGTTCACCTCGAGGTGAGGAAACGGAATGAAATCATGAAAGAGAATGGAAATGAAAGGAAATGGATTCCTCCGAATTAAGAAGTCTGTTTGATTCTAACACGGAAACAGAATAGAATTTTCAATGATTGTCTTTATTTTGTTTGGTTCCAAACAGAGAAGGGTTAATACTTAATTACATTATGAATAATATATAAAAAAAGTTTCAAAAAATGTTATGTATTGTCTATATATATATAATATACTAATTTTTTAAATTATATAGTATTTAAGTTATTAATAATATTCATTAATATATATTCTAAATAATATTTATTTGAATTGTGAATAATATAAGTAAATATTTATATAAATTTATATAACAATATATTAATATTTTTCAATTTTTATATATTTAAATTTTAAATAATTTATTAATATTATTTAAAACATTCAATTAAATTGTAAATAATATATATAATATTTTTATATTATAATATATATATATAAATATTTTAACTTTATAAACATATATATAATACTTTTTTATCTTTATAACATTAAGTATAATAAATTTTTTATTAATATAATATATCTTATATATCATATTTGTTCATATTTTTTCAAATATATATTATATATCATATTTGTTCATATTTATTTAAATTATAATACTATGTATCCTGATTATATATTTCCCTTTCTTCCCCTCTTCTTCTTTTCGCCTTTTCTTTTCGTTCCCTTTCCCTCCTTTTCTCTCTCTATTCTCTTCGTCTTTGTTCCTTTTTTTCCCACACCTTCCTTTGCTCTTGCCCCCCTCTCACCCCTTTCGCATTGTCCATGTAAAGTTTCATCAATTTTGGACAACGTTTAAGCATGTTTAAAGCTAAATTACGAAAAAAAACAGTGGTATTTTGTGAATTAGAAACTTAAACAGTGGTATCTTGTGAATTTTTCCATATTTATTTATTTTAAAGATGATTGTAAGGGTAGGAGGGAGGAAAGGGGGAATACTTTTCCCTAGGATTTGGGGGGTTTGAAACTTGAAGTGAGGGAAAGGAAATTGCTGAAAACACAAACCAAACAACCATAAAGGGAATGATTTTGTTTCCCTTTATTGATTACCCCGAAATGATCGCACCTGGTTTATGAGGTCGTCCGTACTTTATTATAGGATAGAACAAATTTTTATCTTATACTTGTATGAAAAAAACGGATGGTTAAAATAGGCATACTTTGTGATTTTCGCTATGTGAAGAGTTAAGGAAGAATGAGTTTCACAAAAGGTGGATAATTTAGATCTGTGACTTTTGTATTTTAAAATATGGTTTCTTATAATGTGATTTTAAATATATTTTTTAAATTATTAAAATGGGCATATTTTAACTATAAAAAATATAAATTAAAAATTGGGAAAATTACATCCCCACCCATGGGGTTTAGCGAAATTACATGTCGCACCCATGAGGTTTGGGAAATTACTTTGCCCACCCACCACGTTTACAACGTTTTTCATCCGTCAACCAAACTTCAATTTCCGTCCATGCTTGCCACATGTCACGCCCTCATTAGTCCCTCTTACTTCCGGTTTTGTTTCTAAAAAAAACACTTGAAGACCGGTTCAACCCATTATCTGATCCTTCCCTTCTCGTCTCGTCGATCTACATCCCTTCCCTTCTCGTCTTCTCGACTGGGAACCATAAGCTCCAACAAATCGAGCAGATGACGCCTGATTTTGGCTGCACTTCGTCCATACTTGACTCGCTTATTCGATTCGCTTCCTGGTATTCTCCTTCTTCGATTTTCTTGATTTGTTGTGCGATAACCCTAATCCCCAAAACTTCTCCATCTCTGCTAATCGCGGACAGTGTTTGCTCGATTTTGCCTGCATGTTCACTCTCATTGGCTCTTTTGGTCGATTCGCTGCCTGGTATTCTCCTTCTTTGATTTTCTCGATTTGTTGTGCGGTAACCCTAATAGTGACGGATGCGCTGGTGTTCTCCTTCTTCGTTTTCACTTGAGAGCGACTGGATATTTTGGTGTACTGTTGTGGTTATGTGGTTACATTTCTGGTACAACCTCGTCGATGCCCTATTGTTCTCTATCTGGGGGAATTTGTTTGATAGTCTTGACGCACTGAATCTGGGGGAATTTGTTACGTTTGACAGTCTCACCACACTGAATCTATTGCCTTTGCTACGTGTTCTGGTTTGATTTCTTCTGTAACAAGGCTGTTGACAGTGGTGTATGTATGATTTACTAGATTTACCTTTGTTGAAGCAGTTTTTGGTACCGATTTGATAAGTGATCAGTTTTGTATCGGCATGTGAAGTCCTTGTTGCTCCTGCCCACTTGTGATGCTGGTTGGTTATCTGAATTGCTCCATTAGGTTGTTTATCTGGTTTTTTACTAACACCACTGCTATAACTGCAATGATGATGGGGCATTATGGTTTGATGTGTTCTGATGTTACAATCAAGACGTGTTCTGGTTTGATTTCTGTAAAAAGCCCCTTGACAGTGGTGTAGGTATGATTTACTAGAGTAACCTGTGTGAAGCGGTTTTTTTTACTAGTTTGATAAGTGATCAGTTGTAGCGGCATTGTCAAATCCCTTGTTGCTCCTACCCACTTGTGATGCTGGTGATCTGAATTGCTCCATTAGGTTGTTTATCTGGTTTTTCTACTAACACCACTGCTATAACAACATGATGATGGGGCATTGTGCTGAGTCTGAGCTGCTTTTCATATGGTTATTTATCTCTGAAATGTCCATGTTGATTTATAATAGGTAACTCTTCTGTGATATGTCATCCTCCAGCAGTAGAAACAGTGAAAGTCTGTTTATATTTGAGAGTATCAAGTGCAAGTGCAGAAAGAATGCCAAGATGTATGTTGCTTTCACATCTGACAATGGAGGAAAGTTATTTTACAAATGTGATTGTCCTAATCCGGTATTCAAGTGGTGGCATGAAGCTGAATTGAACAGACATCTTCTGAACAACAACCATTACGGTGAAGAGGTGAACCAACGCTATCGTAATGTTGATCTGCAAAGGATTAGCGAAGAGATTCATGCATTATCAATGGAGTTAAGAGATCTGAAGCAGTGTGTCTATGCAGCAGTCATGGCTCTGAAACTGGAATGACTAGGCTTTTTTTGTATTTTCTTGTTCTAGTGGCTGCATTATTGGTTGTGCGGATGATTTAGTTCTTGGATGTAACTTAGTTAGGGTTATCATGTAATTGAGTGGTTTGTAAAATAATGACTAGGGTGGGCTTATTTTGTATGCGCTAATGTTAAAAGTTGTTTGTTCTTCACAACAGTCATGACAATGAAAGTAACATCTTCAGATTTTTCTCTTTCTATCAATAAGTGCAGTATTCAGCATTCTCGATGATTTGACTGATTACACATGCTAACAGTACAATAAAAGCAACTGAAACTCAACATTGTAATTCATTAAGCGATACAGGAATAAGTGCAGTATCCAGTATTCAACAAATTACAGAAGAGTTACAATAATAAGTGCAGTATTCAGTAATGAATAGCTGAATAGAGACTATAGAATAGCTGCACAAGAAACTACAGAATCTAGCATTACAGCAATGAGTAGCTGCAGATGAAACTAGCATTACAACAATGAATAGATGCACCAGAAACTAGCATTACAACAATGAATAGATGCACCAAAACTACAGACAGAAAGTAAATGTAGTGGTTCCATTAATTCCGAACAACAGTAGAATTGATTTCTACCAGAAACTAAGCAAGATATATTTACTTTAAACCAGAACAGCAGTAGAATTGATTTCTCAAAAGGATTACAAAATCATTAATGCCGACATAATCCACTCCATACCTGCCTACTAACAAGTGTACTGATCCAACAATTTTAGATTGAAGTACGATTAAACATAAGTGCATTTGCTCTAACTGTTCTCAAAAGTACACTGGACGCAATCTACTACCACCAATACTCTCACCGTTTCATCAGCCAAAATACATCAAACATCTTCTACCACTAATACTCCAACTAAAACCTACAATCACTAATACTCCAGCTAAAATCTACAATCACTAATACTCCAACTAAGACATACAACCATCGTGTAACTCCTCTTGTGCATTGTTGATCCCGCAAGCTACAACCATATCACAATAACAAGGACAACATGTTGAGTAGTTGCCTATCACACCCTATCTCTATGCTCTTGTTGCTTTTCGGGTGCTTGTACATAAAAACTGGGTTCTTTGGAATATCATTGTTGCAGTGATGCTTTAGCACATTCAAGCAGTCGTCAATTAGATCAATTGTAGAGTCTGTCGGGGTCAAAAGGACACTGATGTTTATACCCGCGACCATTATATTCAACTTCAAGAAACATCTCCATTTATGTACAAACATAACAAGAAAAAGTATAATTTAGTGGGCTGCTGTTTGTTGAGACTGTCAAACACATAACAAACAATAGATTAAGTGCACCAAGACTGTTACACGCATCAAAGATAACATATTTAGTGTACTAAGACTGTTAAACACATCAAAACCAATATATTTAGTGCAATGAGACAGCCAAACATAGGTTTAGTAAAAAAACAGCAGCTATGTCAAGGAGCTTTGTACACATCATAAACGCATCAAAACCAACAAATTCCATGCGGTGAGACTGTCAAACGTAACAAAGGCAACAGATTCAGTGCGGTGAGACTGTCAAACGTAACAAATTCCCCCAGATTCAGTGCGTCAAGACTATCAAACAAATTCCCCCAGATAGAGAACAATAGGGCATCGACGAGGTTGTACCAGAAATGTAACCACATAACCACACAACAGTACACCAAAATATCTAGTCGCTCTCAATTGAAAACGAAGAAGGAGAACACCAGCGCATCTGTTACTATTAGGGTTACCGCACAACAAATCAAGAAAATCGAAGAAGGAGAATACCAGGAAGCGAATCGAATAAGCGAGTCAAGTATGGACGAAGTGCAGGCCAAAATCAGACGTCATCTGCTCGATTTGTTGGAGCTTATGGTTCCCAGTCGAGAAGACGAGAAGGGAAGGGATGTAGATCGACGAGACGAGAAGGGAAGGATCAGATAATGGGTTGAACCGGTCTTCAAGTGTTTTTTTTAGAAACAAAACCGGAAGTAAGAGGGACTAATGAGGGTGTGACATGTGGCAAGCATGGACGGAAATTGAAGTTTGGTTGACGGATGAAAAACGTTGTAAACGTGGAGGGTGGGCAAAGTAATTTCCCAAACCTCATGGGTGCGGCATGTAATTTCGCTAAACCCCATGGGTGGGGGATATAATTTTCCCTTAAAAAAATTTATATTAGGGGGACTAATATCAATATGGAAAGCTCATAACCTAGAACCTTGATAAAAACTGATTACAGGGTGATTAAATATACAACCACAATTGTCAAAAGCTTTAATTCGTTGGTTTTAGTCAAAGCTTATGGTCATATAATCACCAAAGTTGTAGTGTCATATTAATCATGATCTTGTTCTTTCCATACACGTAAAACGATGCTCACTTGTAGATAAAAAAATCAGATAGATATTGCCAAGACAAAACTCATAACCTGCTTTGATAAAAACTTATTAAAGGGTGATTAAATAAACACTTGCGGTGACCAAAACCTCTAATGTGCTGTGCTGGCTTTAGTCAAAGTGTATGGTCGTATAATTACCAAACGTGTTGTATCGATATACAGTCTTGTTCATTTCGATCAAGTAAAATGATGCATAGTTGCAGGTAAAAAAAATAGAGAGATATATTGTTAATGGAAAGCTCACAACCTAGCAACTTATAAAAAACTTATTACAAAGTGAATAAATATACATCGCAGTTATCAAAACCTTTAACATATTGGTTTTAGCCGTCATCATCAAGGTGTATGGTCATATAATCATCAAACTTGATGTATCATATTTCTTATAATCTTGTACATTCCATACAGGTAAAACTATGCTCACTTGCAGATAAAAAACTAGATAGATATTGCCAAGTGAAAACTCGCAACCTAGCACTTTGATAAAAACTTATTTCAGGGTGATTAAATATACTCTCGTAGTCACTGAAACCCTTAATTCACTGATTTTAGTCAAAGTGTATGGTTGTTTAATCATCGGACTTGATGTATCATATTGCACACAATCTTGTTCATTCCGCACGGTTAAAACGATGCACAGTTGCAGGAAAAAAAGAGAGATAGATATTGCCAAGGAAAGCTCACAACCTAACACCTTGATAAAAACTTATTACAGAGTGATTAAATATCCACGCAGTTATCAAAAGCTCTATATGTTGTTAGTTTTAGTCAAGACGAATGGTCATATAGTCACCAAACTTGTTGTATCATATTCCATAGAGTAAATTACTCGGAACCCCCTTGAGGATTGGACATAATACAGTTAACCCCCTTGTGTTTATCATAATTATTGGTAACCACCCTGAGGTTATGGTATCTCTGACTATGAGCCCCCGAACTATAACTTTGTTATTGAAACGTTAACTACATGCTGACCCATCAACTTAATCACATTATTAATGACATGTTGGACAAAAAACACTGCTTAATCAGTATTCTTATTGTCTGAAAAACATCAACCCTACCTCGAAAATGCATCTGAATTGGGATGAGGGGGAGTTAGACGATGTTGATTAAGCAGTTTTATTGTTCAACATGTCATTAATAAAGTGATTAAGCTGATGGGTCAGCACGTCGTTAGCGTTTTGATAATAGAGTTATTGTTCGGGGGCTCATAGTCAGAGATACTGTAACCTCAGGGTGGTTACCAATAATTATGATAAACAGAAGGGGGTTAACTGTAATATGACCAATCCTTAAGGGGGTTCCAAGTAATTTACTCTATTCCATACAATCTTGATCTTGTTCATTCCATACAGGTAAAATGATACTTACTTGCAGGTAAAAAAACCATATAGATACTGCCAAGAGAAAACTCGCAATCTGGCGTTTTGATAAAAACTTATTACCAAGTGATTAAATATACTATCGCAGTTATCGAAACCTCTAATTCTCTGATTGTAGTCAAAGTGCATGGTCGTTTAATCATCAGAACTTGTTGTATCATATCACAAGTACTCTTGTTCCTTTCCATACCACTACAAAAAAAGTCATTTACTAATACACGGTTTTACTAACATATAGTTTAGTGTCTCTACAGACATAATTTACTGACACGTTATATGTGTTAGTAAAAACTAAATCATCTTTACTGACTCATTTATTAAAGTGTTAGTACACACCCAATCTTTACTGACTCATTTATTGAAGTGCCAGTACACACCTAATTTTTACTGACATAAAATCTTTAATTTACTAACTTATAAAATTTTAAGTTAGTATAGTATTATCTATATTGATAAGTACTAATCAGTCACTAAAACCTAAAAGAACTGGCGCCAATCTATCGCGCTCAGTTTAACTCTCCAAAATGCCAACTAAGCGCCAGTCACCTCCCCTTCTAATCGACGATTGAATATCCAACTCTGGTTCAGACGCACGCTTCTACACCACGAGCGAACAAGAGCTAGAAGAAGTTTGAAGGATTGAATCACCTTTGAGTTCAAGCGTGGATTGAATCTGGTAATATTTCTACGTTTCCCCCAATTTTGAGATTAGGGTTTGTATTTTTTACCCTTTTTTCTGTGTCGATTCCTCAGTCGTTCTCTGCATCTAAAAATCCTACGTTTCCCCCTTTTTTCTGTGTCGATTCTCCAGTCGCTCTCTGCATCTAAACTGATGTAAGCACGAGAATGATTCCAACAATTACGGATGCTAAGATCTGTATCTTCTCATTGTGTGGATCTTCTACAGTTGATTCCCTTTTGGACTTTGTATCTTGCTGTTGTGGTGCTGATGGCCTCTCGAATTGTTGGAAATTCAGTTTTATGGTTGACGATTAATTAATGATTATGTTACTAGGACTCCTCCACGCAACTCTCTTCTACGAAATACCAATACCATTTTTAATGCCACTGGAGCTTATTGGTTATTACATTTATTGTTCCAGAATTCACAGGCCATTTTATGAATATTGTTGTATATATCAACAGATTATGAGTTAGTACAGCTGAGGTTTGTGCGGCATTGTAAAAATAATAAATTGAATTATATTTTGTTCTGTTTGTATAATCAGTTTTTACTAAAATAAATTATGTGTTAGTATATATGTATATCGACACTTAGTTTTGTGTAAGTATAGCTGTTATAGGATGGTTTTTTCTGTCTGTATAAACAGTTTTTACTTACATAAATTATGTGTTAGTATATAGGTATACCGACACTTAGTAAGTGTTAGTATAGATCTTCTGTCTTTACTGGCTAAAAAAATAAGTGTCAGTAAAAGCTTAGAACCCTCCGACACACACTATATGTGTCGGTATAGACCTATAGTATCTGAGGTTATACCGACTCTTTTTTATGTGTCGGTAAAGGTCAACTGAATCTATACTAACACTTTTGGTGTCTATACTGACACAAAAAATGTGTCTGTAAATGACATTTTTTTTGTAGTACAGATAAAATGATGCACAGCAGCACGTGGGAAAAAGCTTGAAACTAACGCTTTGATAAAAACTTATTACTGGGTAATTAAATATATCCTTACATTTTTTTTTGAAAAGAGGTACTAATTGTATTAAGTAACAAGTTTGTTTACATAATCCAGAATGTTATCCGGAGTCCATGAACCCGTTTACTGAAATATCTCCTTACAGTTATTAAGCCGGCCCGCAGCCGAAGTTTATGAGCCCGTTCGCCAATTACATTAATGTCTCTGAATTTTAAACGCAAGTAAACCCGCGTTCAGAAAATTCTCGCTATGTGAGAGAGTTGGTAGGGTCAGACAAAAAAATGAACCTGTAATCTTGAGACATCTGTACTCCACTATCTTGAGTGCCGCGCCACTTTGCGATTCGCTGGAAACGAACGAAGCCTATGTGGCCCTGTCAGCCTCGGTGCTGACAAAGTCGTACCCGGCCCGCCGGAATAATATAACCTCTGTTTCTCTATCGTTGTCTTACATTCTCACTATAGACTTAAAGGAAGAAATTATAAAAACTCACTACATTAAAAAAATTGTTTCATCGTACTTTACTTACATTGAACATTCAGATAGTTAGTTAGAGCAAAGGGAGAAACAAAGAAAGATTAATTATGCAGGCAAAGGAAGGATTAAGGGGCGTTTGTTTTAGGTGGGGAAACAGAATGAATCGGGAAAGGGAATGAAGAGGAATCGAAAAGAATTCCCTTTGATTTTCCTGGTTGTTTGTTTGAGCTGGGGGAAATGAAATAAATAATCAGTCAATGGCCGTCAACGGCTGCCGGCTATCAGTCAACGGTTATTAATTGCCGGTCAACATTCACCGGGTCACCGGTCAATGGTCATTAGTTACCGGTCAACGACCGTATGTCTCCGGTCAAAGTGTACTGGGGAAAGGAAATCTCATTCCTTAGTAAGGGGTTGAGAATCAAGATAGAGGGTTTCGGGGTAATCCCTTACCCTTTCCTGAAAATAGGAAAAATTGACAAAACAAACAAAAAGGAATATGACTTTCCTGATTACCCCAAAACAAACGCCCCCTAAATATGTGTCTTAGCTGGTGTCAATAGAAACAGGTCTTTAGAAGGCGAGATGGAAAAACAACTATAGAAGTAGGAGAAGTTCAGAGCATCGTAAGGGGTCTCACCAGGGGGTTCATGCCAGTAATGGAGAAGTAGAATAGGTCCACTTCGCAACAAACAGGTAAGACAAAAGTTCTTCCATTGAAGGAGCAGCGCTTGAAGAAAACTTCCCTGGGATTTGATAGCTTCTCTCGTGTTAGTAAATTGTTGAATAAGAGGAAGAAAGTAGAGAGAAAAAATTGATGAGGTAAGCCTTCGTTTTGTAGTTATGTAAGGTGGGTGTGGGTAAGTCAGAGGGAAAGTTTCTTTCTTTTGTAAGATTCGTCTAGTCATAGCTGGCGTTGTTTTGGCCACTTTTGTGGTCCTTCTTGACCTTGTGCCTATAATTATAAAAAAGAAGAAGTAGGAAGCAGGAATGACATACGGCAACGATATCTTGCAACTGCTTTTTCATCTTGTAAATGTTTCGAAAGAGGATCCCAAGCATTTAACCATAATGATAAAGATACTTTAATGATCAAAACAGTTCCATTCATGTATTCGAGTAAATATGAAGATTTTCTCCAACATTTACGTTTAACAGCAGAAAAAAAAATACCACCACCTAGTTGTCAACAATTACACTCAAATTTAACAATTGTTGTTAACAATTAGCAGAACAGAGATGATGTTTTTTTCGTAAACCAGAACAGAGATGATGTTCAATATGTTATGATTGCTGAATTTCACCGAGGATCGTTAACAAAAGCTGGAAACACTTGTACTTAAATTACGGCAACAATATCTAGGAATTGCTTTTCCATCTAGTAAATGTTTCAAAAGAGGAACATGGCATTTATCCATAATGATAAAGATACTTTTAATGATCAAAACAATTACATTCACATATTCAAGTTATTATGAACATTTTCTCCAACATTTACGTTTAACAGCAAAAAATACTATCACTTGTTAACAATTACATTCAAATTCAACAATGCTGTTAACAATAATCAGAACAGAGATGATGTTCAGTATGTTATGATAGCTAAATTTCACTGTGGCATGCAATAGAAATCGTTAGCGGAAAGTTTGATCAAAGACCGTGCTAAGACAAGCATCTGAGGCTAAAAGTCAATACTTTCATGGTCTTCCTTTACAATGGTATATAATGCAATATCATACAAACATTATGGCTCTACTTTCACTCATGCTAAATATTGCTAGTGATCTATGGTGGCTGCAATCAGCCCCGCCTTATCCTGCATTTAGGCCTTTTTGCGAAGAATCAGCGCTAATAGAAAGGAGAGAACTGAATCAACTGTTGATAATGCAACGATCAGCAGAGCTACAAGTATGAGGGCGAGGGTAGAGGTCTTCAACTGCGTACCAAAAAAGAAAAAAGAGGCTGCAGTTTTTTGGAAGTAAAAAAAAGTCATCTAATGAAGCATTTTCATTTTCCACTGATATTACCATTTGATTGATCGTTTATCTATGAAAACTTACCGTGCTCCCAAAACTTGGCCACTCTATGTACTTGAACTGGCTTGGCTGCTCAATCAGGAAGCCGAACCCCATTTTTATCCCACTGCAAGATCATAGACTCACTTTTGAGCAGCTAATTCTATGCAGTGAACATAAATCTCGAGAGGATGAAATTATGAGTCAAAATACAAGGAAGGTCTATCACCTTATGCATTGCTTGAAATACTGAAGAAAAAAAGGGTCATCGGTGTATCCATCGTCAAACCTATTGTTTAGAAGGTCTCTATCGACGGGTGAGGCATAGATGGGACCAAATTGTCCCAGCCTACGGTATCCATTAGCTGCCAAGAAAACCTGGTACAAGCTCTCAGCTCTCAATATGCACGCTAAATCTCCATACTTGCATAGTATAGGGTAGTTCATAGGTAGAAATTTAGGCTTACCCGTTTTGATCTGAATCCAGAACTAGATAAAGTTTTGGCAGTGTTAGGTCTTAGATTATGGAATGCCAGCATTGGTTTTGAATTACAAGGCAAGCTCAGAGAATGATCTAGAACACAAATTCAGCAGACATAATGAGTAAGGAAAATGTTTTTCTTTTACCTCTGTAACAGGAAAACTAAAACGCATTTGTGCAGTGATTATGAAGTCCTAACCTGAAGTACTAGACACCAACCTCTTTAAAGCAGCCATTGAAACCTACACCACAAGAGAGAAAGAAGAAGATATAGCCTCCCAAAAGTTCCAAGCAAGGTAGCAAGAATCAGAAACATTACATTAGCTCATTTTAAAGAACACCCCGTTTGTGTCTCAATCCGCATGAATCGTGACCATTATATGAACCTTTATACAAGCATATCATCAAGCACTTTGGGGGCATGCCTGGGATGAGGTTTTATTCCTAGCTTTTACATGCATGAAAACTCAAAAGCCCATCTGAGTTGGATATAGCCTGGAAACGCTATGGCACAATGCGAGAGCCTTACGAATAGCGCAAAATTGTACAAACTACAAGAAGTTATCACAGCCCAAGTTACAGTAGCTACATCACGGCCACAGTTATCAAATAAGTATAGACTTGAATTCATATTAAATAGCATCTTTCTTTTCACCATAACACGGTTTTATATGTGGAAAATTTTCCAATATTCATCAGCTACTGAAGAAGTACGCGATCAATCAAAGATATTTGCAATTACCGGAAGTGAGTTACCCAGAGAGTAGAAAATAAAGTTGGAGCCTCTATCAAAATCTTAATCAAATACTTCACGTTCAGATCCGTAATCAATATGAATCTTCACCGAAAATCTAGAATGAAATTTGGGAAGTAGAAGCAAGAAAAGAGAAGCAGAGACGAGGGGATGTTCGGATGCCAGGGACAGAGCAGAAAAGGAGGGGGATTTTGGACAGAGTCACAGAAGCACAAAAAAGGCGAGAAGCCGAGACAGAACAAGTAAACTACTACGACTGCCAATCTGTATTACTACCTATAAGAGTATTGTCACCATTAAAAATACTTTCTTAATTATATGTTTGTCTTTTTTCTATCTTGTCAATGATTATAGTGATTTTTCATGGACTTTTATGAAAATATAATGGTATTTTGTGCCTTTCTTTTTTTAGTGACATTTATGAATTAACAGAAAATATGGTGGTATTTCATAAAATTTCTCTTTTTTTGCTTTCTAAATCAATTTTAAAATATAAGATGTTTTTGCTTTTTTCTGTTTTACTTTCCAATTTTAACCTCATGTTTCACCTACAAAACTACTTTTCAATTTACTCAAATTTCAAATGCAAAAATTAGGATAAAATTGTCTACTTTTTTCTTCTTAATTCTTGTGTATAAAGCTAGAAAATTAACTAATTTAGAACAGACCGGAGACCGAAGTATTTATTTGCGGGAAACATTTATACACTTATAAAGTTCGATACGCGCAGTCAGGTTTCCAACTTACGCAGTCGGAAAGTGACCTCCTTGTCTCTCCTTCAAAATGTTTGAGAAAATTATGAGATGGACCAAAAACTTATGACGTATTACAAAACGTGCCCAAAATCCATTTTATACGGTGAGAGATGTGGATTGAAATCATATGAGATTCATGCAAGAGAGGAAAGGAAGATGGATTTCAAGAAAAAAATTTCAAAGGGCGGAATAAAAGAGATGGAAACAATGAAGACGATAATACAGGATCTTAGGAACATTTGGATGACATAATGTCAACCAGGACATATGAGAGACTCAATCATAAGTATTTATTATGTACTTGCAGTAATTTAAAGTTAAATTTGAATTAAAAAATGATTTTAAATAAAAAACAGTCAAAAACGCAAAAAAAAACTAACAAATTCTACCCTGGGTGCAGACGTTGACGCCCACCTAGCGGGGTCCGTATCGATGCGCGGGCGATGATGGGCGTCGAGGACTACAAGCGTCAACGTTGGTAAGAAAAGGCGGGCGCTACGAGGTGCGAGCGCCAATGGTCGCGAAAAGACGTAGGCGCTGACGCGCGCCTTGTGTTACGGGTGTCGACGCCGGCTGAATCAGCCGGTTTGCCATTTTAACCTGTTTTGACATTTTTTTTCATTTTGACCATTTTGAACATTTTTATGACCGATTTTAACCTTTTTGGGACCGATTCTGACTTAATTTGACCGAGTTTACCTAACATGACTGTTTTTGACCAGTTTATGCTTCATGTGTCCGATTTTTGCTTAATTATGCACTTCCATTGTTTACGTTGACCATGTTCTTAGCCTTAGTTGACAACACGTTATTTTGTGTTATTAAGGGTGAAAACGATGTTGGATATGACCATGAAGAAGAGAATATAGACACAGACCATCTGTTCAATACGAGTCAAAAATTTGTAGTTAGAAGAGGTAGCTGCTTTGATGATCCGCATTGTCGTCAATAACAACATATCTTTGATTGGACAAACTGTTATAGATGATTGCGAACTTGTGCTAACCTGCAAAAGGTATGGCAAGACTAGGTCACAAAATAGTCAAGGACAATCATTCTCTTTTAGCCAAAGGCATTCTGCTTTGAAGAAATGTAATTGTCCATTTTGTCTAAGCATTCGTGGTGGCCCGCTTATGGGGTAGTCTGTTATTGTTATGCTACAAATCACAACCATAATCTGGTTCGTAATCCTCAGTCTCATTTTGTGTGCCCTTGCTTCAATGTGGATGAGATATTAACCCTAAAAAGCTTGTACAAAAGTGGAGTTGCACCACAACAAATGTGGGTTGACATTTGCCCTAACAACACGCTGGACAAAACTTCAATACTTAAGCTAGTCGCCAAATTTAGAAGGGAGGACCGGGACGGGTGCACTGATGTTGCATCTCTCATGCATTTACTTGACAGTCGTAACTGCAGTTGGTGGTCGAAGAAAGATTCGAGTAAGTGTCACAACTACTCTATAGTAATTGAGTATAGGTTGCCACATTTTGAGAAATTTGTGTTACAACGCCGTTTTGCAGACGATAACTCGAGGTTAGGGCACATTTTCTCCACACATCTGTTTGCTTTTATGATTTTTAAGATGTTTCCTTATGTCGTGCTCATTGACAACACTTATAAGATGAAAAAGTACAAGATGTCGCTTGTTGAGTTCATCGGAGTCACGTCAACCGGAAAAAACTTCACCATTGCATTCATTTTCATGGTGAGAGAAGATGAGGCCGCCTACACCTGTATGCTTCAACAACTGGTGAAACTGATGAGTTGCTATCCTAAAGTTGTTGTAAATGACAATGAAAAGGCCTTAGTGATAGCGCTTACTATGGTCATTCTGAGTGTTCCTCACCTACTCTTCCGGTGGCTTATCAATAGGAATGTGGTGGCCAAAGGGGTGAAGTTATTGCACTATGGGAAAAAGACGCCAAAGTAGTATCACATCGCTTGCAAAGACTTGTTTATGCTCCTACTATCGCTCGGTACAACAAAGAATATGATTGATGAGTTAAGACGTACGGAGTTGATAATAAGTTGTCATCTATTTAGAGACCATGTGGTTAAGTCATCGTGAGAAACTTATTGAGCCATGGGTTAAGAGAGTCAGACACTTTGGTAACACATCAACTAACAGGTGCCTTAATAATTATCAGTACGTAAGGTTTACTTTTGTTGTTGTGAGATATCTTTCTAATTAATGATTTCAACATGCACTAGATGAAGAGTGCACATTGGGCCTTAAAAGCTTGGCTTCACACATCCACCAGATCACTGGACACTACCTTTGAGAGTAATCACAAGTTCGTCGAGGGACAACAATTTGAATTCAATCAAGACATGGTAGACCAAGATAAGCAAATACTGTTTCTTAGTCTGTTGGGTCGTGTGACTCTCAAGTCTCTGGAATTAGTGCAGAATGAGCTCCTGCATGGTAGATGTAATAATGATCATGAAGGTGAACCGGCACTAGTGTGTGCCATGACAAGTTCGATGGGATTATCATGCGCACTCCGTATGTTTGATCTAGTTATGAATGGTCAGAACATTCAAGTCGAAGAGGTACACTTCGTTTGGTGCACACTAAGTTTGGATTAGACTCTACTGCACCTCGACGAACAAACGATGAGTTGTATACTGTCGAGGAATAACTTACACTGATTAACTTATGGCATAAAGACCTTCACCAGACACAAGACCTATCATATATTGAGAAAGCTTTTAAAAGTTGGAAGCCGCTATGGGAGCCTGAGGAGGATCGTAGAGGGTTAGACCCACCAAACGTAAGTAGGGGTAGCAATTTCAACATGACCCGTTTGACCAACACGAACCCGACATGAAGTTAGCGGGTTTAGGTTTTAAAATTTGACACGATTAAATAAACGGGTCAACCCAAACATGACTCGTTTAATAACCGCGTGTCGGGTTTGGGTTAATGGTGGCCACGGGTCCGGTTCTACCGGTTCCGGTTCCGGTTCCAGAAAATGTGTATTCGTATTCGGAACCGGTCTGGGCGGTTCCGGTTCCGAAATCTGGATTCGCTTTGGATTTGGTCAAAAAATCGGTTCCGGCCGGTTCCGGTTCCGGTTCTGATCGGTTCCGACCGGTTCAAGAGCGGTTCCGGAAAGATTCGATCGGCTCCAGTTGCTTCGTTTTAGCTCCGATTTGAGATCCGTTTGAGCGCACACGTTGCTCTTTTCATCCACTTTACTCATAGATAGGTTATTCTTCAAGTTTATAATCTTAAATGTGCAAGAAACAAAGACTTAGGTATTTTTATTGAATTTACAAAAAATAAGGAACAAAGAGAATTTTATTATATGATTCACTACCTCATTAAAACCTTATTAGGTAAAAACCCATTGGGAAAACCCTAATAAGGAAAAAGAGTACAACTACTAAGAGGTTACATGATTTCAATTTGCAAGTCTTAAAAAAAAATTACATGGAAAGAAAGTAATACTAAATTACTAATACATTCTAAAATATTACAAGTTAGAAGTCCTAAGTGGTGTTATCCCCATTCATCTCATACCAATAATTATGTTGGCCTTCATATTGCAATTTGCAAGTTTTGGCCCGATTCTAACGGTAACTTCGACCGGTTCCGGGGCGGTTCCGGTTCCGAATCCGACGACGGTTCCAGATGGTTCCAGGCGGTTCCGGTTCCGGTTCGGGCCCGAATCTCAAAACGTGTATTTGTATTCGGAACCGACTGAGGCGGTTCGGTTCCGGTTCCGGTTCCCACCGGTTCCCGGCCGGTTCCGGTTCCAATCGGTTCCGGGTAGAACCGGACCCGATGGCCACCATTAGTTTGGGTTTAACATATGTAACCCGTTAACCCGTTTAAGTAATTTATATTAAATAAATATATATTATAAATTATAGATTAATTATTTTTATCAAAGTTTACTATAAATAAGATATACAAATATTAAAAATTAAGTATTTTAATTTAAAGTAAAGTTAATAATATCATAGAATGACAAAACTAATGTTAATTAGTCAAATTATTTTCTTATATTTAACTAAACAGGTTAGGTTTGAGTTTAATATATGCGGATTTGAGTTTCAAATTTGGACACGATTAATTAATTGGGTCGGACGGGTCAACCTGTTTAATAATCAGGTCAACCCGTTTAATAAACGAGTTGGGTTTGGGTTTCATATTTGGACACGATTAATTAAACGGGTTGAGTCGGGTCAACCCATTTAATAAACGGGTCGGGTTTGGGTTTAGCCTAACACGATCCGTGAACCCGTTTTGCCACCCCTAAACGTAAGGGTGCCCAATGGGAGACTACTCAAGAAAAGATCTAAAACCAGAGAGAAATCGCATCACGAACATCTTGGACTTGGGAAAGGAGGGTCTTCAACATCGCGTCACCTATCTCATCCCGTTCTGTAAACATCTATTACATGATTTTCATACTGTGCACACTTCCCCCTACGACCTAACGTGGTTTAAAGAAATACAAGGTGATGGAGGGTGTTTTATTGCCCAAATGACGTGACAAAGCCCAAACTCCATTCGCCATCTAGTTGCAACAGACACCACCCGTCACTGCTATACCTGTGCCAACATTAGTAGCTTCATCAATATGAATACAAGTACGATTTAGAGCAAGAAATTTTCTAATACTTCCCTTCCGCTGGTCGGACTCCTCTCTGTTTCCAGCTCCCTACATCGCATTCAAGTTACCAGAGAATTCCCATGCTCTCTTGTTTTGGAAGCATGACATTATAACATTCCTAAAAGGAAGGTACATTCTAGATTCCCTGCCAAAAATCTTACTACTCCTCCAATCTCATAGAGAACAACAGATGATTGGGAACATCATTCTCCATTTTACTCTAATAAAAAAAATCTACCAGATGCCGACAAGTTTTCCTATAACCAGTTCAATAAACTCGATTCAAAGAAGTTCACCTGCAAACTCCACTGCACAAGTTTTTTCCATATTCTTTTTGCAACTTCGCAGTCTCTAAGGACATGAATAATAGATTCTTCCACCCCACATAAATGACATGAGTTATTAGATGTAAATCCCAGTTGGTATCTCCTCAAATTCGTCATAATCCTTCGATGGACTACTTTCCACACAATTAATTTAACATGTTCTTGGACAGGTAGTTTCCAAATGACATTAAATAAATTGATCCTCCCGTAAGCATTACCACGAGGGATCTGACTATTACATAGGAACTGATATGCAGATTTAACAGAGTACCTTCCATCAGATTCATATACCCAGGAAATGAAGTCATCACCAGCACCTGAAAAAACTCTGAAATTGCCAATTTTGTTCTTGACAGACTCAAGTAAGAAAACAGAAAAGTGATTCCAAATCCAACCAGAAGAATCATCCCAATAATCAACTACCTTCTTGTCCAGCTTTTCAGTCGGAACATCACTAGTAGCCATTGATAAGAGGTTAGAATCAGCACACCAAACATCAGACCAAAAATTTATCACCTTACCATTGCTAACAGTCCTTCGAGAACCCTTACTAATCCAGGTCGAGCATTTTTGGAAAGTTTTCCAGGTAATCGAACAACAAGATGTGTTAGGGTTGGGGTATCTATTCAAGAGGGTTTTATAGCACATATTTTGAGATTAGTAAATTAAATTCCAAACTAACTTTCTGAAACATGATAAATTCATTTCCTTGGTTTTGTGAAGCCCTAAACCTCAATCTGTCTTTGATCTACTTACAATATCCTTACCCGACTTCGTGGTATTTTCTAGTATATGGGTCATGACCCCAAATAAATCCTCTAAAAAGTTTGTCAATTTTGTAGCATATTCCAACCGGGAGAATCTGACATTGCATAACATAGATGGGGATTGACGAAATACAGCTCTTAACTAGACACACTCGACCAGCCATCGACAAGGTTTTACTTTTCCAACCAGCCAACTTATTTATGACTTTAGCTAGGATTAAATTATGAGCAATGCTATTAGATCTCCCCTGATTAAGATACACCCCTAGGTATTTTCCAAAGTTCCTAGTTAGAGGTATTTCTGCTTCCTGACTGATAATATGTGCCTTATCTGGACTGACATTGTTTGAGACTAAAATAGAAGATTTTTCAAAGCTGAATGTCCGACCTGACGCATCACAAAATTCATGTAAACTGTCACACATAACTCTTATTTACCTGGGAGTTGCAACCCCAAAAATCACCAAATCATCCGCATAAAAGCAATGAGATAAACTAGTACCCTTCCTTCCCATGGATAAAGGTTTCTATTCCTTGTTGATAACTTTAGCACTGATTAATTGGGATAGCCTTTCCATACATAATACGAAGATAAAGGGGGGTAAAGGGTATCCTTGTCTCACCCATCTCTCAGCACGAAAAGAAATCGAGAGTTTACCATTCCAATTAATTTGAAAAGAAATAGAAGTAAGATAGTCCATGATGATATTTTTCAGATTCCTAGGAAGACCTAAGCAGTTTAAAGTATCTTCTATAAACCGTCAAGATAGATTATCATAGGCTTTGGCAAGGTCAATCTTCATGACCACATATCCATCTCTAGCTTTGGTATGCCTCATAAAGTGGATAGCTTCCTAAACTAACATGATATTCTCAAAGATACTTCTACCTGGGACAAAGCTAGCTTGACTCTCGGATACCCAGCTAGACATAAAAGGTTTCAGCCTATTTGCTAAAGTCTTGACCAATATCTTATATTGCACATTACATAGAGATATAGGTCTAAATTGAGAAGCTGAGATAGGGCTCACCACTTTGGGGATTAGAGTTAGGATAATCTGATTCAGACCCGGGGTTAACTTATGGTTTAGAAAATAGTCTAGCAAAGGATAACATATTTGGGGCCAACATACTCCATAATTTTTGGAAGAAATCGGCTGGAAATCCATCCTTGCCCGGGGCTTTAAAAGGTTTCATGCTTCTTAATGCAGCAGTCAGTTTCTCTAGCTCAATAGGTTTAGACAAGAATTCCATCTTCGATCTAGACAGTGGGATAAAGTTATGACCAAAACACTTAAACTTTGGGCATCATCATAATTAAAGAGTTGCTTGAAGTCATTAACTAAAAGTTTCTCTAAACTAATATCGTCTAAGACCCAATTGCCACCTATATCTAGTAACTTATGAATATGATTTTTCTGCTTCCTTGCTCTAGCCCTAGCATGAAAATAGGCAGTATTCTTGTCACCCAATCTGACCCACTGATCCCTAGACCTTTGGAACCAGAGGGATTTCTCCCTTTGAAGCCAAACATCCAATTCTTTCAATAAAGAATGCTCCAAGCCTCTAAGATGATTTCCCCTTCCTTCATCAACCGCCCTCTGAATACCACCTAGTCTAGCATGCAACCTTTTTTTGTTCAAGATAATATGGTCAAATACTGAGCTGTTCCAAACCTTAAGGTGTTTACTAAGGTTATCTAGAGACTGTTGTAAGGGGCTCTCTTGTTGCCAATTCAATGAAACAGTAGGAACAAAATCTGGGTGGGAGAACCATGCAGCAAGCACCTTAAAGTAACTCGATTTGAGATGATTTCTGTTTTTAGAGAATAGAGATAGAATAAGAGGACTATGGTCGGACGTGTATCTAGAGAGAACCTCAATGCTAGCTTCAGGAAATCTAGCATTCCACTCTAAGGATGCTACTAACCTATCCAGACAAGCACAATTTTTTCCATTAGACCAAGAATACCGGTTACCAAAAGCCCTAATGTCCACGAACTTCATCATGTGAAACCAGCCTAAAATTTTTTGATCTATCCCAAAGTTGCCTGCAGCAGAAAATTTTTTATCTGAGGGAAAGAGTGTGCCATTCGAATCCCCCCTCCCACTATCCAAGCTTCATTAGCAGCAGGTCTAACATTATTTAATTTGGTCCCACATGAGGTTTCTCAAAGTAGTAGTAGGCCTAGCATAAACCGCGGTAAGAAAGAAAGAGCTAACCCCATCAACAATCCTACAATGAGTAAATTAACTATTTGTTCTACAATAACCAAATTCCACCGCTAAAGCCCTATGATTCTACCCTAAAGGAGTTATCAAATCTCAATTTAGCACATACACAATCAGCGGTAATTCCCCTAATACGAGGCTCCATAAGAATCAATATACTAGGATGTACAGAAAGCATTTAGTCTTTTACAGCACGGTGGAAGATTGGTTTCAGGGCACCTCGTACGTTCCAAAATAAGATTTTGGGAAAATTACATTCCCCACCCATGATGTTTAGCGAAATTATACCCCCACCCATGAGGTTTAAAAAATTACTTTGCCCACCCATGTGGTTTCATTTTTTTTACATCCAACAACTTTTATAATATTTTATCAACTTAAAAGATGCTTAAATGTTGTCAAAAATTGATGAAACTTTACATGGAAGATGCTAAGGTGTTATATTTTTGTCCAGTGCCCAATCCAAAGTTTTTTAAGCTCATATGTGATCTGTGGGACCAAATGGAACACGTGACATGTGAGATTGTTTTCATTAGGTCCCACAGGTCATATATGAGCTTAAAAAACTATGGATTTGACATTGGACAAAATGTAACACCTTAGCATCGTCTATGTAAAGTTTCATCAATTTTGGACAACATTTAAGCATCTTTTAAGTTGATCAAATATTAGAAAAGTTGTTGGATGTAAAACAAGTGAAACCACATGGGTGGGCAAAGTAATTTTTCAAACCTCATGGGTGGGGTGTGTAATTTCATCAAACGTCATGGGTGGGGGATGTAATTTTTCCTAAGATTTTCCTAATCATAACTTAACACAAAGGGGAAAGAAAACATACCATCCTTATCCTGGGGTTGATCCAAATTTACCTCGCATCTGGGGCTCTAAGAGTGAGATTTGGCCTTCTGCTTACTAGTAACTTTGATTTCATCAAGACCAGCACCAGCTGCTTTGTTCTTGATCCGATGAATAGCTTGAGGATGATCCTCTAAATTAACTTTAGAGAGTCTGTTCGAAGCCTCCTTTTGGATTGAGGCATTCTCAACTGGAGTTGGAATATGCGAGAGTCTGTTCGAAGCCTCCTTTTGGATTGAGGCATTCTCAACTAGAGTTGGAATATGCGAGAGTCAGTTCGAAGCCTCTTTTTGGATTGAGGCACTCTCAACTGAAGTTGGAATATGCGACTGTTTGGCCTCATCATTAAGGATAGGAAATCTAAATTCAACAGGGTTTCTATTATCCTTTGAACTTAGCTTCACCTGATTTGGATTTTGGTTTCTTTTAGCAACATTTCTCTGTTTCGGGATCATCCGATCCCTGTAGTCATCAGTGACATGATTCAGTTTCTCCTTGGTCGAATCTTGGCCTAAATTGACTTCGTCTAGTTGAATCTCTCCTTCCGAACTTCGAAAAGGACATGCCCCTTCCTTGTGGCCATAGCACCCGCGGCTAAAGCACACTAGATGCCAACCCTCGTATTTGATTTTCATTACACGTCACCGGAAGCAGTATTTCGTCAATAGAGTTTTTGTCAAGTCCACCTCTATAGCCACCCTTGCAAGACACGATTTTCCAAAGTCCGCTGGTGAAAGATCGATCTTTTTCACCTTGCCCACCTTCGACCCCACTATAGACAGAAATTCATTGTTGTAGTACTTGCTGGGGAGATTGGGAAACCTAACTTGCACTTCTAGAGAGGAAAGCGCTTCAGAGTTGGGATTGAAGTTGGGGCGCCATCTACGGACCTTGAGGTAATGATCCATTATTGGCCAAGGGCCCTCCGAGAGTACGAAGTTTAAATCTTCTTGATTATTGAAGGAGATCTTAAAAAACCCGTTGGTAAGGTCGTCCATGTGGAAATATTCCTATAGGTTCCATCTACGCCACAAGCGGTCATTGAGTATATTCATCAAAACGCTCTTCCCTAGATACTTAACAATGAGGGCATTTTGCCAAGGTTTCCTGAAACGCAGCTTTTGTTCTTTCGAGATGGTAATTGAAGGACATTTTGGATCCTCATCTTCAATCGACTCCTCCTCATCATCTGAAATTTCGTCTAAAATGTCGAGCATATGACAATCAGCCTTGTTCGGAGGTATTCCCATCGCCGCAGATTTGTAGGAGATCGCCTGTGAGCTTTGCCCAAAATTCTTCACCAAATCTCAGACTGACATTTCTCTTGTACCTTCAATTGAACTGAATTCACCATGATTACGGGCTTTCTTGACACACTGGGGGATACCTTCCAATTCCTCCATATCCAGCCCTAAACTCCAGACGTGAAACACAAGCAGTACTCATGACATCGAAACACCTCAATACACACCATCAAGGCCACGAGATGTGACCCCAACATGACAACAATGAATACAGCAATAGAAGAAGAGAAAGAATTAGGAAGATAGGGAATCAAGATTCCACGCCGCATACGACTCTCATCTCCCCCCGGATTTTGTGACGAAACCCTTTTTTCCATCCCAGACGGATTGCATCTCAGCCCTTCTTTGATTTTAACAACTTCTAATCTCAGCCGTTTATCTCTTCCACGTTTTTTCACCGTCTTCCTTCTGCGTTTTAGTTACCCACTTTCCCCTTTCTACTCTTCTTTTCTCGCGCCCCGTAACTTCTTCTCGATCAATCCACCACGACCCCTGTCATGTCTCTTCACCATTATTCTTCCACGTTCTGCTTAATCCATTCTTCATTCTTCTGCTCAATCCAGTCTTCTTTCTCACGTAAGTTCTGCTCAATCCACCATGAAAGGAATGATGGTTGTTATCCCTCAATCTGATTGCATTTGAATGGTAATGCGCCCTCTAAACACTTTGATTGTTGTTTAGTTCTTTTCTTCTAATCTTAGATTCGTTTTGTTGATGTTTTATCTTACCACTTTTAATTTAGGGTTTCAACCTTAAATCTGAATTTTACCACAGTTTTTCATATCGTTTCACTTTTCTAATTAGTTCTATATAATTTAGGGATTTAGCTATGTTGATTGAAGACCATACTTCAGAGTTTGTTGAATGTTTTGAAGAACTTGAATTATCAGAAAACTATTCAGCAGCTGAAGTTGATCTTAATAAGGCCATATCCACTTCCGAAGTTGATTTACATTATGAGAAAGATGTTACTGAGGGGGAACTGGTTGAGAATGAAGATCAACTATCTCTCCTGATCAAGCTGCTTCAGATAATTCTGCTTCTAATCCCATTGTTGAAGTTCATGATGGTAAGTTATCTGTTTTATTGCTTATTCTGTTCTGCTATGTCTGTACACGATTTTAAATGGCTGTGGATAATATTTTTGTGTATGATGGACTCGTTTTTTAGCTGCTTAGGATACATTTTTTTTAGTTTATTTTAGTTCTATTCATTGATTGCTTTCTTATTATCACTATTGTAGGCTCCTTATATGATCCTAAATAGAAGTTCATGGGAAAAGTTGGAGTTCAATTCTGTTGGGGAGTGTAGATCATTTTACGATAAGTATGCTTGCAAGGTTGGTTTTGATACTAGAGTTCGTTTCTCAAATAAGTGCAAGAAAACTAGGATTTTGAAGTATTTTGCATTCTACTGTGTTGAATATGGATTCAAAACGACAAGTTCTTCCAATCCAAAACATCAGGAGGTGTTACCTGATGATGTTTTGCCTAATCAGTCCATAAATCCAAGGCCAGACACTAGAGTTAATTGTCAAGCTCATATATATCTTAGGTTGAATACTCACAAACATGTGTACTATATTGAGCGTTGGACTGATGAACATTCTCACTCACTGCAACCTCATTGTCATTATCATTTGTTGAAGATGAATAGGCGTATCACTAAATCTCAGAGTTCTTTTGTATTATGTCTTGAGAACGCTGGAATTTCTCTCCATTCATCTCATGATATAATGGGTATGTGTGCCGGAGGAAAAGATGCTCTTGGATTTGAGAAGTTGGACTTGAAAAATCATTTAAGTAGACTGAGACAGAAGACAATGGAGCATGGTGAGGGAACATTTCTAATGGAGTATTTTAGAAGTCAACAATTTCGCTCTCCCATGTTCTACTATAATGTTAGTGTGGATACCAAAGAGCAGATTGCTAATATTTTCTGGTCGGATGATAGAATACGTATGGATTATTATCATTTTGGGGATGTGGTATCCTTTGATACCACCTTCAACACCAACAAAGCTTCCCGGCCTCTAGGTATGTGTTCCTTCAGTCATTTGTACATTTTTGTGTTACCTTTTATTTTATTTTTTGCTTTTATAAATCTGTTCTTATTATTTACATTTTTAAAATATGTATAATGTTTACAAAGACATTATAGACTCATTTTTTAGTGTATGGCAAACAGATTGTATATTTCCTATGTAGCTGTATTTGAACATATTGTATATTGAACATATTGTATATTTCGTATGCAGCTATATTTGTTGTTCTGAATCATCACCGGAAGTCATGCATATTCGGTGCTGCTTTGTTATACGATGAGACAATGGAGTCATTTGTTTGGCTGTTCAAAACTTTTTTGACATGCATGATTGATAAGAGTCCGTTGACAATATTGACTGATCAGGATGCTGCTATGGCTGGTGCAATAAAGCTTGTATTCCCTTCCAGCTTTCATGGGTTATGCACTTGGCATTTGATACAGAATGAAATGAAGAATCTTGGTCCTATTGTCAATAAAGTATTGAAGGATGATAATAAAAAGTTAATGTATCATGTTTCTTCAGAAGATGAATTTGAACAAGTATGGATTTCAATGATTAAATCTCATTTTCTGAGCAAAGAGCCTTACGGCCATAGTTGGCTTCAGAGAATATATGACAAGAGGCATCAATGGTCAAGTGCTTGGACAAGGTTGCACTTTAGTGGTGGTATGAGATCTACTCAATTTTCTGAATCATTCAACTCATATTTAAAGGCATATTTGAAGCCAGGATACAAGCTTGATAAATTTTTTGCTCAATTTAATGAGCTAGTGAATACCAAGAGGCGTGATGAACTGAAGTGTCAGTTTGATAATCTTCGATATGCTCCTTTGAATGAATTCTCATACAGCCCACTTGTTTGCCAAGCTGCTGAAATCTATACTAGAAATATGTTCAAGACATTCCAACAATAATTTTCAAAGAGTTTTTCTTATGTCTTGCAACCTTTGGAAGGGGCTTCCACTTCATCTCAGAGGCGATTCCAAGTTCAACGTGATCTTAATGATGTGAAGTTGGATAAGGGGGGTGTTTGTTGATATTGACAAGACTATCCTTGAATGGTCTTGTCATCTATTTGATTCTCTTGGAGTTTTATGTTGTCATCTATTGTGTGTCATGCACTTTCTTGGTGTCTCTGGTTTTCCAATTCTGAGGCGCATTCCAGAGCAGTATATATTGTCACGTTGGACTAAGAAGGCAAAGCCTATTGATGATTACTTATTGCCACGTACATCCATTGATGTTCATCTTCCATTGGAGGATCGTGTCTCATTTAGTTGTATGGAATTTTATAAAATTGCACGCTCAGTTTGTGATTATGATGACACTTTCAAGATTCTACAGGAAGATCTCAAGAACATGTCATCAAAGTATCATAATCTTTTAATGGAGAGAAGTGTAATTGAAGCAACCTCTTCATCTGCTTCTGTTAATGGTAAAGTTATATTTGTTTGTTGTTAGTGTTTTTATACTTAATTTCACTTCTTTAATCTGATTGTTTTTTACTTTTATGTTGTTTTCAGCAGCATCTAGCAACTCTGTTGTAGTAACTCACACTCTGAAGGTGAAGGAAAATCCTGTTAGGTCGAGGTCAAGATTGAAAAGCAGTCTGGAGCTGAATTTGAGCAAACCAAGCAAGAAAAGGAAAACGAAAGAGAAAGATTCAACTCAACATGGAAAGGACTTCATTGAATTCTTATAGTATTATATTTTCTCTTTGTAAAACAATGGAATGATACTCAAATGTTTTTTCATTTTTTATAGTTTGAAATGGTCTTTAAAGATTGTCACTAAACCATCCACGCTAAACATCACTTTCCTTGTGTTTAACGTATCCATGACAACTTATTAACGTTTCCATCTGATACTATAAAATGTTTCCACGATTTCAGAAAAACATCTCCACCTGATACTATAAAACGTTTCCCACATTGTTTTATATACATTTCCACAATTACATATAAACGTCTCCAGGTCATAAAAACGTTTCCACAATTACATATAAACATCTCCTGGTCATAAAAACGTTTCCACAATTCTATATAAACGTTAAGACGATTTTATATTAGCGTTTCCACAATTATATCTATAAACGTTTCGAATTTTATATTAACGTTTCCATATAAACATTTCCACGACATGATTACATATAAACATGTTTCATAATAATATATGAATGTTTCCACGCCACAATTATATAATGTTTCCATGATGGTATAAAGGTTTCCACGATTTCAGAAAAACGTGTCCACCTGATACTATAAAACGTTTCCACATTGTTTTATATACGTTTCCACAATTACATATAAACGTCTCTAGGTCATAAAAACGTTTCCACAATTCTATATAAACGTTTCGATGATTTTATATTAACGTTTCCTCAATTTTATATAAACATTTCGGCAATTTTATTTTAACGTTTCCACCTGATACTATAAAACGTTTCCATGATTTCAGAAAAACATGTCCACCTGATACTATAAAACGTTTCCACATCGTTTTATATACGTTTCCACAATTACATATAAACGTTCGACTATTGGATATTAATGTTTGTATATAAACATTTTTCATAATTATATATGAATGTTTCCACGCCACAATTATATAATGTTTCCATGATGGTATAAAGGTTTCCACAATTTCAAACAAACGTGTTCACCTGATACTATAAAACGTTTCCACTTTGTTTTATATACGTTTCCACGTTTTTATATAACGTTTCCATTATTATATATTGAGGAAAATTATGCATAAACGAGCTTATACAGCTAATAGGTAATAAAGCTTGAGTGACAAACCCTTGGAAACAATAAACTGAGTGTCTGGAGTCAACTATCAGTGGAGATGGAAACGATCTGTAAAAGTAATGGACTACATCAATACGAAAACTGAACAAAAGCTGCTACTTCTTGCTGAAATCAGACAGAAGTGTATAATGGGATTCTATTCAATATATCATATTATGAGTTCCTGTATATTGTATTTTTACTCCAAAAAAAATACAAGCACCACTAATATTCAAGATGGTTCTACTTTCATTTTCTTTTCTTGTTTGCAAAAACTCAACTAGGCTCAATTCTGCCACACCATAACAGGGTCAAATTACAAAATATAAACAAACTAAATGCTATCAGAAGTGTCAAATCTCAATCTCCTTAGCAGCCTTCATTTTCTTTCTTCTCTTTGAAATCTTTTGACTTTTCTTTTGATACTGATCTACGACTTTCTTAATTTCTCCAGCAAGGATATTGTTTTCTTGTTCAAGAAGCTGGCCACATATTTATAGTCTAAAAAGTTCAATGTTTTCTGGTTGGGGCCAACTAGATAGCCATCTCTTGTTTGTTTTCCCCTCCTAAAACTCCATCAGCTTGCACATTAGAATACCACAACTAGTAGTATCATTTTGCCTTGGTGCTTCCTCTGCTGTCCATTTTTATCTCTAATATCAACTTTTGTGAAAGTACTGATGAACTCTTGCATAATTTCAACCTGAATAAAACAACACAAAATCATTTTCAACAATCTTCCTAAAACAGAACACAAACATATTCAATGAACCTGTATAAAATAGAAAGGAAACATGGACCAAATTCAACAGTAAAACAATAGAACCACATTCAATTAGTCCGCCTAAAATATAACACACACATATTCAGCGAACTAGCATAAAACAAAACAACCATGGACTAAATTCAAGCCAAATACAAACAGAAAACTGATCACACTAATTGACCTACAGTGGCCCCCTTCACTTGGGTGCCCACAACGAACCAACGTTATAAAATTAAACAAACAAAAAACTATTGTACAAATCTGGTGTATCTTACCACAATTTTTTGTACTGAATCAACTTCGTGCATATGTGATTTTCCTGTGGTGTCAAGATAGTGCAGAGTACAATTGTTTATGTCTACTACGAAGCATGTCCAGTGTCTGCTCTTGATGCACGGGAAGAAAACTGTATTGAAATTCTGTAAAAAACATTTAATTAACTACAATTATATAATTTGCAAATTATATTTGAATTTTAATGTTTGGAACTAAACATACCATGCTGCAGGATTTTATTTCTTCAATCCTATTTCCCCAGAGTGGATGTCTTTCAATAAATCTGAGCAATGTGTTCTTTCCTTTGAACACTTTCATTTGACAAGCTCTCTAGAAATAGTCATGCATATGGAAATTGGTTATCTTTTAGAAAACAAAAATAGTTTACAATGACAATAAAAGTTAAGGAATTTAATCTTACAATGATGGTGCTAGAAAACCAAAAGCTCTTGCGTTCATCGAGGTGAGTATGGTTTAAGTAGTTGATGAATGCATCAACTCAAGGTCAGATACTCTTTTTACCCCCTTCAAGACTCATCACCTACTCTTCTTTTCGAAGTGTTATTTCACCATCATCAACCATCACCGAATCCCTTTCAACAAACATTCGTGTAAAACAATAGAACATACAAAACAAATTGGAAAGCTAAAAAATAAAAAAAAATAGATGCAAATTACAAAATAAGAAGATAACTGAATAATATGACTTCACAAAGTTTTAAAATACTTACAAGTTCTCCTCCCCATAGAATGCATAATGCCCTAAATCGAGCTCCTCTTCTCGTGCATGCGGGGATATATCTCCAGTGCAGTAAAGAAATTTCACTTTTTTGGTTGCTTTCCGTTTTCTTTTGGACTTATCTGTTACGCTTCTAATTGGATATGCAACCACAACATCTTCATCCACCCTCTTCTTCTTCTTTTTTTATCTTGTTCATAATCTTCAGTTTTTGAAGGAGTAAACCTTTGAACAGGAAATTTATTTCTTGTTGATTTTCTCTTTTGTTGTCCTTCTACAACAACTATTTCTGCACATTTCTCCACCTCAACATCCTCACTTCCTCTCTGCTGCTCTGATTCATCTATAACCCCCGTTTCAGCAACATTTTCAACCCCTTCATCCTCATCCATCTCTTCACCCACCCCAACCCTTTGCCATTTTCCTCTTCCCCTGCTTCAGCCCCAACCCACTGCCCTTCTTCCTCTTCAACCCCAGCCCTCACCCCATATTCCTCATCCCCCTCTTCAGCCTTAACCCTCACCCTTTCATGCACATCTTCTGTTTCAGCTCCAGCCTTCACCCTATATTCCTCATCCCCCTCTTCAGCCCCAACATTCACTCTTTCAACCACATCTTCCTCTCCAACCCCAGCCCTCACCCCATCTTCCTTATCCTCCTCTTCAGCCCCAACCCTCACCCCTTTATCCACATCTTCTGTTTCAGCTCCAGCCCTCACCATATCTTCCTCATCCCCCTCTTCTCCTTCATTTTCCTTTATATCCTTAAAATACTTCACTATCTTGTCTTTGACTTCATCAAATTTCCTAACATTTTCTTTAATAGATTCTACAATATTATGACTTTCCTTCAGCAACTACAATCAAAAAAATGATTTTTATGTGTCAAATTGAATCATAGAGATGGTTAAAATCAATTAAATTAATAGAAACAATAATGCAAACTTTAAAATTACCTGATCAAGAAATTCAACTCCAGTTTGATTTGTAGAATCCACTTGCACATCAACCAACTAAGCATTCTCAATTCCACCATTTTCTGTCAGCCATTTTATTTTTCTAAGACATCTTGTCTTTGTCCACCATGTAATAGTTGGTGGTATCAAATCACAAGTGTCATTTGGACCACCAACTAAACTGTCCAGCAAGTGTGTCTAGAAATAATAATAACTTAATATTTAGTACGTCTAACTAATAAATGTTGAATGTATTTTTCTATTTTGAAAGAAAATTACCTGCAGAAAATGGAAATCTCCATCAAACGACCCATTAGTTTTCTCAAAAGCACTGAAGATCTTTTCAGCCACAAATTCACACCAATCATATTGCTTGATGGTGTTCAAATTTCTTAAAGCATTACATAACTGTTTCACAATAACTCTATTGCTTGAAGAAGGATGTAGCAAACTACCAACAACAATAAGCACAAAAATCTTCACATATGGAACAACCTTCTTAGTAGTAAATATTCTACTTGAAAGATCAGATAACGTCACTCCACCTTTAGCACCTATTGTAATTCGCATCTCCTCTTCAAGAGCACTTATTTGCTCATTTGAGACACTGCTGCCATCAATCTTCTACCACCAATGAAATACCCCTAAGGTTCATAAAATAAATTAAAAGACAATTAATGGGTTAAGAAGGCTAGTAAGCCTTGATGAACCATTAATCATGAAAACTCTTAAGCACACTTATATAAATAAATATGTACTCCATGAAGGTTACTAAACCTTATATAAACACATGGACATAAGTGGAGCCTAGTAAAGGAGGAAAATCAACCTACAATTGATTTATCATGATATACACATCTTCATGAACAAGGAACACAAACACTTGAGGAAAAAAATACCTTAAGAAGTCAAAATGACCTGTGAGTGAAATATCACCACCTTAAGAAGTCAACATGACTTGTGAGTAAAATATCACTTGTAACACAAGTGTATACACCTTTGGACACAAAATAACACATGTTATACATGTTAACACGTTAAACAAGTCCAAGATACACAAGATGTGTAAAAATAACATCAATATCAAAGGTGAATCAAAGTATACATTTTCACTAGTTTTAAAGAATAGTAAAGTATACCAATTCCTTAAGAAAACATTTTTACACTTAAGGATGAATAAATAATCTTGGTAACAAACTTACACATATAAGTCCAAATGTACAAGTTATAAGTCATAACATTAAAAATGAAACAAAAGAGACCATTTTGCCCCTTGGTACAATGGAGGCCGACAATGGCCATGCAAGTGGCTGTCAACTTTCAAAAAAATGAACCAAGAAGTCTTATTTAGGTGACTTAAGTCAACAAACACTAAAATAAACATAAATCTTACCAATAATGCCTTAAAAGTCATCTTTCTTCTCTTTCCTCCTCATTATTCCTTGGCTGCCGATTTTGAAAGCTCCAAATCCTCTCTAAGTCTGCTACTAAACAGCCAAGAACAAGCTTGGAAAGAATTACATTCCTAAGGCTTAAGGTAAGCTCTTAATTCATGTGATAGTTCATTCTCTTCCTCTTTTCACTAGCTATCCAATGGTCTAAGATTTATTTACTTCCACCCACGTATCTAGGCTGGATCTAAGTTGCAAAGAAGGGTTAAATTCGACTGGAACCAAGGTTGGAGAAGAAAACAAAGCAAAGTCATTCCTTAAGGTAAAAATGTGCTCTAAGCACCTACCTTCTTCTCTATTGTTGTTCCAACGAATTTCTACCATCTAAACCTTCTATAATCTTCATATTTACATTCTAGAACTGTTGATGCACCTTCATCCACTCGAAGTTGGCCCAAACCACCCAAAACACCTTAAAAGGGGGTTTAAAGAGTAAGTGTTCTAGCTTCTGTACAAGTGAGTTGTTCCACCCCTTTGGCATGCTTTTATTAAGGGATTGACACCCTTCTTTCATCTGGAAAATAGGTCAGTGGAACACTTGGGAACAGCTTCAAATCTTAAGGTAAAAATCCATGTTTTAAGACCTTTAATGACTCTTTTGGTTAATTTCGGTTCTAAACTGAGCCATAACCTTTACTCTCTGTTTAATTCATGTCAAGATGTGTATAAACCCACCTCCAAACATCCGTGACAGTACATGGAGGTATAGGTTGCTTAAAGTCATTTTTAAGGTGAGAAATCTAGTTTTTCATGGCTTAAAATTACTCTTATAGTTGGTTCTGTTTTTGGAACCTAACTATATCTTGTTCTTACTGTTAGAAATCAATTAGAAGCTGTCGAAACCCAGATCCCAAGCAGGCGTGACCATACAAGCCTTAAAAAGCTTATAAATCAAGGTATAACACTCTTAACTATATATTATATGCTTTAAAGCTTATGGTATATATATTTTCGTGAGTGGACTGGTTAATTACACCTAAGTGTGACCAGAAATGACTTATTTGATATAAGCTAGTCATTTAAATGATTTAATTAACATAATGGTCAAATTAAGACATTATATGGAAAATTGGTAAATATGGAAAAATTGGTGGTGAGGCCGTGTATTTAAAGTATTTTTGAGACATTTAAAGTGTAATTTATTTTGCAAGTTCAAGGTTGTAATAAGGCCATTTCATTAGGCCATTTTATTTAAGTTTAAGAGCTTATTTAATTTTATTTATGCTTTTAGCATTAAGTTTGGGGTTAAAAGGTAATTACAAAAAAATATAGGCAGTGGGCTGTATTAAGTGGAAGTTTGGTGTTTAAAATGAATTTAAATAAAAATTATAACACCATATAAAGTTTTATTACAAATTGTAAAAATAGGAAAGTTTGGGGTATATATAGTAATTATCGAAAGTTTGGGTTTCAAACAGAATTTAGAAGTCAAAGTTGACTATATAGGAGACTTTGACCAAGTTTGGGAATTTATGGAATTAAATACTAACTTATAATAAGTTAAGTATGAAATTGTAAAAGATTTATAATTATTGGGGTGAAATGGTGATTTCCGAAAATAATGGGTATCAAATGGAGTTTAGAACAATCCTTGGGTTATTAGGAATTTGTAGGAATTTATTTGGTTAAATTTGGAGTTAGTATGAATTATATAAGTATAATATAAGATATTTTATATCATTGTTACATTTGGGTAACATATGGGGTAAAACCGTAAATACTGAAAGTATAAGGTTAGGAATGATGTTTATAACCTTTTGGTATAGTTTGGTAATTTTTGGAATTATTTATGAGGTTTTATCAAGATATATGTATAATATATAGTTTTAATGATATTAGAAACTATATGTTATAAATGGGGTAATTTGGTGAATATAGAAAGTTAAGTGGTGGAAATTAAATTAGAATAGACCATGGGGTCTGTTCGGTTATTTTAAGAAATTGTAACCATAGGTTATAATTATATTAAGGTTTAAAGGTTATAATATAAGGTATATATTATAAGTGTTAGAAAGAAATAATATTTGGGGTGATTATGTAATTTCTGAAACTTAGGTGGAATTAATTAAAAACAGACAACCATATGGATTGTTTGGTATTTTGTAACATTTTATAACTATAGGTTATAAATGTTTTAATGATTTAAATATCATAAGATATGTTATATAACTATAATGTAACATTATATAGTTAATGTGGTGATTTTGTAAATATTAAAGAACATAAGTGTTGCTCGGTACTAATGAGTATTTTTGAATGAGAATTTATAATATGGTTTATAATGTCATAAGGGTTGTAACATTTATAATATAAGAAATATTCATTAAGGAAGAATGAATATAGTATAAAGGATTACCATATAATAAATGGTCCCATAATACATATATATAAATAAATATATGTTATGGAGTGAGAAATACAATATGGTTCAATAACCATATAATACCATAATTAAAATGATGTGAGATAAGAAGAAAGGAATTATAAACATTAGTTAAGGAAATTCTAATGTTATGTTGTTTATGGAATAACAAGGAGTTAAATAATTCAAAGGATTTTAAATATGGGTTATACAACATTACACTTGGAAAGACTAACCTAAGGAAAATAAATACTAAGGTGAGATGTATAATATATGATCAAATTATACACACAATATATTTACAAACTATCATACAATGGGTTCGTTTGGGGACAGCTGCTGGGGGCTGCTGTTGGGTCCTGCTGCTGGAAATTGAGAAGTTGTATGCTGATGGTTTTATAGAAGTTGTCCAGCTGCTAGTTTTGGTGTTTGGTGAACGTCTGCTGATGGTTTTAAAAAAGCAAGACAATTGTTAGGTCCTGCTGCTGAAAATTGAGAAGCTGTCAGCTGATAATTTTGCAGAAGCTGTCAGCTACTGGTTTTGGGTGTTTGGAGGAACCGTGCTGATTTTAGAAATTGAGAAGCTGCTCTGCTGGAAGCTGTCCCCAAACGAGCTCAATGTATATTAAATTACATGCGATAACGGATGTTGAGTTAAGTACATTATATACCACGACGTAAACGTACATGTAATATAACGTTAACTAATCCCGAGTTAAACCGAAAACCCGACAAACGTTGTTAGCAAATGACGGGGAATGAACTGGGAGGGATTAACGACGGTACGGGGTACCGTTAGACCTGGCAATTTGGGTCACTGGGTTGGGTTGATATCAACCCTAACCCAACCCATTTAAAATATCATCAACCTAACCCAACCCAAAAAATGATGGGTCAGAAAATCATGACCCTAACCCAACCCGTTTAAAATCTTTCAACCCTAACCCAACCCACCCGACCCATTTTTTAAGTATACAATAATTTAGATGGATTAGGAGTAGAAATTAATAAAAAAAAACCAAAAACATCCAGTGCTAGTTGGCACGCTAATTAGGATGAAACAAAAGGACGAGAAATAATTTTGCTTGATCGAGCCAACTTTAAACGAATTCCATGTTATGCAAAGAATGTAAAACTACTGCACCAATTTTCCATGAATAGAATAACACATAAATTTTCCATAAGTTTATATTTATCAATCTGAGCCTAAATCTCTACCACTGCTGGGGAGGAATCCTATCTAGATATGCACATGATCCCTGTGCCCTTAATAAAAAGGGAAACAAAAATGAAAATCTTCATTATGCATTAGAGAAATACACAAAGACAAATCTTATAAAGTTAGAAATAATTTATAAACTGAGAGGTCAAAGCCCCCCAAACTGCGACTAATAGTTTTAAAATAATTACACCTGTTTAAATTGAGTGATCATGCATGAGAAAAGTACAATCACAATCACTTAATCGTTATCAACAGTTGAGGAACTTTTATGCAGCACGCTATCCGCATTGTTGGCTTCAAAATTCACTAAGAGGTCTATAATCAAGATCTTACAAAAAATACATATCACCTACTTGTGTTCACCCTTCTAGATAATCTAAACATACATATGTTCTCAAGAACAATTATGGCAGTGAGAATAAGAAAAACAAACCTTGGGTAGAGATGAAGAGCGACATAGACATGAACAACAACGTATAGAAGAAAAATGGATGTCAGTTAGCAAGACGAGAGCATTTGGACTTTCAACATTATGTTAAGGTCTGGTTGGGACCTTTGTTTGATATGCAGCTAGTTGGGCCATTTGTTTAATTAAGATTATGTGATATTATTAAAGGTGGGATAGTCCAACTGCACTTAGGCTTAAGGCTAAGGTATAGTTTGATCTGAAAATAATATACATATATGTGAATTGATATTCTTATTTTTTATTATTAACAAATATATTTTCGGGTTTCGGGTTGGGTCATGGGTTAAGAGCTCTACCCTAACCCAACCCAAAAAATTAGGTTATTACCCTAACCCGGCCCAAAAAATAGATGGGTCAATAACCAAGGCCCTAACCCGTAAAAATATGGGTTGGGTTTCGGGTTGGGACAAAATTGCCAGGTCTAGGTACCGTAGAGTAATGTTGTTATACGGGATACTAATCTGTAGTATTATACATATTATTAGATTGTTAGAGACGACACAAGGAGCATTGGACCTAGCTGATTCATACTCCACCGTTTTAAAACAGGGTAAACGGTATGTTATTATGTGGCTTGATTGTCTCTGAGGATTTCCTCAGTTCAGACATTTTGTGTGAGAATCTGTGATAAGATTGAATGTCTGCTTGTGTGAATTAATATGCATGAACTATGTACTAATGCTGCTTTACTATTATTACTGTTGTGCGATAACAGTACTGTTCGTATATATGAACATATTATAAAACGAACTAGCGGCAATGATGCTATCTTATATGTGTAATATAAGGAATGTAAGAAAAACGTTGTAGCAATAGGATAATATATATATATATTATCCGAGACTTATATACGGAGCATTGGCCTTTTTAACGCCGCTCTCGTATCTAACACTGGATCCCGAGTCGACATACTCAGGATTGGACTAATGACCTTAGTCTGCTGTGTTAGGAAAACGGTAATGCGATGCGATGGTATAAATGAGTTAATCAAGAGGATGTGGCTCTTGGTGTGAATTGTGATCAATTAACGATACTAGGATGCCGTGTGGGTATCTGTAAGTATCAAGATAAATTCCAACGGACTACAGATGGTTTGTCGGTCGGAGACTCTACCGCTGGAGTGGCTACTGCCATGGGTGACCCGCCATGAGTTATGGGTAACTTAGAGACACGTCGTTTTAACGAGACGTTGTCCTTAGGTATGACTGAACACTTACGAACAACTATATTAGCTCGAAGAATAGGCGAACATTATTTGGGCTTGTATGCCAAAGACGGGAAACAATACTTGTTATAATCCTCGTTGTTTCGCCTTGTTGTTCATTGGTTATGCTATGTGGTTATGTGATGTATGTTGTGGATTTGCTGAAATGAGTCGCTGTACTCAAATGTGTGTTGTGGATTGGTTTAATTGAGTAGTTATACTCATATGTATGTTGCGAATTGGTCGAGTCGAGTCGCTGTACTCACGTGTGGATTATTGTGGATTGATTGGTTGAGTTGAGTCGCTGTACTCGAATATGAACTATTAAGTGTTTGGTGGAGTGGAGTCTTCGTACTCATATACGCGTTGTGACGTTTTTCTGTTGGTTTATCGTGGTGTGATATGTGAAGCCGAGGGCTTATTTGCTATTTGAGTTTATTGCAATATTATTATTGCTTTACAGTTTTATATTATAACGACATGCATGAAAATGAACTGCATGCTCTCGACCAATTAACTGAGGGTCTGAGGGGGCATGACAGTCATGTAGTAACATACTCAGCAGGGGCTGATTCCATACCACAAACAAACATTTTGCAGGTATGCAGCTTCCGGTGTCGGCAAAGAGCGGGACGCGCTGGGTAGTTAGTTATAATTATGTAAATATGTATAGTCGTACTTCGATACGAAAATAGAGACATGTATAGAACTGGAATACTTAGAATGCTCACTAGGGTTGTATTTATTTTGGAACGGAAAGTTAAGTCTATCTCTTGTTGTCACTGTGGGAAATTGTTTGGTATTATGAATATTTCAGTAAGTGCGTTATCACTCGTATGGGCGAGTGAGAACGGTGACACTAGTAGTTCAACTGTTTTAGATTACCGCTGCGATTACTATGTTAAGTACGATGATTAGGAGCCGATTTGAGTAGGGGTGTTACAAAAGTGGTATCAGAGCGGTTCCGCTCTGATGACAAGAGATAGTAGGATTTAGACAGTGAGCATAGGTTTGGGGATTACGGGAAACGTGTGAGGATACGTGACCTTGCGAGGTCGATGCAATGCTGAACGCTTGCATACAATAGCCGTATAGGCACTTTAATACTTAAACGACCAAGACTGTGGTATAAGACCGAGTAAGGGTCTAACCCGTCCTCTTGACATACGTCAGGGAGAGGTCCGGGTAAGTGTACTAAGGAAGGACGAGGCGCAGCAGAAGGAGGTGAAGGTCCAGCAACCCCAAGTAACTCGAAGACGGTATGAACCGCTCGCACTTGATGGGAGAGCATCCCGAGAATTTGCAATGGTATCCCACCCGCCGCAGCCCGTACCTCGAGTACTGCCTAGGGAGGCAATGAAATGAGAAGCACCACGGAGAAGGACATTTCCTCAAGATCGGGAAGACCCGATGTGGTTGCTATGAGAATTATGATAATTGAGGAAAAAAAATGAGAACTTGTGATGTGATGAATTGTTTAGGACCGGGGGTCCTGGTAATGACGTAATGTCTACCATACCAAGTATGAGTTAAATATTAAACTGAGGTTGAGGAGACAATTCCCGTAGGACTAACGGGGCCAGCTTGCGATAAGCAAAGCAACCCCTTCCTACATCCAGGAAAAGCATTGATAAGTGCGCCTGGGGGAAAGAAGGTGGAAACGATGAGTCAAGATTAATTTATGAGATATATAACAGACGGATTTGATGACCTTTTCGAAGTCTCACCCGAAGCGAGTGACTCTGAACCCATGCAACACTGAAGGTTAAAGACGGCCCGGCGTGCATGTTGAGAGATCATGAGAGTTGTAGAAATAAGAACTCGCTAAATTGCTACCATGCAACAGCTCGGAAGGGAAGTAATACCTTAATACCACAATAAACTTGTGGGAACGAGTGCGGGAATGAGACCGTATTAATCTGAACAAGAACCTCCTCGACGGGAGTGGAAACCCGATTAAGGAATAGCACTGCAACTGACACGCACCGTACCGGCGGCTCAGTCTGCATGGCGCACTTGCCACAACAAGTGCTATACTAACCAAAGTACTAAATTTCAACCTACCTTGCGCACTTGCTACAACAAGTGCAACAACGGTAAACTATCCCCAACGGACCGAGTAGTCCGGATGGTTACCAATAAACACTAAACTTCCATGTGAATCCATAATGCAATGAAGGGGCCGATGTTATGCCCGTACCGCACACACCGGGGGTGTTGTGAATCCATTATGCTGCTAGACTCCCGTACGAAGGGCAGTGGATATTACCTGAGGACGGTAGATACCGTTACCTCTAGGAGGATGGAGGTGATACGAGTTGAATAAGAATTAGGACGACACAACGGAGAACGATGATCAGCAGAACCCACTAAGTTTGTGAATACCCAATTGTAAACCTTAGGAGAAAGTATTAGAACCAACTAGGATTAAATTAAATACAGAGACTAACAATTATTTAACTATCAGAATAGACACTGAGCCTAAATACCGTATGGCATAGGCCTATGGAAGGATATTGTTAATACCACCATAATGACCCAAATCTAGGAGAGCGAAGGTGATAAATCACAAACACTGATTAATATCAGACTATAAGAGGGACTACCATAAGACGGGGAAAACACGATGTGTCAACCCTTATTGTGGAGTCCAGACTACACCAGAGGGTGTAACCCAATGAATTGGGTGGAGTTTAAGAACTGAAAACTCATATCTAAACGGCGTCAATAGCCTAGGAGTGAACAGGAGAGATAGTAAACAATGCTGATCCCCACTGATAAATATCAGATAACGAGCATATGAAACCCAATATTAGGGCGCTATGTCGCAATCACCTATCTTAGAAAAGTTAAATAACATACATATTACACATGGAAACCAGAGAACCCTCTAGGGCCATTCTAATACTAACGGTTAAGAATTGGCAGCCTAGTTACCCAATAGAAATTACTGGGACTAAGAGTGTGATAACCACCGGGTACGAACACTACGAGTGCACTAAATGAGACATGGGACGACCACACTCCTAGGAGCTTGTGGGCCTGACGAAACTTACCTTAAGTTAGTTAGGTAGGTAGTAATGTATCAGTACGGTACCCAATGTATGTAAACGAATAGTGTAAGAACCTAGGAGGTAATCAGCTCTGTGTCTAAGTCAGAGATTGGAATCCTGACTAGGTAAATCATGAATTGACGAGAGAGATCTAGCCAAACCAACAAGGTTGGAGAAATCAAGGATAGCTTGATAGCAACACGACAGAAGGTCGTAACTCCACAAAGGAGAAGTTAGAACACCAGTTTTAGAGATTTTCGTGAACAAGGAAGCCAATGGCTGATTTAATGGTAAAGACAAGAAGAACCCATGAATGAGAAGATGAATTGTGGTACCTTATGGGGTTTTAAGAGTTTGCTCAGGATAGCACAATGTTAATCACCTTGAGAGAAACCTTTGTAATGATATATATGCTACCCAAGAAGGGGAGCACAAGATAGCTATATTATGCGAGGGCGCGGCGATGATGTCGCATTAAGTAATAATAACTACATGCTCAAGCCATAAAGCATTAGTACATTATCACCAATTAGGGTTGAACGGAAAACGCATGCCAAGTTAAAACCCATAGTCGCATCGTATGTTTACTATATGCAAGGGGTAAAGGGCTAGCATTTGAGGAGATACTTTAAACTAGAGATTAAGAACTCCATGCAAACCGCAATAACGGATAACCATCTAATCGACTGGTACATGGTGCGCAATGAGGCGACCATTATAAATGACTATTAACCAAATTATGTTGGTGAGAAGCAGAACGAGGAAGGTCAGTTAAACCGATGGAATACTTTAAATGTATACAACAAATAAATGTGCGAATGCCACACTAGAAGGGATATAATGGACAGTGAGGCAAAATCCTCAACTACCAAGAAAGGGCAAGTCCATACTAATACTGAGGGTGTAAGACAGTTCCTACGAACCTTACAAGTGGTAAAATGAAACCAGACCCATAGGATGTTATAAATGAATTCCCTTAATTGAGAGTAGGGATGAACCATATGTGTGTAGTAAAAAACCAACACACGAGGGATATGAGTTCACGCAATAAAAGAGGACCTACAAGGCACCTAATGAACGAACTCGTCCCAGAGAGAAATAACTTGGAGTCATGAGCCGCCAGTTAGATGCGCATATCAGACTCGTCCTGAGATTTTGGAAATAATCACTGAGAGCACTAAGTGCTAGAGCATAACTCGATAACCCTTACACCGAAGGTTAGTTCGGTAGGGTAACATGAACTCTTAGGAATATACCATGGGCATGTGTTAAGTTCAGAGAGGCTGAATAAAAGAGCTAGTATAAATAATTAGCATGGGATAATAAACCACGCATCAATATAATTTTTCCTCCATTTCCATAATTATTGAAGATCATGTAGAAAACACCATCACATGGAGTTGATACCGGCATGAAACTGTTACTTAAAAGGGTAAACTAACCCTAAAGTAGTTGGGCGTACTGCTTGCGGAGTGAGTGGGCCCATATTGCTTAGGTTTGACATACGTAGCAGGTTTGGGAAAACAAATGACGTGTTTACACCTCCCGATCAAACCGTATATGAATATACATACACCTAACCAAGATGGGTAGTATAGCCAGAGTGGCTAAAACCCAACCCTAGAAAAAAAGGGGTAATGTAATATGTAGCACATTAGTGCACGAATATTCCACATGAGTGGAACAACTTGAACTTATTACTTCAAGATGATATATTCATAGATTACATGGGCGTAATCCCTTTTAAGGGGGGTAAGCAATTTCACGCGCTTAATATATACCATATGTAGGAGTACGTAGCGCATGGTACACATGCTGCAAATGATTATTGTACCTAGAGTACAAGTCTCATGATTGTATTATATTACTTGAAGTAATATTGTGATGTATTATATGTATGAACATATATATATTTTAGTTCGTATTAGTTATGGCGAATAGGAAAGGGAGAACCGATAAGAGTGTTCTTACCCTAGTTCCGATTATTTACGCAAACATTGCGAACATTAGACACATAAACGCCTAGCTTGTTAGCTCTGAAGTGAGAATTCAAGTAGGACTATCTTGTAGCTCCAATGTGAGATTTCAGATAGAAGGAGTAGAAAACTCCGTATTATGTGATTGGTGGCTCGATATGAAACCGATTATTGTAAATGCGATGAGTGAATCGGCATGAGACCGATGTGTAACCTAGTGGAAGTAAATCCTCTAGGAGTTGTAGGAATAATAAGTTGAGAGAACTTGGTTCCGATGACTAGATTTATTACACTAGTTGACTTGTGTGTCTACTGAACACGAGGTGACAAATATCAAGAGGAAATAAGATTAGAAATGGGTAAATAATTGATTGATTGAAATTGGCGTGGGAAGTCGAACTTGATCCTGGTCCGATCAAGGGAGACCGAACACAAATTGGGGTGAAAGATAGTTCGACACTGACGCTGACCACGTCGGGGTTGGATGATTCTCGAAACTCCCTACAAGTGGACACAGATATGTATAGAAATTGAGATTATGGCGTCACTCAAAGAGCCGTGGACCGAAGAGTCCTTCGTCATTAGATCGGTGTGTCTGCGAGTGACATCACCCAAGGAGTCGTGGACCGCAAAGTCCTTTGTCATTAGACCAGTGTATTTGTGGGTGATTAGGGGAAATTAGGTGATACTACCCAAGGAGCCGTGGACCGCAGTGTCCTGCGTCATTAGACCGGTGTGGCCGCGGGTAGTTGACGTTGGTTAGCATGGAGTTGGGGACCGTCAAGTCCTGGTCATTAAGACTGCTTCCCCATGATTTTCCATCGTTTTATATATGCACACACATACACGCGGAGTGATGTATGGGTATCCTCGCGAGATACTAGCATATATATATATATAAGTGATACCTTTGAGTATCACTTACGAGTTCAGTGCCTCGTCTAGTACTGTAGAGAGATTGGATTGCACCTGTTGGATGCATATATATACATTACGAGTTTAGTGTCTACTGTAGTGTGATTTAATTACATTTGTTGGACATATATATATATACATGCATATATAGTACCTTTGAGTACTTCTAGTTGGTTTTGCACCTTGTCTAGTGCTGGATATAGTGCTGTATATGAATGAATGTGTCATGATTTTTGATTATATAGAATGAGATTAATGTTGTACCAATTGCGATACACATAAACTAGGTTTGAACCTAGTGGGATATACTCCCTAGCGATGGACTGTTTGTGGTTACCTAGTGGAACTTGATTCCTTAGGAGAACTGAATTTGGAATAAGGACTTCGGGACGAAGCCTTTTTAAGGGGGGCAGATTGAAATACCCCTAAGGTTCATAAAATAAAGGGAAAATTACATCGCCCACCCATGACGTTTGGCGAAATTACACAGCCCACCCACGAGGTCTCAAAAATTACTTTGCACACCCATGTGGTTTCCACAATTTTACATCTAGCAACTTTTCTAATATTTGATCAACTTAAAAGATGGTTAAATGATATCCAAATTTGATAAAACTTTACATGGACGATGCTAAGGTGTTATATTTTTGTTCAATGCCAAATCCAAAGTTTTTTAAGGTCATATATGACCTGTGGGACCCAATGAAACATGAGACACGTTCATCGGGTCCTACGGATCATATATGAGCTTAAAAAACGTTGGATTTCACATTTTACCAAAATATAACACTTTAATATCGTCCATGTAAAGTTTCATCAAATTTGGATATCATTTAACCATCTTTTAAGTTGTTCAAATATTAGAAAAGTTGCTGGATGTAAAATTGTGGAAACCACATGGGTGGGCAAAGTAATTTTTGAAACCTCGTGGGTGGGCTGTGTAATTTCGCCAAACGTCATGGGTGGGCAATGTAATTTTCCCTAAAATAAATTAAAAGACAATTAATGGGTTAAGAAGGCTAGTAAGCCTTGATGAACCATTAATCATGAAAACTCCTAAGCACACTTATATAATAAATATGTACTCCATGAAGGTTACTAAACCTTATATAAACACATGGACATAAGTGGAGCCTAGTAAAGGAGGAAAATCAACCTACAATTGATTTATCATGATATACACATCTTCATGAACAAGGAACACAAACACTTGAGGAAAAATATACCTTAAGAAGTCAAAATGACTTGTGAGTGAAATATCACCACCTTAAGAAGTCAACATGACTTGTGAGTAAAATATCACTTGTAACACAAGTGTATATACCTTTGGACACTAAATAACACATGTTATACATGTTAACACGTTAAACAAGTCCAAGATACACAAGATGTGCAAAAATAACATCAATATCAAAGGTGAATCAAAGTATACATTTTTACTAGTTTTAATGAATAGTAAAGTATACCAATTCCTTAAGAAAACGTTTTTATACACTTAAGGATGAATAAATCATGTTGGTAACAAACTAACACATGATATAAGTCCAAATGTACAAGTTATAAGTCATAACATTAAAAATGAAACAAAAGAGACCATTTTGCCCCTTGGTACAATGGAGGCCAACAATGCCCATGCAAGTGGCTATCAATTTCAAAAAAATGAACCAGGAAGTCTTATTTAGGTGACTTAAGTCAACAAACACTAAAAAACACAAATCTTACCAATAATGCCTTAAAAGTCATCTTTCTTCTCTTTCCTCCTCATTATTCCTTGGCTGCCGATTTTGAAAGCTACAAATCCTATCTAAGTCTGCTACTAAACAGCCAAGAACAAGCTTGGAAAGAATTACATTCCTAAGGCTTAAGGTAAGCTCTTAATTCATGTGATAGTTCATTCTCTTCCTCTTTTCACTAGCTATCCAATGGTCTAAGATTTATTTACTTCCACCCACGTATCTAGGCTGGATCTAAGTTGAAAAGAAGGGTTAAATTATACTGGAACCAAGGTTGGAGAAGAAAACAAAGCAAAGTCATTCCTTAAGGTAAAAATGTGCTCTAAGCACCTACCTTCTTCTCTATTGTTGTTCCAATGAATTCCTACCATCTAAACCTTCTATAATCTTCATATTTACATTCTAGAACCGTTGATGCACCTTCATCCACTCGAAGTTGGCCCAAACCACCCAAAAACACCTTAAAAAGGGGGTTTAAAGAGTAAGTGTTCTAGCTTCTGTACAAGTGAGTTGTTCCGCCCCTTTGGCATGCTTTTATTAAGGATTGACCCTTCATTCATCTGGAAAATAGGGCTGTGGAACACTTGGGAACAACTTCAAATCTTAAGGTAAAAATCCATGTTTTAAGACCTTTAATGACTCTTTTGGTTAATTTCGGTTCTAAGCTAAGCCATAACCTTTACTCTCTGTTTAATTCATGTCAAGAGGTGTATAAACCCACCTCCAAACATCCGTGACAGTACATGGAGGTATAGGTTGCTTAAAGTCATTTTTAAGGTGAGAAATCTAGTTTTTCATGGCTTAAAATTACTCTTATAGTTGGTTCTGTTTTTGGAACCTAACTATATCTTGTTCTTACTGTTAGAAATCAATTAGAAGCTGTCTAAACCCAGATCCCAAGCAGGCGTGACCATACAAGCCTTAAAAAGCTTATAAATCAAGGTATAACACTCTTAACTATATATTATATGCTTTAAAGCTTATGGTATATATTTTCGAGAGTGGACTGGTTAATTACACCTAAGTGTGACCAGAAATGACTTATTTGATATAAGCTAGTCATTTAAATGATTTAATTAACATAATGGTCAAATTAAGACATTATGTGGAAAATTGGTAAATATGGAAAAATTGGTGGTGAGGCCGTGTATTTAAAGTATTTTTGAGACATTTAAAGTGTAATTTATTTTGCAAGTTCAAGGTTGTAATAAGGCCATGTCATTAGGCCATTTTATTTAAGTTTAAGAGCTTATTTAATTTTATTTATGCTTTTAGCATTAAGTTTGGGGTTAAAAGGTAATTACAAAAAAATATAGGCCGTGGGCTGTATTAGGTGGAAGTTTGGTGTTTAAAATGAATTTAAATAAAAATTATAACACCTTATAAAGTTTTATTACAAATTGTAAAAATAGGAAAGTTTGGGGTATATATAGTAATTACCGAAAGTTTGGGTTTCAAACAGAATTTAGAAGTCAAAGTTGACTATATAGGAGACTTTGACCAAGTTTGGGAATTTATGGAATTAAATACTAACTTATAATAAGTTAAGTATGAAATTGTAAAAGATTTATAATTATTGGGGTGAAATGGTGATTTCCGAAAATAATGGGTACCAAATGGAGTTTAGAACAATCCTTGGGTTATTAGGAATTTGTAGGAATTTATTTGGTTAAATTTGGAGTTAGTATGAATTATATAAGTATAATATAAGATATTTTATATCATTGTTACATTTGGGTAACATATGGGGTAAAACCGTAAATACTGAAAGTATAAGGTTAGGAATGATGTTTATAACCTTTTGGTATAGTTTGGTAATTTTTGGAATTATTTATGAGGTTTTATCAAGATATATGTATAATATATAGTTTTAATGATATTAGAAACTATATGTTATAAAATGGGGTAATTTGGTGAATATAGAAAGTTAAGTGGTGGAAATTAAATTAGAATAGACCATGGGGTCTGTTCGGTTATTTTAAGAAATTGTAACCATAGGTTATAATTATATTAAGGTTTAAAGGTTATAATATAAGGTATATATTATAAGTGTAACAAAGAAATAATATTTGGGGTGATTATGTAATTTCTGAAACTTAGGTGGAATTAATTAAAAACAGACAACCATATGGATTGTTGGTATTTTGTAACATTTTATAACTATAGGTTATAAAGGTTTTAATGATTTAAATATCATAAGATATGTTATATAACTATAATGTAACATTATATAGTTAATGTGGAGATTTTGTAAATATTAAAGAACATAAGTGCTGCTCGGTACTAATGAGTATTTTTGAATGAGAATATTTAATATGGTTTATAATGTCATAAGGGTTGTAACATTTATAATACAAGAAATATTCATTAAGGAAGAATGAATATAGTAAAGGATTACCATATAATAAATGGTCCCATAATACATATTATATAAATATATGTTATGGAGTGAGAAATACAATATGGTTCAATAACCATATAATACCATAATTAAAATGATGTGAGATAAGAAGAAAGGAATTATAAACATTAGTTAAGGAAATTCTAATGTCATGTTGTTTATGGAATAACAAGGAGTTAAATAATTCAAAGGATTTTAAATATGGGTTACAACATTGCACTTGGAAAGACTAACCTTAGGAAAATAAATACTAAGGTGATATGTATAATATATGATCAAATTATACACACAATATAGTGACAAACTATATCATATACAATGTATATTAAATTACATGCGATAACGGATGTTGAGTTAAGTACATTAATATACCACGACGTAAACGTACATGTAATATAACGTTAACTAATCCCGAGTTAAACCGAAAACCCGACAAACGTTGTTAACAAATGACGGGGAATGAACTGGGAGGGATTAACGACGGTACGGGGTACCGTAGAGTAATGTTGTTATACGGGATACTAATCTATAGTATTATACATATTATTAGACTGTTAGAGACGACGCGAGGAGCATTGGACCTAGCTGATTCATACTCCACCGTTTTAAAACAGGGTGAACGGTATGTTATTATGTGGCTTGATTGTCTCTGAGGATTTCCTCAGTTCAGACATTTTGTGTGAAATCTATGATAAGATTGAATGTCTGCTTGTGTGAATTAATATGCATGAACTATGTACTAATGTTGCTTTACTATTATTACTGTTGTGCTATAACAGTACTGTTCGTATATATGAACATATTATAAAACGAACTAGCGGCAATGATGCTATCTTATATGTGTAATATAAGGAATGTAAGAAAAACATTGTAGCAATAGGATAATAAGATATATATATATATATATTTATCCGAGACTTATATACGGAGCATTGGCCTTTTTAACGCCGCTCTCGTATTAACACTGGATCCCGAGTCGACATACTCAGGATTGGACTAATGACCTTACCTACTGTGTTAGGAAAACGGTAATGCGATGCGATGGTATAAATGAGTTAATCAAGAGGATGTGGCTCTTGGTGTGAATTGTGATCAATTAACGATACTAGGATGCGTGTGGGTATCTGTAAGTATCAAGATAAATTCCAACGGACTACAGATGGTTCGTCGGTCGGAGACTCTACCGCTGGAGTGGCTACTGCCGTGGGTGACCCGCCATGAGTTATGGGTAACTTAGAGACACGTCGTTTTAACGAGACGTTGTCCTTAGGTATGACTGAACACTTACGAACAACTATATTAGCTCGTAGAATAGGCGAACATTATTTGGGCTTGTATGCCAAAGACGGGAAACAATACTTGTTATAATCCTCGTTGTTTTCGCCTTGTTGTTCATTGGTTATGCTATGTGGTTATGTGATGTATGTTGTGGATTTGCTGAAATGAGTCGTTGTACTCAAATGTGTGTTGTGGATTGGTTTAATTGAGTCGTTATACTCATATGTATGTTGCGAATGGGTCGAGTCGAGTCGCTGTACTCACGTGTGGATTATTGTGGATTGATTGGTTGAGTTGAGTCACTGTACTCGAATATGAACTATTAAGTGTTTGGTGGAGTGGAGTCTTCGTACTCATATACGCGTTGTGACATTTTTTTGTTGGTTTATCGTGGTGTGATATGTGAAGCCGGGGGGGCTTATTTGCTATTTGAGTTTATTGCAATATTATTATTGCTTTACAGTTTTATATTATAACGACATGCATAAAAATGAACTGCATGCTCTCGACCAATTAACTGAGGGTCTGAGGGGGCATGACGGTCAGTAGTAACATACCAGCATGGGCTGATTCCATACCACAAACAAACATTTTGCAGGTATGCAGCTTCCGGTGTCGGCAAAGAGCGGGACGCGCTGGGTAGTTAGTTATAATTATGTAAATATGTATAGTCGTACTTCGATACGAAAATAGAGACGTGTATAAGACTGGAATACTTAGAATGCTCACTAGGGTTGTATTTATTTTGGAACGGAAAGTTAAGTCTCTTTGTTGTCACTGTGGGAAATTGTTTCATATTATGAATATTTCAGTAAGTGTGTTATCACTCGTATGGGCGAGTGAGAACGTGTGACACCAGTAGTTCAACTGTTTTAGATTACCGGGATTACTATGTTAAGTACGATGATTAGGAGCCAATTTGAGTAGGGGTGTTACAACCAATGGGCAATTCATAGACTCGATTCACATCTTCCTTGGTGATGTGCAATCGTCTATCACCCGGCAACATGAAACCTTTTCTTTGATGGTCATAGTTCTCATACATCCAGTTCTTAGTCAATGGATTCAAAACCAGCTGATCAACATGTAAGAATGCACCAAATCCTACATCTACAATTGCTTTCCTTTTACGCCCCCATAACTTGTCAGTTTTAAGAGCTTCAATAATCGGCATAATTCTAGAAGTTGTCCTCTAAAGCGTGATAGTTGTTGTTCATTCATCATGAACTGTATTCAAATATGCATACAACTTTCATGTATTAATGAATCAATTTTGGAAGAAGATGGACACATATAAGCAACGATATTGTAAATAAATTATGAAGACAGAAAAAAAAAGCAAGTCGTCATCTGATTATAAGAGTTGGCTGATTTTCATGATAAACTACAACTTTTTCAGAAGCTCTAGTTTTCATTTATTAAAGCCCAAACACACAAATTGAACCTACAATAATCAACCATTGGGAGCTTGATCGACAATACACATTTCGGCAAACCACAAATTAATATCCAAACTTATTATCAATGAACCAACCAATCCAGCAAGCAAACAAGTAATTAGGAGTCTAGGAAGAAGGCTCACTAATGCAGTGTCAAGCATGTTTCAGGAACAATCACTTTACTTAGAACTACTAACTAGGCTGGTAACCTTTTTTTTAGACACTTGTTCATGATATCTTCAAATCAAAAGAGAAATCCAGAATCCACAGTCGTTAATGTCGTCAAGAACATGACCAAAATCTATGCAATAGAGAACAAAATTCAAAGGATTTCAGAAATTAGGGTTGTACCTGACTCGTGGCTTATGCAGGTCGTGATTTGTGGCTGACTAATTCAGTTGATAGAAGGCGAAGAGATAGAGAAGGAAGACCCAAAGGAAGAAGAAGTACGGCTCATTACCTATCTCACGCCGGTGCGGTGGTAGTTTCTCCATCTCTGTTTCTTCACGTCTATGCTCAGGAGGAGAATGAGAGAAAGGGATGAAAACAAGGGGGAGAAGCCAGGAAGTGCGGTTGTTGTTGGGCGATTAGGGCTTCGACTTGAAGAACGGGAGAAACCAGGAGAACGCGACAGGGAAAGTGAAGACGAGAAAGAGATTGACTCCGTCAGGATCCGCCCCACTAATCTTGGCCAATACTAATGCAAATTTGATTGATGTTTGCGAGTAGTCGACGTATATTGACTCCCATTATATATACAGTCTTTCAGTAACGGCTGCAAACAAATGGCTGAGAACAGAATATCTAACTTTCAAAAAAGCGTGGACGGCAGGATTCGAACCTGCGCGGGCAAAGCCCACATGATTTCTAGTCATGCCCGATAACCACTCCGGCACGTCCACATCTATGAAATGAATAGCGACTGTTTAAAGACACTAGTCAGGCCTTCCACTTTTATTAATTTTGATTTATGCGTCGAACGCCAATCACCAAGAACTCAAGATTCATTCTCTGCCATCCCTCTCCGTCCCAGCGATGGCGACCCTCCGGTTAACTCTCCCACTCCCACCGAAAACCACCAGTATCTCTCCTCATCTTCGTCCTACTGCCCTCTTTCTCTCTTACCTACTTTCTCATCTCTATCCCTCCGCAACCCATCCGTACCTTGCAAACCCTTTATCGTCCGCATGGGCGGTGGTCCCAGAACATTCCCTGGCGGAGTTTCAAAGTGGCAGTGGAAACGGATGCAGAAGAAGAAGTCCAAGCAGCTACTGAAAGCCCGCCTCCTCCGCGAGCGGCAGATATACGAGATGCGAAAACGTGCGGAGCTTAAGGCGGCTGTGTCCGAACTCGAGCGTCCATGGGAGACCGTCGATGTTGTCAAGCAGTCGGCACCTAACTTGTTCTCTGTCGGAGCGGACGAGCAGTTGAAGGTTTTGGCTGATCGGTTTCATAAGCCGGGTGGGTTCGATCTATGGACAGAAAGAGACGGACCTCAGTTATTCAAGAGCCCCGGGAAGGGCGAGGATTTTCCCACCTCAAGGTTATTTCCTAAGGGCGTGGTTCATAGTGTCAAGCCGTATGGTACGGCTAATTCCTTGGATGCTGATTTGGGAGAAACGCTGGGTTGGCCTGGCGGCAGGGAATTAGGATTGCCGGAGAGAATTGAGAATGCGAATTCGAGGGGTGGATTTATGACTAGTGCACGCTCTGACGGCTTTGGTGGAGGCAAAAATAGCTCAGATTCGGCAAGCTCGACCTCAGTGAGACGCGGGCAGCGGAATAGGAGTTCAAATAGGTACAACGGCAGTGATCAGGTTGGTTCTCCTGACATTGCTTCCACTTTGTTGCATCCTAGTGATGTTGAGGATTGCAATCAAAGTGGGATTCGCAATCATAGATATGGAAATCTTAGGAATAATGAGAACAAGAAGAATGTTGGAACCGGAGATGCCAATGGGGCTCTTAAGGCTTTGGATTCCAGACAGTCTGGATACTCTGCAAGAGGAAAAGGGAGGGTTACTAGATTAAGGGGTCGTGGTGCGAGACTGGATGATGGAGGTACTGAACTAAAATCAAGAAAAAAATTTCAGTCTGAAGATGCTTTTGAGATGAGACTTCAAGGGGATGGGAGTTACGGTTTAGGCGGAAGCTAAGATGATGCGTTTCGATGGGTGTGAATATGCTAGCAGATATTGCGCTGTTACACGGTCGATTGATCTTTTCTGAGATTATAGTCGGCCAAATATGCCTGTGTTCTTTTGATGCTCAATATAGGTTAGTGGAAAACCGAATTCGGAATATACTCTGTGATTTCTACATTGCTACTGTAGTTGCTGCTACTGCCACTCTGTATATCAGATTGTATATGAACAAGTAGTCGGTTGACACTATAGTTTTGTAATTTGTTCTTGTATTTTCTAAGTTCTGACCACCGCCAAGTGCATTAAGTGGAGAATGACCTGTGATTATTAATATTTCAATTTCGAGAGATGTCAGCTTGTTGAATATGATTTAGTTCTTTATATCACTCGAATTGGAGGCCTATCCCAGGTTGCTGAATTTCACACCTGTCACCTGCTCATATATATCTGAACTTTCTGAATGGAGTGTGTATTAAAGCTTTTAAAAGCAATTAGCATAGACCACTGAAACAAATATATTACATAAATGCAGGAAGATTTAGTCTGCATGTGCAGAGTGAATTGCCTTTTGGCTTGGGATAAGTTGAATTCTTTTGCTAGGGTCATCGACTAGCTCAAAATTCTCCTAGAATAGTGTGATTAAGATAGAGATGTGACGTGTCTATTACAGCTGCATGTTTCTGTGGAAAATCAAGAATGGATAATTCGGAAACTAGTGACAACTTTTGTCTGAGCCTCATGCAAGTTATCTGCTATATGATATGCTATTGATTGCCAGCAGAGAGTAGGATTTCCGCTAGTCATCACCTTACCTTTAGCGTTACAAATTTGCTGGTAACAAATGGTGCAAATGACCCTAAACTTCAACTAGCCCTACATATCAAAACAAAAAGCCAATAAACCTTTCAGGGTCCTGGTGCAAAACTATTGGCACCTGAGAGGAAAGGGGCATTGAGAAAATATAAGTATTCTTTTTTGTGGATAACGTAGCTGTCCTAGTGGTGGAAATACTTTCTACCATTTGCTCCGCACCTTTTTGTTGAAAGTAGTGATTCAATGATCAAATATTAGGGGCTACTCCGAAGTGTCGGCCTCTAGCAATTGTGGTGATAACATACCAAACATTTTGAAACTTGAAAACTTCAATGATAATTTGAAATGAAAATAAATGGGTTTGTCATGTTGATTTTGGAAGACTGAGAGTAGAATATAAAGTAGCCAATATTCCATACATTGTCAACTATCTCTGGAATGGATGGAAGCTTTGAACAGTGTCATGGAGAGATCTGAGGCTAAAAGAATACAGAATAGCTCATAACAATGAATTCATAATGACAATCCGTAAACCAATTTGGTCAAGTAGGTCAGCAGATTATACTCAGTTGCCACTTGTGTGCTGTCTTACTTTTTTAACTCACTTTCACAGACAATTCTTACTGATCTTCTCTCATAAATGTTTCGAGGCCTTGGTTTCGTGATGTGTTTAAACTTCTATTATATACTACCCAAGATTTCTTAGTCCCTATTTCATCATCTGGAAATGGCTATGGTTCATCATCATCTGTTATGACTACCATGCCATGTTATGTTCACAAGAGCTGTTTCCTTCAGTTACCTTATGTTAGAATTTGGATGTTCATTGATTGTATTTGATATTTGAATTTCACATCATTCGTTTTTTAGTGTAATTCGAGTAACCTCCCTCTCCAAGTGTGTCCACTCATATCTGCTTTATTTATAGCTTATCTTTTTGTGAAGCTATTATTTTTCAAGCACATGAGCTTCATTAGTGCTTCAAGCTCATTAAATCTGCAGTGTTCCACTTTCTCCCTAATCTTCCAGAATCTCAAATTTCTTGGGCTGTTATGTTTGATTTATCGCGCAAAGAAAGGTCAATGTAGCTGCTTGTAGCACAACTCTGAATAATGTTTCAAGCTAGTTATGATGGTCATTGATCCTCGAATCATCATATCATGTGGGAATATCTTCAGTGGCTGTGGCTATGTCCTTTAGTGACAGGTAATTAACCTTTTTATTTGGTTGTTAGACAGCAAAGAAGTTCCGCAAAGAGAATTTCAAATGTGACTAACGTGCGAAGTGCAAACACTATCCGGGGTTGACACTTTGTGTGCATGTACAATTGCGGAAAAGGTAGTAAAAGTGTTATTGCATTAGTAATTAAAGGTTTGCTTGGTGTAAAATGCTTCCTAATGAATGTGACCGGGTTATCCCCTTTGTTTCTGCTTATCTTATCATTAAATCTTTTGCTTCATGGTGGAGTTTGCACTGGAACCACTAGGCACATGCGCGGTGCGCCTATGACTCCCCCTCTTAATTGCTTCTTCATTTGCATTCGAACCACTTGGCGTCTAGAAATAGACGATTTTCTTAATGGCTTATTTGATTGACCGAACTGGGTAATTTTTCAACATTGGCTCCTTAAACGCATATGCCTTTTTTTTTGCCATTTTTAATTGGTGGGTCTACTTTGTGAATTATTAATGGTAGTCGTCATCATCTGCTTACCTAGTTTATTTCAAGGATCTTGGTATGCATTACAGATGTTTTCAATAATCCTCTTCTTCTTCCAGGTGTAAGTGAAGTTTACAGCAGTAATCGTTGATGTGATGATTGTATTTGAGAAGTGATACAGCCCTATATTTATAGAGAGAATGTCTAAGAGAGGAGAGAGTTCTAGAACTATGTAAGAGAGAGGAGAATTCTAGAGATTCTGCCTAGGAACTAATCAGCTGAAGAGTTACAATTAATTACAGCTGAACAGTCACTAATAATTAACTACAACTGAACAGCCACTAGACACTTAATAATTACAGCACTAGTCATGTAATAATTACAACAATAGTGGCTGTTGGATAGACAAACAACACTCCCCCTCAAGCTGGACTGTAGATATTCTGCATTCCAAGCTTGGAGATAAGGTTGTGAAATCTAGGACTATGAAGAGGCTTAGTGAAGACATCAGCCACTTGATCTTCTGAAGTGATATGACTTAGTTTGATTAGTCCTCCTTCAATCTTTTCCTTGATAAAATGGCGATCAATTTCGATGTGTTTGGTTCGATCATGCTGAACCGGGTTATGTGCTATGCTGATAGCTGATTTGTTGTCGCATCTGAGCTCCATTGTGCCTTCCCACTTGATCTTCAAGTCAGACAATATGATACGAATCCAAAGAAGCTCACAAATGCCATGAGCGAGGGCTCTGAACTCAGATTCTGCAGATGAGCGGGCTACCACACTCTGTTTCTTACTCCTCCAAGTAACCAAATTACCTCCTAAGAAAACACAGTAGCCCGTAGTAGATCGTCTATCAACAAGTGAACCTCCATAATCTGCATCAGTGAATGCTTGGAGGGTTAGTCTTTTTCCTCTTTCAAATAGAATACCTTTTCCAGGTGCCCCCTTTAGGTAGTGTAAGACTCGGTGTGCTGCTTCCATATGTGGTTTTCTAGGATCATGCATAAACTGACTCAGGACACTTACTGCATAAGCGATATCTGGTCGAGTGTGAGACAAGTAGATTAGTTTTCCACACAATCGCTGATACCGAGATACTTCAACCTTTGGTGCATCCTGTGCTGAATCAAGCTTATGATTAGGATCCATAGGTGAGGTGGCAGGTCGGCAAGCACTCTTCCCCGTTTCAATTAAGAGGTCAGTGATGTATTTTTGCTGGCTAATAAAAATTCCATGAGAAGAACGAGCAACCTCAATTCCCAAGAAATACTTCAACGACCCAAGAGATTTGATTTCAAATTTGGATTGAAGTTGTTTCTCCAATCTTTGCTGTTCTTTGGGATCATTGCCAGTGACAATAATATCATCTACATAAACCAATAGGATGGTGATCCCCTCTGGGTGAGAATGCTTGACAAACAAAGTATGATCACCCTGACTTTGCTTATAACCAGCCGCACATACAACAGAAGCAAATCGCTCAAACCATGCACGGGGAGATTGCTTGAGACCATATAATGCCTTCTTAAGGCGGCAGACTTTGGATGAATCATTTGCAGCATCAAGACCAGGAGGTATCCGCATATATATCTCTTCGTGCAAGTCACCATGAAGAAAGGCATTCTTCACATCAAACTGCAATAGTTTCCAATCAAAATGAGCTGCAAGAGATAATAGTATGCGAACCGTATTAAGTTTGGCAACTGGAGCAAAGGTTTCCTGATAATCAATCCCATAGGTTTGAGTATATCCTTTTGCAACCAGCCGTGCCTTATATCTCTCCAGTGATCCATCTGCTTTGTATTTGAGAGTAAAAATCCACCTGCAATCAACCACATGCTTCCCAAGAGGTTTATTAACAATATCCCAAGTTCTATTTTTTTCTAATGCTCGAATTTCTTCCTCCATGGCTTCTCTCCACTCTCTTTTGGTTAATGCTTCAGAAACAGTCTTAGGGATAGGAATCTGATTAAGGCTTTGGACAAACAGTGAATGTGATGGAGAGAAGTTATCAAATGATACAAAATTAGTCAAGGGATAAAGAGGGGTGGAAGTACACTTACGGACTCCTTTTCGAAGAGCAATTGGTAGATCTGAATCGGTTGTTGGTGCAGGATCAACACTTGGTTCAGACGCTTGGTCCTCCATCAGCCATGGTCTGGACTTGTGTTCCCTGGAGTAAACATGTGTCAATGGAGGAGGAGATGGGATAGATGGTGAGGAGGGTGCTGGTGGTGTATCTTGTGAATTTGTGGAAGGAGAAGATGATGATTCATGTTGTGAAGGTGGTAAGGAGGGTGCTGGTGGTGATTCGGATTGGTTTGGATTTGTCACAGGAGTAAAGGAGATGTCAAAGGAGGTCATGGGAGGGTTATCATGGTTAGAATGTGTACTTGGAGGAGGAACGTCAATAGGTTCAGTAGAGGGATAGTAGGGTGTTTCCTCATGAAATGTGACATCTGCAGTGACATAGGTTTTTCTTGTGTTAGGGTTGTAGCACTTGTACCCTTTTTGTGTAGGAGAGTATCCAAGAAAGATGCATTTAACGGCCCGTGGATCAAGCTTCCCTCTATTGGGTGTGTGAATATGGACAAAAGAGGTACACCCAAAGACGCGTAGGTCCAGTTTGTGGAAATCTTGTGAGTAGGGAAGAAATGGCTTAAGCATTCAAGAGGAGATTTGTTTTGAAGGACACGAGAGGGAAGCTTATTGATTAGGTGACAGGCGGTTAAGGTAGCTTCTCCCCAATAGCGTTGAGGTGTGTTTGATTGGAAAAGAAGAGCACGAGCTATTTCAAGAAGATGTCGGTTCTTTCTTTCAGCAATTCCATTTTGTTGTGGAGTATAGACACAAGAAGACTCGTGAATAATTCCTCTGGATTGAAAAAATGCTGTGACTTTTTGGTTGAAATAGTCAGTAGCATTATCAGTGCGAAACCTTTGAATTGAGGTGGAGAATTGAGTTTGAATCATGTTACAGAAAATGGGTATGATAGAACTTACTTCACTCTTATTTTTTAGTAGAAACAACCATGTAAATCGAGTGCAGTCATCAATAAAGGTAAGAAACCATCGAGCACCTGAGATATTAGCTATGGGAGAAGGACCCCAAACATCGCTGTGAATAAGAGAAAACGGAAGACTGCTTTTTGCCGTACTGAGAGGTAAAGAAGCACGAGTGTGTTTGGATTGTTCACACACTTCACATTTGAGGGCAGAGACATCAATACCAACAAGCAAATTAGGAAACAAAGTTTTTAAAGCATAGAAAGAGGGATGGCCTAAACGCTTATGATAAAGCCAAATTGTAGCATTTTTATCAGCAGCGGATACAAGGGCTCTACATGAATTAGGTGAGACACGATGTAAATCCAAGTAGTACAATCCATTCCGTTGCCTAGCAGTTCCAATCGTCTTCCCCGAGTGTAGATCCTGCAAAACACACCAAGATGGAGAAAAAACAGCAAAGCAGTTGAGATCATTGGTGAGTTTATATACTGAAGCAAGGTTCATGGCAAGACCGGGGACATGTAGGGTATTACTAAGGTGCAATCCATTTGAGATTTTGGCAGTTCCTTGGCCAGCAACAGATGTGGATGTACCATTTGCTGTAGTAATTTGTAGTTTTTCAGGGCAAGATGAATAATCATCAAGGCAAGAGGAAGTAGAGGTCATGTGGGAGGTAGCTCCTGAATCAAGAATCCAGTCTCGTAAGACATGTTCCGAAGCATTAAGACAAAAAGATTGTGAAGTATTACCTTGTAGGGCGAGAGAGCATTGATCAGTGCTGGAGGGAGATTGAAGGGATTTCAGCATAGCCCGAAGTTGCTTCAGTTCTTCTTGAGAGATGTGTGAATCCGAAGGACCAGCAACTGTAGATGTGGTTGTGTAGGCTTTTCCATCCCCTTGTCCTCGTTTCTTGCGTTCTTTCTGCAGATGGGGATAAAGTTTCCAACACTGATCATTGTTGTGGTTTGACCTTTTACAATGACTGCACCACCTTCCTGTTTTACCAACATTATGTTCCCCTTTTGCAGTAAAGGCAGTGCTTTCAGTTGTCTTGTTTTCCAGCATTACTGAGCGGCGACTTTCCTCTGATTTGACAGTAGCAATGACCTCTTCTATATTAGGCAGATCCTTGTTTCCAAGAATTTGAACTCGAACCTGGTCATATTCTGGGTTTAGACCAGCCAAAAAACAGTACACACGCTGCTGGTTTGTTGCCTTTTGATATAGAAGTGCATCTCCTGTGGTCTCCCACTTGATGCTTTGGTATTGATCCAATTCCGACCACCACCGTTGAAGATTGGTAGCATATTCCGAGACTGATAGTCCTTCTTGCTTGGTGGTCATTGACCTAAGCCAGAGGTCATAAATAAAGGCAGCATCCTTTGCTGTTGAGTAGGATCTCTGGATATATTCCCAGATTTCCTTTGCTGTTTTCAGAAACATACATGTGATGCTGATGCTTGGATCCATTGAATCCCATAACCATGACCGTATGTTGGCATCTACTTTCTTCCATTCACCTTCATTAGTGTCAGCTGGTTTTGATTGAGTGAGATGATTGTCTAGTTCCTTCCCTTCTAGACGAGTAAGGACAAGCTGAGACCAAATCAAGTAGTTCTTGCCATTCAGTTTATAGGCTGAATCAATAGGAGCAAGATCAGTCTTGTTTGGTTTCAAAGCTGCTGTAATAGCAGCAGCAGCAGATGCAACAGCATTTGAATCAAATTTGTTCTCCTCAGCCATAGTGATGAAGAAGAAAAAAAAGTGGGTGGATGAAGAAGGTAGAGACAACCTTTTACACTACAAAAAAGGATCATTTACTAACACACGTTTTTACTACACATCATTTAGTGTCTCTATAGGTATAATTTACTAACCATTATATATGTCAGTAAAAACTAAATCATCTTTACTGACTCATTTATTAAAGTGTTAGTACACACCTTATGTTTACTAACTCATTATTAAAGTGTTAGTAAATACCTAAATTTTACTGACATAAAATCTTTATTTTACTAACTTATAAAATTTAAAGTCAGTATAGTACCTAAATTATCTATATTGATAAGTTATTTCAGTCACTAAAACCTATCTACCTAAACAAAAAAAATTGGCGCGATGTTTAGTCATTTACCGCTCACTAATCTGTCGCTCTAGTTTCCTCCCCTTCAATCGACAGTTTGCCTGCGAACTACACCAGGAGTGAACAAGAGGTAGAAGAAATCGGAAGCTCCAAGTAAGTGCGAGCGAACAGGAGGTTGAACAACTTAGGAAGATTGAATCCCAGAGGTAATTTCTCTATGTTTCCCCCAATTTTGAGATTAGGGTTTGTATTTAGTTGTTGTGGTTTGATTGGTTGGGTGGTCTCCTCGGCGGTGTTGCGGTTGTGTTTTCTGGATAGTATTTTCTCGGTTTGAGATGCGGTGGTGGTGTTTCTAGTGATTTCTCTATTCCTTTGTCTCTTGATTTTCCTGAATTGGTTCCTCCTCTGTGAACAGTCTGTCAAATCGCACTCCACATTCAACTTCTTTATGCCCAAGTTCATTTATATCTAAAACAGAACTTATCAATTACACCTCGCTCTCACTCTATATGTATTCCTCATCACTCCTTTCATTGTCCAACTCTACTTTATGTAAATTATGCCTTTTGCCTCTCCTGCTAATAGGCTGTCAAACTTATGAAAGGTGCTTACTTTGCTGTGCTGGTTGTCCTGAATTTTGGATCCGGTATGTAGAATATGTAGAATCTAGAGGAGGTAGAGAATTAGCAAATGATGCATTAGATCGAGCAAGCTTTTTTACAAAGGTATCAACTGCTAAACGTCATCTCAAGATGCTAGTCTTCTTCCAGTACTGGTTATTACTGCTGTGCTTTGCTGCGTGTGATCTCGAGAAGCATGACCTATAGATTTATGCTTGAGTTTTTTTCCCAGTATAATCCTCTTGACATCTAATTCTCTAGCCTGACACTTCAACAAATGAATATGTTAAGCATTGTCTGCCTTCTTCTTATATGCCTTGTGGGATGATTATTCGGCTTTTAGTTTCAGTTTTAATGAATAAGGTGATCAAATGTTAATTGAGTTTGGAACATTCTTCTTTGATATATTAGTAGCAGACCCACAGTATTTCGAGTTGGATAAGTGGACTAAGAGCTCTCCTTGTTATTCCTCTCAGTAATAACAGTTTCTTATAAATGCTAATGGCGTATGGTGCATAGACAGACAGAGATTCCTCTGCTGCACTATTTCGAAACAACCGTGAAACAAGGATGACACAATACATCATTTTTTACTAGTCAAATTAAATAGTGCAAATACAAATAGAGATGGAATCCGTTTTATTGAATTGATGTTGTGAAAGAGGGAGAGAGTAGCCAGACCGTGAAAGGAAGACTTGAAATTAAATCCTCTTCTCTTCTCTGTTAAACTTATATAGTATTTATCATTACATTGCTTCAATAACGTTAGAGTTCCGCGATGCCAGTCAATACATTCGTACATATATGCTATTTATATGAGTATATATACGTATAATATCTATATGCTTCCTAGGTAGTGACACTACTTTCATCAGACTAGTAGAGCTCCAGAAATGTTGTTGTTGTTGATGATGATGATCTGTTGTGTTGTTGATGATGATGATCTGTTTTGTTGTTGATGATCTTCTGTTATTTCTATTTACTCAGGAAGCAGTATTTTAAAAGATGCTTCTGAATTATTTCATTGTCCTTTCATAGTGAACACACTGTTTTTGAATCACTGGTCCCCTTATTCGGATTATAGGGGATCGATTCCCTTGGCAAGTGAAGAGTGCCTTTAGCCACCTTAACCATCATAATTCGGAAAGGTGGAATTGCACTGAAACCGTTTCTACCTCAACTGCAAACAACATTCATCAAGTGTCTTCAAGACAATACTAGGTTTGTTGCCACTTTGGATTCCTTGAATTCTGGTATCTGTTCCATCCATTAATCATCTTTGAAAGACTAATGTGTTGCTAAGGTCTCTTGTTTTAGGATCACATGGTGATGACATTTTTTCTTTATCAGCACTGTACGATCAAGTGCTGCTCTGGCGCTTGGAAAGTTAAGTGCGCTGAGCACTAGGGTAGATCCATTAGTTGGTGATCTGCTTTCTAGTTTTCAGGTATATTTCTTGTTCATGTGTAGTTTTATAACCTGCTCAAACATTATATAATCATGGATATCAGACTGAGTAGGCATCGGATGGGGGCATGCGGGAAGCTATTCTATCTGCTCTTAGAGGAGTGGTAAAGAATGCCGGGAAGAGTATGAGTGATGTTTGGTGACCCGTCTCTATGATCTATTGAGGAGTTGCTTGATGCCGAAGATGACCAGATCAGAATGTCTGCTGCTGCCATTTTAGGGAACATAGCACAGGTTTGGTGAAGATACTTTGAAGTTCTTGTTTGGTGCATTATATTATGGACGTAGTTTGTATAATTCATGACAAGCGTTTGTGCAGTATATTGAGGATGGTCAAATGCAAGACCTCTTCAGGAACTATCGATGTTGGCATCATCCTCAAGCTGGTGTGCAAGACATGGTTCAGTGCTGACTGTTGCTACTCTGATTAGATATGGTTCTTCCTCAGTTTGTGAATTTTCCTCATTTCCCGCGGTCTTAACATCATTAAAAGCCAATGTTAGAAACGAGAAGGTAGAAGAACATTCACATAGACATGATTGCATCAGTTTCGTCATTAGTTATAGCATTGTTGATTTCGCCAACTCTGTATGGTTTCAGGTTTTCAGGATGATTCAAGTGAAGTCGGAAGGAGAGCATTATCGACCTTTACGGCTGCTGCTAAAGTATTTAATCCTGCTCTTCCAAACTATTTTGGGTGCAATTATTTGTTTTTAATAAATATGATTGTCTTTCCTTGAGATTGTGGGGTTTGACCGATATGTTATTGGTGGTTAGGTAAATCCTTCCGCAATCATGGGCCAATCTCTTGTCTTTGGTCCAGTTCTGGCCGAGTGTTTGAAAGATGGAAACACCCCGGTTAGACTTGCTGCAGAACGATGTGCTTTGCATGCTTTACAGCTCACTAGGGGTATATCTTACTTTGCCTCTGATATACATAATCCTTTATTATGTTCTTTTACTCTCGGTCAGAAAGTTCATTTCCATTTACGTTCTTACAACTTCCTGATAATTTTTGGTGTAATCCAGGACCGGATAATGTACTAGCTTCGCAGAAATATATAACAGGCTTGGATGCCAGGAGACTAGCAAAATGCCCTGAAAATAGGTAAGAGATTGAAAGTCAAGTTTGATTTATTTGACTGCACCCTGTCACCTCGTTTTATTCTTGCTGTAATGTGTTATCTCTCTTTTCCTTCTTGCGTTTGTGAAGATTACTAGCCATGTGTAAAGGTAGTAAAGACATGTCTATCATGTATCTGCTCTTGCTTACTAGTCATTATGTTCCAAATGAGTAGTTTGGGCATAATCTTTGTGTCTGTGTGTGGTGATGATTGGACTACCCAATGAAGATTGTGGTTTATTTATATTTCAGGTTCCAAGTGATATTTCTAGCGGTACAAATCGCTCCGTTAATGAAAATCAAGTTTCGTCAAGTGAAAGAAATACTAATGGTACTCCTTCTTGCTAATGAATATTTTCCACTTATCTTGGATGATCAAGATCTTACTTCTATCGTTGTGACGATATAATTTTGTGTGTGCAGGTGCTGAGTAAAAGAATGTGGATGAAGTCACGATTTTATTTTAGAAGTAGTAGAAGTATAAAGAAAGAGAGAGAGTGATATTTTACATTCTAAACTCGTTTAAGAACAATATTGTATTTTTTGACTTAAACACAACTTATCTTTATGTTGATTACGATGCTTTTGGAGGATAGTGATGAATGTTAGTGTTGAACTTGCGCTATTGTAAAATCTTAACATTTTTAATGGCATTGGAGCTTATTGAATATCTCATTTATTGTTCGAGAATTCTCAGGTAATTTTATGAATATTATTTGAATTATATTTTGTGTCAGTAAATGTTTACTAACACTAGATTTTGTGTAGTATAGCTGTTACAAGATGGTATATTCTGTTTGTATAATCAGCTTTTACTAACATAAATTATGTGTTAGTATATATGTATACCGACACTTACTTTTGTGTAAGTATAGCTATTGTAGGATGGTTTTTTCTTATGTATAAACAGCTTTTACCTACATAAAATATGCGTTAGTATATAGGTATACCGACACTTAGTTTTGTGTTAGTATAAATTCATGAGCTATTCTGTCACTTACGTTAAGTGTTAGTATAGATCTTCTGCCTTTACTGACTAAGAAAATAAGTGTCAGTAAAAGCTCAGAACCCTTTACCGACACACGCTATATGTGTTGGTATCGACCTATAGTATCTGAGGTTATACCGACACTTTTTTAATGTGTCGGTAAAGGTCAACTAAGTCTATACTAACACTTATTGTGGCTATACTGACACAAAAAATGTGTCTGTAAATGGCATTTATTTTGTAGTGTTAGGCAGAAGATTTAGGGAGGAGACACCCCTAGGAATACAGTTTAGGCGGAGACACCCTTAGGAATAGAGATTTGGGTGAAGACACCCTTTATCTATGTTTAGTGTTTTAAGAAAGTGGTGGCTATGGTTGAAACTTGGCTCTGATACCATGAAGTTTATAGCAGTAATCGTTGATGTGATGATTGTATTTGAGAAGTGATACAGCCCTATATTTATAGAGAGAATGTCTAAGAGATGAGAGAGTTCTAGAACTATGTAAGAGAGAGGAGAATTCTAGAGATTCTACCTAGGAACTATATAAGTTGAAGAGTTACAATTAATTACAGCTGAACAGTCACTAATAATTAAATATAACTGAACAGCCACTAGACACTTAATAATTACAGCACTAGTTATGTAATAATTACAACAATAGTGGCTGTTGGATAGACTAAATAACAGTAAGGGCATCCACAATGGTGTGGAATCCACTCTAAATTAATAAAACAAAAAGATAAAATATGACATGGAGGAGAGAAGTTATGTGAGAGTTTCTTAACTAAGAACCCCAAAAGTGGGTGTCTTAGCAAAAGAAGAGAGAGATTGTGAGAAGAAGAGTAAAATATTATTATTTTGAGGGTGGAATCCACTCTTAGTATGGTGGATGCCCTAAGCTTTTATGTAAGTGCGTTTTTTTTTTTTTAATCCACGGGGAAGTAAATATAAAAATAGCCATGTCCAACTGACACTCCTAATAGAATAATAGTATGTGATTACAATGCGCGCGGTTATAAGTGAAGAGACTGGTCATTCTTGGGTGTTCCTTTGATGCTTTTCTTCCTAGGTTCGGATTTTTTGGAAGAAAAGACATGATATACATGCTGTAAATTAGCTCAGTGGGGAATATAGTAACAAAGTCACTGCCTCAATTTTGACCTTTTATTTGCAAGTCTTAATCTCGCGACAACCAACAAGGCAATATGACAGCACTGGGAACTTGGCATGCTCGCAGCACCAGGAAAATGTGTTTTAAGCAAGTTAATAGTAAAGTTGCTGGTTTGGTGAACTTTCCACTTTAATGATCTGATATGCAGGTACGAGATCTATGATGCATTATTATCTTCACATGTGTAATTTGATTCATGTAGAAGGAGCTCGTGGGGTCATTCTGGTCTGTTGCATGTAGTCGGGAGCAACTTTGCTGAGTGCATATCTTAACTAGGTGAATTATGTCCTAAACCAGTAAGTTATCCTTCTTAATTTCTTGGATATCTGTAAACAGAAATAATGCTTGTATTGAAATGATATCATGCACTTTTACTACTGGGACCTAGTTAGTTGCTTTGATGCAGAGAAGGATTGGTATGTTGTTCGGTAGTGGAGTAGAGAATTGTTGGTTCAGTCTTGTTTTTCCAGCAATGAGCTTGTTAGCAGCAAAAGTATATGACTTTAGCCTGTGGCTTTAATGTCAATTTGACATACACAGCCAAAAACCCATCAATACATTTATACATCTTCAACGTACGGGTGTTAATCGAGTGTTTGATCTGAAAAGGGTTCGACCTTTTTTTTTATGTATCATAACGCAGCAATCCTACTGAAACTTGTAAAAAAAAAAACCGAAGTGATCTTTTGATCGGTCAATCCTTGGTGCTGGTTATTGGTCTTATAATATAATCAATAATTATATTAGTGGCTAAGTGAACCATTATCATACCTACATGTTGAATGTTTATATGCCAAGAAGTGGTCTGATCATGTATTTCCATATATAGATAGGATTGCATCATTGCATCCCTACATATTATTCCTCCCGAATGAATTCTATTTTGACTTTTAACCCCCTACACAGGTCACTTGATTAGACATCACCTTTAGGATTTTATTGAGGAACTTATAGTATTAATAATAATGACACCCTTTAAACATACCGAATAGTTATCCTCTACTCTATCATTGTTGTCCTATACCAAAGGTGTTGAGGGTCTGATTTGTTGCTGACTCCTAATATGGAGTCAGATCTTCCTGAAACAAAGGAATAACCGATTATCTTTTTTGCCTTCAGGGTTTGTAGAGTTTGGTCGACTGTTTCTGGCCTTGAATTTGCCTACTGAACATGTTTTGCTAAATGTACATCACGCTTCAGGCTAACCTAGGTTTTAGTAATAGACAAAGACCCTCGGTTATTTCTGTTCAAATCAGCATATTTTCCAAAACAAAATGAAAAACGTGGTTATATACTAACAATTGGGTCCTTAGTGGTCAATTATCAATCTAATCATGCTTTCTGGTCGGCTGTATTGAGAGTGGTGTCAAATTAGTATTCGTTCTCCCCCCATTATCTAAATTTAGCTCATCTAGTTAGCAAATTACTATTTTTATACCTTATCTGAGAATTGGGCATCCCCGTACAATGTATCCTCTCTTGTTCCATTTTTATACATTACCATTGTGTCTTCCATATTTGCATCTTCACATTCCTTTTTCTGTTTCTAGAATGCCAGACAGGTAAAATTGGTACTTATACCATAAAAAATATATGATAAAACAGAGACTATCATCTATTAGAACAAGAGGAAGTAGTACTGCTGGTACATTAAGGACTAGTTTAACCTCATTTGCTGTTACCTCTAAAGGGAAGTAGCTAGGTCCCTGTTTGCTATGAAATGTTTTCACGGCACTTTGGTAGTTGTTTTTGTGGCATTTCTAAAAAGTTGATCCATTTTTGAAAACGGCATCATAAGTTGTACTGTAGTATTATTAGTGATCTGGATAGTTGTTAAAGTTTGATTTATTTATGAAAACAATATGAGTTGGAGAAGTTTGAAAATCATAAAAATCACCCAAAACACTAGTGTTGTATACTTGATAGTGTTTTCAATCGGAAAATTGTGTGGTTTCATGTTCACGAAGTGGGAAGTTTGTAGGTACACAATGTAAGAGAATTCATGTGAAGAAGCAGGAATGCGGATGATGGGGTAAAGGTAGACTAGAAAATGCATATGAATGAAAGGAGGAAGAGAAAGTTGAGATAGGAAAGCAGCCTAAATTTTTCGATGCAATACGAAAATGGACTGAAGAAGGGGTTGAATAGAATGGCTTCAATGTTTTATTTTCACCACGGTGACTTTCATTTTCCCTAGAATAGTCACGGTGACTTTCATTTTCTCCTAGAATAGTATATTATTACTTAAATCTTTAGTACAATCAAATGATTTGAAATTATGAGTAACATAAAATACATTCAGTTGAATTAACTATATGAAGTTACACCATCCTTTATTGACTCTGTTCATATCTAGTTCCTTGGAGAGTTTCTTAATATATGATGAGTAAGAAAGATGATGGCGGAATATACGCTATCCAGCTGCGTGTACGTACGTTTTTTTTTTGGAATCTGCATAAGTGATGACGAGTTTGCTTGTTCAGCATGATAGGTCATGAAATAGAGATGACCTAGTCATGCTGTTAACAATGCTGATGCGAGTTAACTGCTGGCTGGTTTTCAGTTTCGTATCTCCTTATCTTACTAAAACATTGTCACTTTGCATTCATTCAGTTTCCTATATTTTGGGGGATTGTTTAATCTTTTAGATTGAAAACTGATAGTCTTGAATTGGACCGGGCTCGAACAAGAAGCATTTTTAAATCAGGAAGGGAGCAACATATATGGTGGAGACAAAACTGCTTTAATAATAATTCATCACTTCAAAGGACATAATTGGCAAAACTGTAATAAGGTTGCAAGACATCAAGCGACACATAGTGTTGCTCAATCACCAAATCGATCCTTAAGTACTCTCAGATCTAACCATAAATCAGAGTTCTGTTCCTGGGATACAGTAATAGGTTGCTTACTGAACAGCGGGTCACAGTTTTTAATCAACAGATACCTATGTTAATAACTACATGGCGAAAATTCAGTTTTGTAGTGTCTATATGAGCTTAAATTTGGAAAAATAATTAGTCTGGCAATTACCCTGTAAGTTATGCCTTTGGTAAGATGAGTTTTCTGTTTGGATGGAGTGATTCAACTTGTTTGTATTTCAATAGTTGCCTATCAGTATCGGTGGTGGGACGTCCCTTGATAGTTTCCTGGTAGATGTTATCAGTACAGTATAATGGGCCTATGATATTACTACTGGATCAAGAAGATCTCCAACTTTGGCAAGGACAATTAGGCAGATAAAAGGTGAAAAGTAAGGAACCTATCGTATGAGCTTTTTAGTGAGTGAACCCCTCCTTTACTACTATCCAGTACTTGGTCCGTAATGAAGGAATGTGAGTGATATTGATTTTTATTTTTATTTTTTTTACGTAGATGAACCTGCTATGTGGATAGCAATTAGAATGGGTCAAAATTTTACCTTTTGAGAGTGACAACAATTGTATTCTCAACAATATTCATTATATCTAGAAACTAATAACGAAATAACTAGGGGGGGGGGGGGGGGGGGGGGAGTGCTTTTTATTCCCCTTTCTGCGCCTTTCTCAGTTTGAGGGAGGAATCCATTATAAATATCATCGTATCCCATGTTGCAACACCTCACCTCAATCCTCTGCCATTTCATAAGCCGGGTAGGAGTATTCTTTCGAGTCTCTGTCACTTAACTGGAAGCCAAATGGAGAGAGTTGAGGCAAAACAGCAACAGAGTACTCATGATGAGGAGAAGTGGGTATTTGATTCTTCTGTGGATCACAAGGGAGATGTTCCTGTCAGAGCTTCTACTGGTGCTTGGAAAGCTTCCCTCTTCATCATTGGTAATTTAAGAAAATAAGGATCTCCTTCCCGCTCTTAACCTTTGTTTTATCTTTTGTCCATCAAAGTTGTTTGAAATTTCATGTTCAGGTCCTCAATTCCTTCTTTCCGCCCACTGTCTTGCTCGCCCTGCTTGCTGCTATTAAGGAAAAAACTCATTAATTATTTATGATAATCATTTATTTAGTTTTGTAATTAGGTTTATAATTTGTGCTAACCACCTCAACAACTACTTCCTTACATTTCTCCACTACCCACTTATTTAGGATCTGACAACCTTATTGAACGCTGTATAAAACCTGTATAAATAAGTGAACTACTGAATGGAAATATCAGGCAATTACAATTTTTCTATAGCTGCATGTTATGTTGGTAAACGTTCTATAAGCAATTAAAAAGCAGTTGTTTGAAATTCATGTTCAGGTCCTCAATTCTTTCTTTCCGCCCACTGTCTTGCTCGTCCAGTTTGCTGCATGTTATTATGATGGCAAACGTTCTATGAGCAAATAAAAGCATCTGCGTTATTGCAGTATCACTTCACTTATCCTGTTATGAGTTTGATACTCCATTCATATCAACGCTGTGTTATGTCAGTGTTCAAAAGAAGTCGAAGTGTTACAGTCCCTTTCATCTACTCTTATCCTGGAGGAAGGAGGATATCTTGCATGCCCTGTTGGATTCATTTACTTGATCCTGAAACAAAAGAACTAAGACTGATTGAGGGATTGTAGATCAGCCATAAATAGGAGGTGGGTCTGTTGGTTCAAACTGACTAAAAAGCCAACTCTGCTGACCAGGCCTTTTCTGAATGATTGTGAGATTGATATGAACGTTCACTTATTTCTCGAATTGTGTGGTCATGTCACTCCTATAATTGTAGGAAGACAATAGTAGATTAGAAACTAAAACAATGGAGTATTTACTTTCAGGTAGGAATTACTGCTGCGTTGGTTACTAGTGGTTTTTAGCAAAACGAACATAACAATACCACGAGTGCTGCTTAGTGATGTGTGGACCCTGAAGAATGAAAACAAGAGGGTATTTTCTTTGTGATCAGGAATTGCTCGCCCCCATCTCTAAATTTTGCTTTGTTGAAGCATTGGTGGGGGAGTGCTTGTTGTACCCCCTAAATTGTTCGAAATCATTAGAATAATAGTTTTAAAAAGAAGACAGAGGCTATGAGAATTATTCCCTTCCTATCCTAGGTGGAAACAGAATATCATGATCATGATTTATGCAATAATTGATACATTAAATCACTAGCAAGTAGCACCTCTTGGATGCCACTCAAAATCTATGGGTCTGTTTTTTATGTCGCATTTGAACTACCAATAGATGAATGGGGAATCTCTGAGAAAACTGATTCCAAATTATAATATGCAAATGAGTAATTTTGAATGAATTTTATTTGTTTAGAGTTAGCTACTCTACATGTTTATTTACTGCGAGTAGGCATGTATCTATTTATCTATGCGTTCACTTTATTATGATTTTTTTTCCTGTGCAGCAATTGAGTTCAGTGAGAGGCTAAGCTACTTTGGAATTGCAACAAGCTTGATCATATATCTAACCAAGGTTATCCATCAAGACCTCAAAACTGCCGCCAAAAGTGCTAATTACTGGGGAGGTGTCACTACTCTTATGCCTTTAGTTGGTGGGTTCTTAGCCGATGCATATCTTGGACGATTCCGCACTGTCCTTGCTTCTTCCGTCATTTACATTGTGGGTTTGGTGCTGTTAACAATGTCTCGAATCATCCCAAGCATAAGGCCATGTGCTGCCGACCATTGTCCAGAAGAACAAAGAAAGATCCATGAGGTGTTCTTTTTCCTGGCGATATATTTGGTCTCTGTTGGAACTGGTGGCCACAAGCCGTCGTTGGAGAGCTTTGGTGCTGATCAGTTTGATGATGACCATGATGAAGAGAGAAGGCAAAAGATGTCGTTCTTTAACTGGTGGAATTTCGGTCTCTGTAGTGGACTCTTTCTTGGTGTGACTGTAATTGTCTACATTCAGGATCGTATTAGTTGGGCTGTGGCGGATATGGTGATGACGGTGGTTATGGTGTTTAGTTTGGGGATATTCATTGTAGGGAGACCGTTTTATAGGTACAGGAAGCCAGCGGGGAGTCCCTTAACTCCGATTCTGCAGGTTTTTACTGCAGCCTTTGTGAAGAGACGTCTTCCTTACCCGACCAAAGCAGATGATTTGTATGAAGTACCTAAATATAGGGGTTCAAGGGCCAGACTCCTCTGTCACACGGATAAACTCAAGTAAGTTCAATATCTGTGTCCACGTGCTTTAAACTCCCAACTCAAATTGGTGGGTCCTTACTAAATAGAATTATTGCTTTCAATCTTAATCTGTTCAATTCATGAGTTTGAAGTTGTTCTCTGAAAATGTTTCAGGTTTTTGGACAAGGCCGCGATACAGGAAGCTGGCAGTGCGGAGGAGAGGCCAAGCCCTTGGAGATTAGCAACCATAACAAAAGTAGAGGAAGCAAAACTTGTGATCAACATAATACCCATATGGCTATCATGCCTGCCATTCGGAATCTGCATAGCACAAACCACAACCTTCTTCATCAAGCAAGCCACTGTCATGAACCTTGAAATCAACCACAACTTCTCCATCCCGGCTGCCTCCGTCTTCTGCCTATCTGCACTCGGATGATCACTTCGTCTCGTTCTACGACAGAGCACTCGTGCCAGTTCTCCGCAAACTAACCGGAACGAGCGCGGGATCAACATCCTCCAACGAATCGGGATCGGAATGATCTTTTCAGTCTTCGCCATGGTTACAGCCGCTCTGGTGGAGAGAAAGAGACTCCATCACTTTAACCATAATCCAGCCATTGGTTCGGAATCAGTGATGAGCGTGATGTGGCTGGCACCTCAGTTTCTGATCATTGGGTTTGGGGATGGGTTTGCGCTAGTGGGGTTGCAAGAGTATTTCTACGGTCAAGTTCCTGATTCAATGAGAAGTCTAGGTATCGCACTCTACCTGAGCGTGATAGGAGCTGCAAACTTCCTCAGTAGTTGGTTGATAACGGTTATTGATCGGGTGACCAGAAAGGCTGGTGGTGGCGGGAAGAGCTGGTTTGGTAAAGATTTGAATTCGAGTCGTTTGGATAACTTCTATTGGCTGGCTGGACTGGCTGCAGCTAATCTAGGGGTTTATGCGGCCTTGGCGAGGAGATACACTTACAAGAATGTGCAGAGGAGATTGAATGCGGTTGGTGTGGTTGATTGCTGCGGGGATGATTGTGTTGAAACTAAGGCTTGAAAGGTTGGTGATAGCATAGTCTGTAAGGTAGTCGCAATAAATTGAATCCCAAGATGGATTGTTATTCGTAGTGTATTAGCATATACTAGCATCGTTAGCTGGTTTTGGTGAACTGGTAACATCAATGAAGAATCTATAGCGATGAGGTTATGACATGTTTTTTACTTGTGCCTGTAAAATAGCGTCAAAATACTAACTTTTTGACATTTATCCTACATCGGTTATTGTGTATGTTGGTATTATGTAGACTAAAGAGGTAAACCGAATGCTGACTTTTGGACCAAGCTACTTTATGTTCCTCCTTATAATGTTTGTTGGTAGTTTCTTTTCTAAGTCCCTCTAGGTAAATGCTAGTCAAGTTCACCCTCTTTATTGTCGGGCTTTTCTTGTTTTGTAAACTTTGTATGAGATTTTATTTGCTGGGCTTCAGTTGTATAAGGAGGCGAGGGTTACATCTGGTGTGAGGAGTACTCGTGGTGCTCCTTCTATATAGGATCGGGGTGTTGACCGAGTCGATTTGGGTTGTTAGACATAGAAGGGCTTGCCTTGAATTGATTAATTGGTTGTGAAAGCTTTGGAACACAAGATACAAGAATAGAAGACTTGTATTAATAATTCGAATGAATTATAACCTAGTATTATACACTTGAGGTTAGAAAGATTGATTCTGCCTAATGTCTACACTCAAACACTCAAAATATAGATCATTATAACATATGAATTATTTAGCTGCAACAGCTCTCTAAGCTAGATGAAAGTGTGTATGAACAAGTAAGACAATATTTTCGTTGATCTCTCAATGATAAACTATCTCTCTAGTAGGTGTGTGAATAGGAAGCCTTAACTATACAAATGGACTACAGATGGTTTAAAAATACTAAATAAGACTCAAATGTAACTTCTTTAGTAATGCTCCACGACCTCCCACTAATTAAGGAGCGGGAATATTTCAACTGCCACTCTTTTGACTCATTTGACTCAACTATTGATTGAATGACCCATCTTGACTTGTTTCAACCGTTGCTTACTCAATTATTGGACTTGGTCAATTTTGGTAGTTAACTTCACGTTCTGATCTTTAGAATCACGTCTTTTTATCTTTATATGCACAGAAAGAGTCAATGTCACAGCTCGACTCTGTCTTATATTTGGTATCGATCTTCAGAACATAGCTAGAGTTTGTCATCAGGCTGACTCACTGAAGTTGACATCATCTGCAAAACCAAGGTTCTAACAATTGAGCATCTCTTTTTTTTTCTACTGATGACTACTTTTTTGGTGTTGTTTTAGAAGAGGTGGTCCCAATGGAGTGATTGTTGGTGTTTTTGCGTCATCCTTGAGGCAAGTAATTACTCGGGTTAAGTCATCTTTTCTTTTCTCTTAGGGTATAGAAAGTTGGCGACTGTAAATGATTGGGTCGTGCTGAATGTCCACAATGTGTTTAATGCTTAAAACCAACAATTTTTGTATAACAATCACATAAGGTTTGGTAGTTGAAATTAGTTTCAAATCATTTGTTCTCATGTTGAAAATAATATTTTTGAAACCTTGTCCTTATCTAAATTAATAAAAAAGTTGTGAAGGATTATACCATAACCCCACCACTAACCTACTTAACCACAATTACATGTTAACTTGAGAGAATTGATAGGCAATTGAAGGGGATGATAATTCTAGATAGACTTGGAAAAAGTAACCTAAATACGTAAAACCAAATTGTACTAATCCAATCCAAACCTGAAGTTTGGCCTAATAATAACTCAAAAGAGTACCACAACCCGAAGTAATTTATCAAATTGATCAAAGATAGATTTAATGGAAAACAACCCAAATTGATATTATCAGAACAAAAGTCACCCAAATCATGATTAAGACCCAACACATATGGTAAAAAAGAAGAACAAGTGCTCAATATCATCCATAATCCAACCACTAACCTATTAAACTATCCTTGCATACCTACATTATCTCATGGTATTACATTTTAAATCCAAATGTCGCTTCCAACTAAAGCTGGCCAACATGTCCGAAAAGAACTGGAACTGGTGGGACCGAACCGGAACCGGAACCGTGGCCAAACAAAGCGAATCCGAATACAGCTTTGGGGATTCGAGACCAAACCAGACCCGGAATTGGAACCGAAACCGCCTAGAACCACCCTATGATTCAGAACCGCCAGAACCGGAACCAGTGGAACCGCCCCAGAAATGGTCAAACTAGTCGTTGGTCAAACGCCAAAATGATGTCGTTTTGGCCCGAAGTCACGTGCCCTTATGAGAAAAGAGCCATTGGAACCAGAACCGGCCATAAATGCCCACCAACTCTTTTTTCCTTGTGTGTAATGGCTATAAACAGCTATTTTGTCCCAAAACCACTATAAATATATCATTTTATGATCATTCTCACCACACAACTCATCATACTCTTCCTCTCTCTTATTGCTACAATTTCCTTATGCAATTAAGTGCTTTTAAGCATTCTAGCTACTAAAAATCTCATTTCCCACCACATTAGCTCAATTCTCATTTCCCACATTCTAGCAAAGTCTCGGAGAGTCGGAAAGGAAGTGATGCGTTCTTCCAACCTCCCAATCGATCCAAATTTTCAAGTTGATGAGCAAGAGCAAATTTATGAGATGCAATTCGAGTATCATCAACATGAACATTATTCACCTTCATCATTCCCGCAAGGTGAAAGTTATACAATTTTTCAACATGGATCTACTAACATGGGGCCAACACAACCATCAATGTCCCTACTTGGTAAATTTTAATATTAGTTATAATTTATTTTATACAAACTTTAATATTAATTTCATTCTTATCTTCATTATAGTCTAAATCCATTTTTTTTACAATTAATGGTACATCCTCTACCCCATCTAATGCCCATAATCTTGATCAAGAAGAAGATGATCAAGTTGATAACGATGTCGACAACATTCCATCAAGAAAGAAACCAACTTCTTAGGTGTGACCATACTTCACAAAGAAGGAAGATCAAAGGAATGCCGGGACATACAAACAATATTGCAATATTTGTAATAGAGGACTTGCATGAGCGGTAGGCACTGGAACCAGATCCTTTGCAAAGCATTTGAAAATGCACAACATCTATAAGAATACGGTGCCAATGGGGGCACTACTACCGGTCAAACTATGCTTACTGGGTTTACCGAATGATAACCTGATCCAGGTTTTTTTCGTTATGATAGAGAAAGAATTATAGATGACATGGCTAGATTTATGATTGCTGAACAATTTCCTTTTAATTTTGGTGAACGCTCTTATTTTGAAAATTTTGTTTGCACCACATTACAACCACAATATAGTAGAGTACCTAGGAATACAACATAGAGCTTTTGCACAACATAAGAAAACTATAAACCAACTAATGGAAATGATGATCAAATTTGATGGTCGTGTTTCCTTAACTAGTGATAATGAGCATCTACTACTAATGAGACATTTATTTGTGTTACACTTCACTGGATTGATAGTTCTCGGACGCTTCAGAAGCGTATTATTGCTTTTGATATTTTTGATGATACACATACTGATCATAATATTTCTAAAAAATGATTGAAGTATTATCCGAGTGAAATTTGTTAGACAAGGTATTCTCCATTTCTTTAGATAATGCTTCGAACAATGATAAGTGCACACAATATATAAAAGCTAATAAGAAGCTCACACTCTTGCATGATGGAGATTACTTGCACGTTCGATGTTGTACACATGTTTTAAATTTATGTACAAGATGGTTTATCTAACTTGACTGCTACACTAGAACCACTTAGGCATGTTATGAGAAAAAACAGGAAATCACATCCTCTAAAATGAATACAAAAAATTATGTGAGGAAGTCGGTATACGTCCTTGTCATTTTGCTCCCGACACCCCCACTAGATGGAACTCCACATATGATTTGTTAGTTAAAACTAAGAAACATCAACCCATATTATCTCATTTATATAACTCTATAGTTGTTCAACCCAATGATGATTCAGTGAGTCCAGAATTATGGGAAAAGTCTAATGTTGTGTGCAATGTATTAAAAAGTTTTGATAGTGCAACTAAGGTCTTTTCATTAGTTTATGAACCTAATATGCATATTGTTCTAAATGAATGCATTACTATTATCAATATTTTGCATGAGAACAAGAATGTTAGTGGTGGTTATTATGGATATGATGTCTAAATGGTTTAACTACTTCAATGAATTTCCTTTGATTTATTGTATTGCAACTATTATTGATCCATAAATCAAATTAGATGATCTAACAAAATTGCTTGATTATTATTATAGTATTGTTCCAGGAGGTCCACCCATGACAGGTTATGTTAAGCTACATGTAGAAAAGGTTAAGGAGGCCTGAAAAAATCTACATGATGAGTGTACTTCAAAGTTTTGCCGGATGAGCTTTCTTCTACTAGTGGTAGTGTGGTTCCTCTTTTTAACCACCATGCCCCGGTAGCAAAAGAAGTTCTTAGATTTATAGTATTTTGAAAAGACCAAAATCTATTCAATCAGGTTTCGGATTTTGTACTGATGATGATTATCTTAACTTCACTTTTAGTTTTGATGATGATGATGGTGATATAGATGTTCTTAAATGGTGGCAAGCACATGAAGGCAAGTTTCCCATCCTTGCAAGGATAGCCCGAAATGTACTAGCAATTCCAACATCAACCGTTGCTTTTGAGTCGGCGTTTAGTGTGGGCAAACGAGTATTGGACGAAAAGAGATGACGCCTTGCACCGAACTCAATCAAGGTTTGTGTTGAGAAGTATGATTGAGACTTAGCCGAGCTGAGATCCCAAGTACACGCATTGCAGTACGAAGGGCAACATGATGATTGGTATGAGATGAATGGGGAAAACACCACTTAGGACTTCTATCTTGTAATCTTTTAGAATGTATTAGTATTACTTTCTTTCCATGTAATCTTTTTAAAGACTTACAAATTAAAATCATGTAACCTATTGGTAGCTGTACTCGTTTTCCTTATTAGGGTTTTCCCAATGAGTTTTTATCTAATAAGATTTTAACGAAGCAGTGAATCATATAATAAAATTCTCTTTGCTCCTTAATTTTTGCAAATTCAATAAAAAATTCTAAGTCTTTGTTTCTAACACATTTAAGATTATAAACTTGAGGAATAGCTTATCTAGGAGTAAAGTGAACAAAAAGAGCAACGTGTGCGCGCAAGCGGATCCCAAATCGGAGTTAAAACGAAGAAACTGGAGCCGACCGACCCACTATGGGTCGTCCCCTTGGGTCGGTCGAAGACATAAAACCTGTAATCGACCGACCTACAGTGGGTCGATTAGCTTTAGTTTCTCGACATCGGAATTCGGAACCGTATAGAACCTATATGGAACCGGTTCTGGAACCGCTCTAGAAACCGGCCAAAACCATTTTTTTTGAACAAATCCGAAGTGAATACAGGTTCGGAACCTGAACCGCCCCCAATCGATTCCGAACCCGAATACACATGTCCCGGAACTGGTATTCCACCTATTTTTTTTCTTTTTTTCTTTGAATACACAAGAAATACTCGAGAATTAGAAACACCAACAGAAAAACTATTATTATAATTATGCGTATTATTTGTATTTGAATAGGACGGTTTATGTCCTTAGTTCCAAATAAAAACAGGTGAGTCTCATTATTAGGAGACTTATTACATAATTACATTATAGTGCCGGCATCCATCGCTACTCTCCATCCAATAAAAACGATATTCTTCTTTACACTGGGCCCTTTTTCTTATGTTCACTTTTAACATGTGGGAGTAGATGCTAGTCGACTGTTATTCACTATTATCCACACTTGAACAAACACATCAATATCGTTATTTTAGAAGTCTTTTCACCCTGAAAACGAAATAAATTCCGTAAAGGAGAAGAGTTATAAGTACCAAATCAAGCCACCAATCTCACCCACTTCGCGACGCTGGGGACCCCCTGATTCACCACAAACATCATATAATATCCAGGTGGCGCCACCGTCCCACTCGGCGGAGCTGTCGAACTGACCTTGTAACCACCCACACCGTCCGGAACAGCAGGGCCGGCGTGCAATTTTACCAGCCTCTGTCCCTGTGAGAACGAGTGTGTGGCGAATGGCGCACTTCCCAAATTAACCTCCATGGGACCAACCACGGGCAACTCAACCGTAAACTTTACCTCGAACGCCTCCCCGTACCGCACGGTTTCGGGCCAATCATTAACCACGGGCCGTAAATTAGCTCGATCCGCCGATAAATACTCCGGAGAGAAAGCCTCGATTCTCAGCTCCGTTGGGTACGGGCCCTTGAAATCGTAGAAGTAATGCGGATTGCTACCGGCCAAGAGCACCCGCCCGTCAGGCAGTAGGTTCGCAGTCGAGTGATACATTCGGGGCACCGTTCCTGGGTTCAGCACCATGAATCTCAACCCGATCGGCTGGTTGGGTCGATAGAGGACCGGGTTAAGGCACGGATTGGATGCCATCTGAAACCCCTGGGCCCCACTCTGAGCTCCGTTGATGATCAGAACGTCACCGTTTGGAAGCATCACCATATCCCCCATGATCCGACCGAACGGCATGTCTTCCATCTGCCAAACAGGGTCGGCTGCCGTGGCTACTATTCTCCCGCAACTGCCATGCGCCGGGGATGTGGCGTCCATCTTAATGAACGACCCGTATTTCGCTCCACCGCAAACGACGATCTCTGCTTTCGAATAATCGGCGCCTTCCAGCGCCAGCATTGCTGATGACCCAGCGGATGGGTAGTTTCTAGGTCCACCTTCTAATGGTGGGTAATTCTTGAGGATTTGATTGGTATTGAAGTCGTAGAGGACGGCTCGATTGTTGGCGAAGATAAATAAGTGGCCATTTGGAAGGAGATGGACGTACGGATAGAGATTATCACCCTGCCGGTCCGCTGTTTCCGCTAAGAACGGGAAGGGCACGGCACCGCCGGGTCTAGGTGGGTAAAATTCAACTGTCTCCGCTGCTCTACCACCGACGATGATGATCGAACCGTCGGGTAGGATCTGATTGGTGGCATACCACCGTCCCTCGGCCAATTGGATTTCGTCGAGCTCCACCCAGTCACACTTTCCGCCAGGGGGGCAAGGTTTGAACTTCCGGAACTTCTTCAAGCCATCCCGATCTCCGCCCGTTTGCAGAAGAGTTCCGTCCGGGAGGAATTGGCCCGAGGAGCACCACGTGTCGGTCAGGATCTTCAATGGCCGAAGTGAACCGCCGCCTTTATTGGCCTTTTGTGGGTCGAAGAGGACCGAGTGGGCGTAGCAGTCTTCCTTCTTGGTCTTTAAGTCAACCCGGCATTGACCTTCGGGAAGGAGCTTCTTTGTGGGACCGTTATTTGTGCGATCGAGGAGAACCACCGTGCCATGGTGGGTTACTGCGCTGTGCATGGAGGATATGCCTGCGTTAGCGACCAAGAGCTCCCAGGTGCCGGGGAGGTCCGCAAGCGCAGGTAGTGAGGCTGCTAAGAAGGTGATGAGAACGAGGAGGAAATTGGTGCCGGCAGCGGCGACAGTAGAAGAAAAATCCATGAATACAAAAAGGTCGGATGCGAACAGAGAACAGTTGATGATTGTACTTGACGATTCACCACAGCAAGGACTGTGAAAGAAGAAAATGAGAATTAATAATGAATTACAAACAGACAAAGACAACTGGTATAAATTAAGGAATAGTTTCCGCGAGGAGCTCCCACTACAAGAGAAAAGGATAAGGATTTTCTGTCCTGGTGCCTGTTCTTATGATGCTGGTCACAGAGAAGACAAACAACTTGTCTTGTGCATTTCATATAAGAATATTTCCGCTCTTGTTTGGAAGCAGGAAACTATGAATACATGATGTCATCGAAGAAAGTGGTTGCTGTTAGCTTATTACATATAGTAATAGAATGAAACTCAGCTAAAAGTTGTCTCTAATATTTCTCATGCATATTACTATATAGTACTCACCTCCACGTGGTAGTCGAAACCTTCCATGTAATTACACATATAGTAGATTTATACAAGAATTTTCAATTGGAATAATGCATAAAACCATGCCAGATGTCACACATTAGATCTACATTTTCACTAATATAGAAACAATATCACCTTTGCCGCTAAATTACCTGCTTATAATTAATATCTGTTGTCAACGTTGAAGCGTCGCTGCTTCGAATTCTAAAGTTTATGAGACTATATATATAGCTATAATGCAGGCACCATCAATCCTTCTTTCGTACAATCAAGCTACCTACCATATCGGGTTGTTAAATCTCTAGTTCTGTAAGATAATGACATACTGACTACTGAGTCAGCTAGGAGATAGACTCTAACTAGGCCAAGTCTGAAAAGAAAACAACTTAACTACCTCTGCATGTATATGTACAAAGATAAAGGCACGCTTGAGTTCAGGATCGTGGGAGTAACTGTCTTGGTTGACCAAGTTTAAGAACAAAGCAATGCCAGTCTTCCTAAAGTTATTGAAGGAAGAAGATCGTGGATCATCACATTATTAACAGTCATGCTTTCGGTAATTTAGTTGAGATGAAGAGGCTGACGAACATACACTCTTAGAGAGAGAGTCATATCGAGAGAGTTTCTATTAGAGAGATTGCTTCCATGTCTAAGTTAGCTTTTAGTGCTTGGAGATTTCATCTTGTTTATAGAGCATTTGCACCCAAACATTCTACATGACATATTGATCAATCTTTATAGAGTTTTGAGTGTAGGAGTAAGACAGGGCTATTCTGTCTAACTCTTAAGTGTAGAGAACCCAGTTGTAAATCCATAATTTAGTTTTCAAAGTTTTTTGTGGTCTGAGTCTAACATCCTAAACCTACTCATGTCAACACCCCGATCCTAATAACACATAATATTAGAGCCCGTGTTAGCTAACAAATCTCTCAAGATGACAGGAATCACCAATTCTAACAGCAACAACAAAATGAAAATTGAGAACCCCAAGTTGACTTCCACAAACTACTACATGTGGAAAAAGGGAAAGGAGTCTCATTTGAAACATTGAATCAACAACTATGGATAGTTATTCTCAAAGGAGACTTCAAGCTTCTTAAAGATAAAGATGATGCATATTACTTCCTTGAAGAACGACGGTGTGTAGAACTTAACACACAGGCAGTTCATGTAATCTACACTAGTCTCTCTCATTCAAAAAGAAGAAGGGTATATCACATGAAGGTGGCCAAAGACATTCGGAACCACCTTCGTGCAATTCATGAGGGTAATACAGAATTAAGAAAGTCTAAGGTTTAAGAGCTTAATATGGAGTACGAGAACTTTGTGGGAAAACCTGGTGAGTCCCTCGATGACATGCTTTTGAGGTTTCACAAACTTACATCGACTATGGAAGAACTCTAGATTGGAGAATCTTATGAAAACAACAACAACAACAAGTTTCTTGATAGCCTTGGTGAGGAATGGGCAGAGAGTGTTATCTCTACTAGAGCGTCCAAAAGTCTGGACAAAATGGACTCTGACTGATTTGGGTCACACTTAATGTCTATTTCACAGGTATAAGAGTAATGTTAAGATTAGAGGTAACTATTTCACTGCTGGTCAAATAGTTCCCTTACACTTACTAATCAAGCTCTACAAGTTCAGTCTCAGAACCAGTCTCAGATGATTCAGCACGACTCTCAGTTCCTAAACTCTCCACCTACTACAAGTAATCACATTCAACTCTTGTGTGACTCACTACTCAACGGTATCATAGAGGAAGGATCCATCTCCACCTTTGAGTACATGGCATTGATTAAATTTTAAAAGGTTCATGCGAGATCAACCTGACAAAAATCTTCAAAATCATAATAGATCTAGTCAAGGGAAAAGTCTTCTGTGTCAATCATACAACCGTAACTATCAGAGAAATTCTGGGATGAATGAGTGAGTCTGCTTCAAGTGTCCGAAGCCAAGCCACTACACCAATAACTGCCCACTTACTCGGAAAGACGATTGTGGTCAAGCTTCACAACAGTCACAGCTTGCTAAAGCATCATGAAGAGACTCTGACTCCGAGGAACCTGAGTCAAGCACCACAAGTCTCATCTATTTAATGGCTCACAAAGACCAGGTAAGTAAGAATCCATCTTTATCTATTCTATCTGATCTTGCTACTAGTGCAAATTTTGTTCGTTCTTTAGATTTTTCCACATATTTTATAGATCCAAATCATCCTGAGTTTGAACTAACCGAAGAAAAATATGAAATTGCCCTACTTCATAAAGAAATTCATGTTTTAAAAGGACACATCACCAAAGATTGAATCAAACTCCGTGATTCTAATAGCACAATTCATAAACTTTAAAAAGAATTGTGTGATGCTAGAATCCTCCTCAGCATCTTAGACTCTCAGGCAGTCACTCTACATCAAAGGCTTAAAAAGAAAAAAAAACCAAACCATTCCCTAAAACTTTCTTCAAGCCATTCACCTTCGTTCGTGAATGCCGTTGAAAAACCAAAGTAGTGTTACTGAGTCAAAGTCATTTCAAACAAAACTTGAAAAAGAAGTTGAAACTCTCACCTCTGCCCTCAAAAAGGCACGGGTAGACTCTCCAAAAACTTTATCTCCTCCACAGGGCTTCAAAGCAAAAACAGTGTCAATCTAGTCGAAATGGCCTCTACACCCAACAATATTTATCGTCGTAGGGATCGAAGAAAAAAATTTGCAAATAAATTTAGGGGGGGGAAAGTATGTTCGACTACCTCGAATGAAAATTTGTGAGTATTGCGGTTATGACGGTCACACAGACTCTTCTTGTAATAAACTCGGTCGTGACTTGGCATTTAACTTCTCTTGAATCTCTGCAATTCTTATAGCACGTAACATGTATTACTCTCAATCATCCATGAAGGGACCCTAGTATGTTTGGGTTTCCAAAACTAACCAATGATCTTTTTACAGGTAGAGAGACTCAGGGATAATGACGCTTAGTTCTTGGACAGTGACTGTTCTAGACACATGACCAGTGATCCAGAATATACGACTCTCTTTGAGCATTAGTGAGGTAAAGTCACCTTTGGAGACAATGTCCACAAATCTTAGGCATAGGATCTGTTGGTAACCCCTTCCTGTTTCAAGTTAATAGTGTCAATTTGGTTGCTCATTTTAGGTCAGAGTCTGCTTAGCATCTCTCAAATTTGTAATCTCTCTAATGTGGTGTTATTCTCTACCTCTAACTGCAAAATATTTGATTCTAGTATTGGCTCTTTAAAAGCAATTGGAAAACACATCATTAATATGTATTAGTTAGATCTTAATACACATCAATATAAGGAGACTCTTTGTTTAATTTTTTAGGAGAAACGTCAAACTCTGTGGCACTCACGATTTGGTCATGCTCATGGAAAACTGTTAAACAGGCTCAAAAATGAAGAGATGGTTCTAGAACTTCCTTGGATTAACTTTTAAACCGACTCTCTCTGTAATGCATGTGTTCAAGGTAAACATACTAGAGCTAGTTTTCCTAGCAAGCCTGAAATGTCTGCCTCAACTCCATTGTAACTAATGCATATGGATCTTTGTGGGGCAATGCGTGTTCAAAGCAAGAGCGGTAAGAAATATATAATGGTGATTGTGGATGACTACTCCACTGGATTTGGGTAGTATTCCTTCGAACCAAGGATGAAACATTTTATGAATTCTCATCTTTATTTTGAATCCTTGTTAATAAGTTTTTTACTACGGTCAAAACCCTGAGGAATGACCAGGGCACTGAATTCTGTAATCAAAATTTCATGAGCTTTGTAGGGAGAATGGCATTGACCATCAGACTTCCTCAAACCCATACTCCAGAACAAGATGGTGTCATTGAAAGAAAGAATCACACTCTTATGGAAATGGCAAGGACAATGTTGATTGACAGTTGTCTTCTCGCTAATTATTGGGAAAAGCAATGAACACTGCCTGTTATGCCATCAATAAAGGCTTATGTTCATCCTTTTCTTGGTAAGACTCCTTACAAAAATACTCAAGGGATATATACAGCCTCTAGTTAGTCATCTTCGATGCTTTGGTTTTCAATGTTATATTCATAATAATGGCAAAGACAACCTAGACAAGTTCTCTTCCAAAAGTGATGGAGAACTCTTGCTGGGTATTCTTCCCAAAGTACACAGAGTCTATCGAGTATTCAACAAGAGGACCAACTTCCTTGAAGAAAGTCCTCACATTCGCTTTGATGAGTTGGCCAATTTGGGTGACCGTGTAGATGATGAAAACTTGTGTCCTACTGATGCACCTAACAATGAACTATCTTTTGCTGAGATAAGCATTATGGCTATACCTGATAAAGATGCTGAACCTGAAAATGAAGATTCCTCTTCTGAAAGTGATGATGGTCCCGTTGATCCTCCATAAAACATATCTATAGAAGCTACTCAAAACACTACTCCCTCAACTGGTAGGACTTCCTCGGTCATTGTGAATCCCTCAACATCAAATCTTAATACAGATATGCCCTCTCAGACTCCTCATAGATCTTGGCAACAAGCCTCATCCCATTGTGCTAATCAAATAATTCGTTATCTGTCTTAGGGTGTTCAAACTCGTGGTGACATATATCGCAACCTCTGTGCCTTCAATGCTTTCATTTCTATTATTGAACCAAAATTTATTAATTAAACCTTAGCTGATCATGACTGGATAGTCGTTATGCAAGAAGAGCTCAACTTCATATAGTAGTACTCTGTCTAGCACCTTGTTCAAAATCCTCCTAACCAATATCCAATTGGTACTAGGTGGGTCTTTCGAAACAAGTTGGATGACTAAAGAAACATTTCTCAAAACATAGCCCAACTTGTTGTGCAAGGATATGCTCAAATGGAAGGAAATGACTATGCCGGACCTTTGCACTGGTAGCCTGAATTTAAGCTATAAGAATTTGTGTTGCTTATGCGACTTTACAAGGGTTCAAACTCTATCAAATAGATGTGAAGACCGTTTTCTTCCATGGATATATTGATCAGGATGTTTATGTGAAATAACCTCTAGGATTCTCATATCCCATCCACCTTGAGTATGCCTACAAGCTCGACAAAGCCTTGTATGGACTGAAGCAGGCCCCAAGAGCTTGGTATAATCAATTTTCCTCTTGCTTAATATCACATGAGTTCACTCCATGTAATGTCGACAAAACCTTATTTACCTATACAATTGGGGATGATATACTCATTGTTCAAGTCTATGTTGATGATACTATCTATGGCTCAACTAGCCTTGCTTTATGTACTTACTTTTTAGAGTTAATGAGTAGTGAATTTGAGATGAGGGCTCTTGGAGAGCTTAAGTTCTTTCTTGGCCTTCAAATTGTTCAACAAGCCAGTGACACTCAAATTCATCAGCAGAAGTACATCCATGAACTACTCATTAAATACAAGATGTAGGACGCTAAACCTACTCCGACTCCAATGTCTACAAATGATCGCCCTTATATTGATGAAGCATGAGTCCCCATGGATACCACTCTGTATCAAGGTATGATCTGATCTTTGCCCTACTTGACTACAAGTCACCTTGACACTCTTTTTGCAGTATGTCTCTGTGCACGATTTCAAGTAAATCCAAAGGAGTCTCACATGCAAAATGTCAAAAGAATCTTTTGTTATCTCAAAGGCACTTCGGATCTATACCTATGGTACCCAAGCACTTCGGTTTTTTACTTTAATAGGGTATAGCGACTCAGACTTTGCAAGTTCTCTCCTGGATAGGATGAGTACTACTGGCACAACCCAATTCTTGGGACTATGTCTTGTCGTTTGGAGCTCTAATAAGCATAACACAGTGACGATCTCCTCCACATAGACTGAGTATTTGTCTGCTACTTCTTGTTGTGTTAAAATCCTATGGATCCAATAGCTATTAACCATGATAGTTTGTCATAGCGACCTTGATAGTTCATCATAATAGTATAGCGATTGAACACCATAGGATAGGAGGATGAAGTACTAATGATCCGCATTTATAGTCATTGGCTAACATAATGTATATGTACAATAATGTACTCACATAAGGAAGTACACTCATATTTATCGTTTGATATACAAGCTACTCGATCCAGACTAATAACTAATCGGTTCCTTTCAACTTGCTTCTCTAATACACCATCCATCCTAAATTCGTTTGTTTATTTTATGAACAAATTGTTGGATTTTAATATTTAATATATAAGAAAATAATTTTATAAATTTTAATTTTGTAAATTATTAGATAAATTATATTATATTACAAAATTAGTTATATATAAATATTTTATCTTATATGCTTAATATTGAAAAAAATATATCATAAAATAAACAAAGCAGTAAAAATAGATAAGAAAGAGTATACTCTCTCCGTCCTGAATTGACCGTCATGTTTGCTTTATGGCATGTTTTTCCACTTCAATATTAAACATATAAGATAAAATAATTTTATAAAACTAAATTTTGTAACATATAGTTTATCATGTAAGGAATCATATGCAAAGCTTAAATTTTTAAAATTAATTTATTTTATATGTTAAAAATTGAAGTCAAACAACATATCCAAATAATAAACAGGACGGTCCATTCAGGACGGAGGAAATATATTGTTGAGAATCTATAATAATGATTTTTGACACAATTATATAGATAAAGATGAAAAAGTATTAATAATAATGTTAAGGGAAAATAAAGAGAGTTATTTAATTAAAAACATTGAGAAAAAGTTTATTCTGACACAGTTAGATAATACATTATAACAACATTTTACAGTTCACCTCTTAACACTGTAAAACATCAATTCTAGGCAAAAAAGTGTCGTGTTATTACTACCTTGGTTTCATTTTCATCGTCATATTAATTTTTAGCACGTTTTGGCGTTCCATGATTAAACATTAAAACTTAGATCTATAAAAAGTATTATATTACTTATTAAGGCCCCGTTCGGCGTCGAGATTGTGCTCTAATCGTGGCTCTATTTGCCGATTTTGGTCCCGAAATAAGCTGTAGCTTAATCTTGGATGAGGGATTAATAGAAGATGTGGGTGTAGCCGTGTTTGGAATTGCCAGCCCGTTTTTCATCTTGTAACCCCTTGTCAATTACACACATACCCTCTTGTTTTACAAACAAATTGCAAAACTGCCATCACTTTAATTTTCGCCAACGCTTGCGGTTGAATCTCACTTCTTCTCCTCCCCTAAATCGTGAACCGCTGAGGAATCAATGTTCCCCTACAATCGCCCTCTCCGTACTCCGTAGCTTGTCGAAACCAACTGCATCTCTGCTTCTCTCCTTCGTCATCGACGTCTGCACATCATCAAGGCCGAGTATCATCACCTGACTATTGGAGATGGAGGGTACCTGCTTGGTAAACGCCTGCACGACATTGAATGGCAGCAAACTTTGTCAACCACCAACCTAATTCATCAGTGTCTTCCCGTTTAATAAATTTCCATTCGCATCACCTTCAACAGGTGAGAGCACACAAGCTCACTGTCTGCAGTACGCACTCCAGCACTCCAGGTTAGACAAATTTTAATTTGTTTCTTTTGTTGTAAATAACCAGATGCTTCACCATACAAATGGTTCGTAACCATTTGGTGCATCTTACCCTTCCAGGTTGATGTACTTGAATCTCGGATTGCATATTTCTAGGTAAATTTAAGGCTTTCGTATGCAATTTCTTCAACTCACGTATTATCTTTATTGTCGGCTCCTTGACTGTGTCGTTAGTAGCAGCAAACTGGTAGGTCATTTGGACATTTGTGTGTATGTGTAGCTTCTGTCCACATCGTATGGAACATTGAGTTCACAATTGTTTATCTTATTCATAGCTTTGTGGGTGAACTTTTAGCTGCAATTTCCATGGAAGGCAGGAATGAAAACATAAATGTGTAGCAATGTCATAGAGTTCAGGAAACTGATAATGTTGGTAGATACATTACTTTTTGTCACTCATCTGTCTTGTATGGAAAACTGTTAAGCATACATACTTTTTTAGAACTGAATGGGTAAGGGTAACCCCAACGACAAGGGGAAGGCTCCCTTAGGTAAAGAAGGAGCTAGTCGAAAGCAAAAGTATTCCTGGACTAAGGGTGATGTGGAGCTGCTAATTCAGTTGCTGGTTGAGGAGGCTAGGATACAGCTAGGGAAGACTGGTTCAGTTATTGGTTTGACACATAAGTGGTCCAGCATAGCAGATAGGTTTAATGAACGCAGGCCTGGTTTACCACCTGTAGACAAAGGTCAGTGTAAGAACAAGGGAGATACACTTAAAACAGGGTGGAGAAAGTGGAAAGAACTATGCCACAAAAAAACTGGCTTGGGGTGTGATGCATCTACACAATCTGTAACATACCCTCCTGAGTGGATTGAGCAGCAAGCGAAGGTAGTACAAGCAGTTTTAAATTTTTGACCTAAACTATTGGACAACACTAAATCACACCCCAATCTTATTCTATTGTTTAAATGTAACCGGAAAATATTGGGATTTATAACCTGCTTAACTCGAAATGGCCATCATATTTGGTGGACGAGATGGAGCTTGTGTGGGGTCAAGCATATGCAAATGGTGATCTCATGATAACTCCAGGCGGAGAAGTGCAACATCAAGCTGAAGATGAGTCCTCCGAAGAACTGAACAATGAAGACAGTGGAAATGGTTGCATAGAGGTTGGTGCAACTGAACCTTACATGCAGTCTGTCCACATAACCTACTCAAATAGTCAAGCCGATGGACAATCAATGGATATTTCAAACAATGATAGTCTTCAACAGAGTCATGGATATGGTGGATCTTCTGGGCATCGAGTAATGGCCCCATTTCAAGGTACATTTGATGAAGGAACTGTGTTTTTTGATTTAACTGATGGCAATGCTACTGCTGCTGCTAGTTGCTTAGCAAATTCGTTTCAGCTAAGTGAGTATGCTGGTATTGTTGCTGGAACATCAAATGGATTTATCCCTAACAACATTAGGCAAGCATCTAATAACGAATCTCAGCATCCACGTGCTGTTTGTAGTGAAGATAACTGCAACAATTTCAATTGCAATTTGTCACCTGCTGAGAATGAGAAGCCTCCTGAGTGGGATGATTTAATGGAGACCACAGGCAATGGGGTTCCTCATGGTTCAAAGCGAAGTAATTTAAAACCAAAGAGAGGTGTGGTTAAGAGCAGAAGCAAGTCAAGGGGTAGTAAGGGGAAAGGTAATGTGATAATTGAAGAACTGCGGGACATCAAAGGTGGCTTAAACGACAAGTTGCTTAGAACGAATGATTTGCTATCCGCAGTTAAGGCTAAAACCGGGATGAACACTAGCATAATATATGTGCAGGAGGCAAGTCACCATGTTAGGCGTGTCCCAAACTTGACAACAACTGAGATAGTCCATGCAGTTTATGTGTTGGCTGATAGGGGTCAGAGAGAGGTTTTAATGAATATGGAAAATGATGAAGAAGTGGCTGAATGGGTTCGTCTGGTCTTTGATAAGAGAAACACGCAGTAGGGATAGGGCACATTCCACCTAGAAGACGTGCAGTTATTATATCTTTTTGATTCTGCACTATTTTGACATTAAAAGGGTTAGAAATTTGTAAGTTTTTGTACGTTACATGTATTGGTTGGAAGCTACTGTAGTGGGGCAGTATGGTGGGAAAATGTGTAGTATTTTTTGGATTTTGGTGTGACTGAACACTGTTTTTTGGATTAGCGTTATCCTGTTTACTAGGACGATCAATATAATTAAGTTGTTATTGTTGAATGTTTACACTTGTTCGTTTAATTAAGGTTGAGACAATGTAGCTGCATTAAACTAACCTCATTTCATTAAAATCTACAGATATGGGAGCCAATAACGAAGTCATTGATATCCTGAGATCCAGATTAAGGGAGAGTATGGAGGACTACTTTAAGTTTGTAATACTTGCTGCAGTTGAAGAATATAAGGCCAAATTTATTGCCATCCTTGTGAAACATAAGTCTAACCATCTGCGGAGATTCAGCGGTCTTGGTTCTGGCCAGAAGAAGAGGGCACATAGCTGTTACTACTGCAGCCGAAACGGTTACATAGACAATATGTATTTCATCCTTAGAGAGGCTATGATGACCTATAACCTGTCCCTTTCCAACCATGTTGAGGACATGCTATACAGTAGCTCCAAACCAGATTACAAACTACTAGCTAGCAGAGAAGGGAAAACCACAGAAACAATGGCAATAAGTAGATTACGTAGGATTACATTTCCGACCAAAGATTATTTCATTACAGCAGCGAACATGATACAAAACTATGATTACAGGGATTTGTTTGATTGTTTGGATGATGAAGAGATTATTCTAGTTGTTAAATTTAGGATGAAGATGATAAAGATCGCATACGTTTTATCAATAGGAAAGGGGTGAAAGTACTAATGTCTTAGCTGTATGTGATTTCGATATGCTGTTCCTGTTTGTTTGTGCTGGGTGGGAAGGATCTGCTCACGACACACGCGTTTATCTGAATTAGGTGAATGACACGGCTTTGCACTTCCCAAAGGCTCCTGCAGGTATGATGGAAAATTATCTCCACAACAGCAGGACATAAATATCATTATGTGCTGTATTTATCATTACGTATTTACAGTATGCTAATTCCAATATGGTATGTACAGGCAAATACTATCTTGGTGATAAAGGATACCCTGACAGAACCGGTTTGTTGACACCGCACACTAGAGTACCGTACCATCTGTCCGAATTCAGAGGTGAGAACCCAAGAGGGTCGAGAGAACAGTTCAACAAAACACATTCGTCTCTTAGGTCTGCAATCGAACGGTCTTTCGGGGTATTGAAAGCTAGATGGCAAATTTTGCGTAAGGTACCTAGTTTCCCGCTGCTGAAACAGGTCAAAATTGTAAACGCTTGCTTCGAGTTACACAATTTTACACGGCTTAGTCAGTTCGGAGATCCTTGTTTTAGCCTTATTGATTCTGCACCTCATTTTATACCACATTGTGAAGATGACGACCAGCCAGATACTCAACTTCCAGGGATCACAAGAGATGATAACGGTGCACTAGACATGATCACATTGAAGAACCAATTGACAACCGAACTTAATGCTAGAAGACGTGATAGAGGATGCGATTGAATCAATATTTTATGTAGTTTGGTAGAACTGATGTACGTGTAGGGAGGTGAATCTATTATTGCTATTATTAGGTGATTATATGACAATATGCTAGTAAGGTGTCTTATACTTTACACAATCACTCTGAATCGGGTGTACTTACATTTTGTTCGTTCGCACGTTAATCAGTTGATTGATTATGTTGCTGTTGTACTCTGATATTTTTCTATTACATTATGCAATCTGTGTTCAGATGTTGATGTATTGAGTGTGTAGGAATTTGTTTTTTCACAAAACAGTGGTTTTTTTTGTGAAAAGAAAAGATTTCCATTAAGAAACTAAAGTCATTACAATTTCCCAAAATACATGGCCCTTGCCATTGCAACGAAAGGTACCGAACCAAATCCCTAGGTTTCCCTTTGTTCATGATATCCAGTCCAGCCATACAAACCTCAAAACCTCCACTGATCCCCCCCCCCCCCGTTTCACTGATTACAACATCCGCATGATGGCTTGACACACTGAGTACACAGATATTTACATTGTTCTGCCAAAAAAACGCTACCTCAGCCTTCCTACCTATGCTACCCCCTGCATGACTTCCGCTTTTCCCCTCTTAGTGACATCCTCCATTGTTTGGACCTCCCTGAGCTCTGATTCTGACGAGGAGCACTCAACGACAACAAGTTTGCGCTTCCTTCCATCCGAGACCGTGAGTGATTGAGGAATCTGCCCCTCCTCCATAGCCGGTTCCTCATTGATGTCCACCATAGGCTGAACACCATCCTTGTCTGATACAACTTCATCAACAACTTGAAAAACTACAGGCCTTGGGGGTGGAGTAGCACGACGAGCAGATGAGGTACCTTCACCATAGCAATCAAAAGTTGGTCGGGTAACACCAGTCGTTCCAGCTTTAAGCCACATGCCATAGTTGCGCTCTTCTTCAGTAGCCTCAGTACGGTAAGGGCAGTCCCGCAGCAGATGAGTAAACAAACCATAAAGGAAGCATAAATTGGGGAGACGCTCATATGTTAAGGGCAGAACGGTCGACTTACCTTCAATGGTGATAGTTGTAAAACGCAGGAGCGGCCGAGTAACATCAAGCTTAACTTTCAGGCGCATGTAGGAACCGACTTTGCGGCGATCGAACTCAGCATATTCCATAAATATTCCAATCTTGTTGCCCAGCCGTTTAGCAAACATGGGAGTCATAAACTGAAGAGGCAAATCATGGACATGTACCCAGAAGGGCACCAAGCGAAAGTCGTGATCCTTTGGGGCTGTAGCTGTATCAATAGGCGTGAGCACCAGAAGAGTACTATCATGAGTCCAAGGCCCCCTTGAGAGAATGGAGGAAACAAAAGCCTCATCAGGGAGACGAAACAACAACAGACCATCATCTACTTTACGGACTCGAAGCGTGTACTCACACCTCCATGCCTTGGCCAAGGTGCGCTCCAAAACTTTTAGATCAACATGGCGGGGCATAAAGAGCTTGCCTAGGAAGCAACATTGACTGAGGGCCTCGGAGGATGAGTCCAACAAATCATCGACCTGGAGCGATTCTTCCTCCGCCGCAGTAAGAGTAAGTTGAGCATAGTTATTAGCAAGCTCTTCCACATATTGGGATTGTTGACAAGTAGCCATTACAGAGGCAAAGAGTACGGACGAGGAAAGTTTGGAGAAACTGAGCAAGATACGGTGCTAGGCAGAGAGATTTGGAATTGGAAACTGGTAGAAAAGAGAAGACAGAGAGAATGGTAGTGATTGACGATATGAATCCCAACGTTTGTATTTGTAGTACCCTAAAATCGCGTTACAACAGTTAGCATGCAAAACTAGGCCTAGGCCTAATGATGATTTGCATTTAATAAATCTATAGTAGGTGCTTTGGGAAGGGGAAAAGGTGTATAAAAAGGCTTGATCCATCGACAAAGCAGTGAGAGAAGGAGCCGACGAGACCGTCACACATGCAAGAATGGAAGACGAAAGGTTGGGCGTAAAAGTGCTTTCACAGGCAGGAAAAGTAATTCAAGTGCTAAATGTAATTACTCAACGATAATAATATGTAACTAATAAGTTCTGTGCTGAACATCTTACATACTCACACCCACACCTTATAATAGTTCCCTTATTACAACAAAACAAGATGTCAAACATGTGCACTGCTATTATCTAACTGGTGAGGGAATGGGGTACACACAAAAGTGGAGCAGTTTTCCAGCACCGATGCTTACATCAAAAGTTCTCCGACATTAATTATAAATGATCTAAACATTCAGATAGAAACGGAGTTGGTTGGTGAATCCGTGGAACTAGTAGAATCATCTTCAAATTCAGTCATGGGTGAAGACGGAGGTGATGGTGTTTGTATCCTTATCTTCGTGTTTGTTGTGGACTTCACGTCAGCAACCTGCCTCCAAGTAATAAGTCCATTTCGCCCAACTGTTGTCACACCTCCATTTCCAGCATGTGGTGGTATGGTTGTAGTCGACTGCTTACTTGACCCTGCAGAGTAATATTTGTCATAATATGGGTCTAAGTTAACACAAGGAACATCAGATCGCAAGAAAAGATTTCTTTTCTTTTCCATTGGATTGAACAGAATCTGATTTTCAGTTGATTTCACCATCTTCGGATGTAGATCAGTGTTGTCATCAGAGTCGCTATCATCAGAGGACAGGATGATAATGGGTGAAGAAGGAGAAGAAGGTGGCTTCTTTGGATTATTGGACATTTTGTAGGAAAGCGTAGAGGTGTGGTTGTAGGGTTTGCTTGCAGATTACAAAGCTATACTTGTGGATGAGTATGGAGAACTGGCTAATATGCCCATTTTTATAGACGATAATGATGATGTTATACCAATTGTTTGGTGGCCATTAATTAGTATGATACACAACTACGCATTAAAGGCATCCAGTACGGTGGAAGACATTTACTAGATTTGATGGAAAACTAACGTAAATGAGTTGCACCAATTGAAATATAATTACGACGGCTAAATGCAACAGGTTTTAAAGTAATGGAGGTATGACTTTATACTTTGATATTCACAGTCTGTTACAGATAACTTGGGCCGAGTGTAGCATCCAGAAGTCCATGGCAATCAACACATGTTCGCAATTGGGCCTGCACACATGTGGAATGTGTATAGGCAGATGTACGACTTTGCCCCTGATATGACTTCTCCCCGTTTCCCTGTGCATGAGTCTGGATTCACTGTCTTCCTTCTTCAGCGACACACGACTCTTCCTTTCCCACATCTTTCACAGACGAAGAACATTCGGGACGGTAAGGCTCATCTTTTTCCAAACGGTGGTGTGTCTTCTGTGTCTGGCCGGTTGTATATTTTTTTATTACTTTTGGGTGGCACCGTTACGACTTGGCTACGTCGATAATCAGGTTAGTCTTCGCCATCTCCATCGTCAACAATTACCTGTCTTCATTTATTTAGTGTATAACATATTTTAGTGTATAAATAACTCCGTTTCGCTAATTCTAGCATAGGCAAACCAGCAAGTTTCATCGACAGAGAAGATGTACTCCCGCCGAAGCGTAAGTAGTCTTCCTTTTGTGTTGATGCACGAGGTTTATTTTGCTTCATAATCCACTACTCTGATGTCGACATGCTGGTGGTTAACCCATGCTCTCTGCGGCAATATCATTATACATACCAAAGAGTTTAAACAAATCGACTGACCCTAATCCTATTGTTTGTTTTTTTACTGCATTGTAAATTAAATATACTATTCTGATTGAAGGAGAACAATTTTTCACCTACAATAAGTTGCCATATGTTAATTACAACAAAAATGTTGATTGGTCTGCACTTTGACAAATTCAGTCTCCTGTCCCTTACTTATACATCGTTGCATCTTATTCTCAAACTTCTGCAGTCCACTTCAACTGGAAGAAGTATCAACCAGTTGAACACTACATATATCAACTGTGATTGTCAGTTGACTTCTATGTTGTTGATTTCTTACACAGCTGATAATTTTGGCCGGCTATTTTTTAAGTGTAACACTTGCGGGTTCTTCAAGTGGTGGGATTCGGTAAACACGCCAACTAGTGGAGGAACGTACTGGCGGAACAACCGAACATCTGACGTTGTAGTGGATGTAGATAGGCTGTCTAATCTCCTTGAAAAGAACAATGAAAACACTGCATCTGTGAAGGCATCTGTTACTGATATGGCTTCAAAGATTGATAGGGTTGAGAAGGCTATTCTGTATTGAAATACCCCAAACCTTAATGTGTTAATTAATTATGTAATTATGATTTTCTAAGGCTAATTAAGTCCTTAAGATCATTGGTGAAGAAATAAAAACCAAAAAGAAAAGAAAACGCGTATTTAATTATTTAAGGAGGCATATAACCTTCACTAGGGTTATAAATATATTTTTATACCCTAATTACACACTAAGGACATGTGGGAAAAAAATTCCCGAAGAAAACAGATCCAAATAATGGATTAAAACGCTAACGGAGTTTTAAAGCACGTTTTTCGAGAAAACCCGAAAACGTGACTTTAAGCGGTCAAATAGACCCGTAAAAATTATAGTTCATTAAATAACTATAAATAAACATTAATGGGAGCTTAATAACCATTGAAATTAGAGAAATGAGAAAATTCCGGAAAACATGCCCGGTTAGCGAATAGTGCTAAAACCGGGTAAATAAACGAGCGTTTTCTGTAAAAGACAGAAAAACACTCTAGTTTAAGTAGTGTGTGGGGGCCGGTTTTATTTGACTAGTCATCCCACTCTACTAGCTAATTAACAAAGAAAAAGAAGAGTTGAAAAGTCAAAAAAGGGGAATAGTGAAAAAGGTACTTAATTACCTTCTCTTTCTTCTCTCTCCTCATTTCCTTTCTTCCCATCTGAACTCCCTCACCTCTCTCATCCATCTCTCTCCCCTCCTCCTTCTTCCTTGGGCGATTTTGAGCTGCAACAAAGAGCTCCAATGGCAACTCCACTTCCACCTCATGCCCAAGTCTCATTTAAGCTCCAAATTCAAAATAAATTATATATTTGAACTCCTCTCCTCAAGCCCTATCATCCTCTATTCTCGAAATTTCAAATGGAGGAGTTTGATCTCCATGGGTTTTGGGCATTCGAAGAGTAAACCACATCATCTAGGAGCTTGGAGTCTCCTTGTTGGTTTAAGGTAAGAAAAACCACAAAATTTCATCCTTCCTTCATTCCTTGGTGGCCGGTTTTGACTCCCTCATTTCCCTTGTTTTTCCTTCCTTGAATGAGCCACATTCAAGCTTCAAAAGCTCATGGGGAGTCCTCCTTTGAACCATGATCAAAAGGCCATCTTAAAGCTTCAAGGTAATTCTCCATTTTGGTGCTTTAAGCACTTTCCTTGCCCTAGCTTAATTAATAAGCTTAAGTGTATTGAATTGTGTCTAAACCCCCGTCCCGGTATTGACTTGGAGTTTGACAAGGGTATTGACCAATTCGACCAAAAATCAAAAAAGGAGAAGGAAGGAGGGCAAAGGAGGAATATGTGGGAATTTAAGGTAAGAAACTTATCTTAGTGTTATCCTATATGTTTTAGGATTTGGGAAGGGTTAATAAAACAAATGAACTCCACTTGAGTTGTGGTAATAATGTGCTTGTGAAGTAATAATGCAAGTGAGAAAACATTTGTGAGTTAGTGCTTGATTTTGGAGCTATGTATTTGATGGATTATGCATTATGGTGTTTAATGAGATTTTGCTTGATTAATGAGGAAATATTGAGTGCTGGTAGAACCCTTGTGGTTTGGCTAGTTTTAGGATGCATTATGTGAAGGATTGAGTTTTGGACAATGTGAGAAAAGTAACCGGACTATGGCGAAATTCCGGTAGGAATCTAAGGCATTTAAGTGGTATTTTGAGAGATGAATAACCTAGGGCTAGCTAGGTATGTTTAGAGATTGATTTGAGTTAGAAAACCACCATAGGGATGCTTGCTTAAGGATAGAAGAGATGTGCAAAAATCTGTAGCAAAAGAGATGGTTTAAGTGCCTTAGGAGTTTTTAGAAAACAAAGAAGATTTAAGGTTTAAGATTGAGGCATGAACCAAGATGTGAGTAGTGTATTGACTTGGAGGATTTGGAATGGTCAAATAGAGTGAGAATAATAATGCAAGTTCCAAGAGGAGCTAGAAAATGCACAAGTGTGCATTAGTGTAAATGAGAATGAAAAATGTGTGAATTTGAGCAAGAATTTGAGTAAGGGTTGAACCTATGATTTGAAGAGTTTTAGAGCATGTTTTAAGGTGATTAAACATGTAGGAATCTTGTGGAAAGATTAGGGAATGATTAGGGGTGGATTAAGGGTTCAAATAGAGTTGAAAAATAATGTTAGTTGCAGGTTTTAGCAGGGTCCGGGACCTAGTCCTTGGACAAAGTCCCGGACCACCCCTTAAATGTATACCGAGAGTGTAGTCTGTGCTTGGTCCGGGACTTGGGATAGGGACAAGGTCCCGGACCAGTGTTGAATTCCACCCGAGAGTTACGATCAGTATTGGTCCGGGACTTAGGGTGAGGACCAAGTCCCGGACCACCCCCAGAATCCTACAGAAAGTGTTTTAAAGGTTTCTAATGATGGGGATTTGAATGGTATTGGTTTTAGATGATGTTTAGGAGTTGTTTGGTGACCTTTAAAGGTCCTAAGAAGTATAAACAAAGGTTGGAAGAGATTGAGGAAGTTGTGAGTTTAAGTACACAAAGTTAAACCGAAATAACGGGATAACGGGGTAAGTACGGGAGTAATAGAAGTTTACATACCGAAAGATCTTGTTGTTAATAAAAAGTTTTAATAATAATACCAGTTGTTTCGGAAACTACCCCGGGAGCGTGAGGTGATGCGTTGGAGTAAATCCTCGGGAACAAGGTAGATAACCCATGGTGTATGGTATGGTTTTCTTGCAACCTGTGTCCTACCGGGTTACACCGGCTTGTATGCCTATGTGTTTTTCTGTATGTTTGCCACCTTGCAAGATAAAGCATGAAATGGGTTTACAGTAATTCATTAATGTGGCGTGAATAATTCCGATACCGTTTAACCTTAATTATCTGTTAAACCGTAGCTAACCGACTCTAGGATCACATAAGAGATCGGTATTCGGATTAAACGTCCCAACCCACGAGAACGTTCTAACTGCGTCTATCCGTGCTTTAGTTGTATATTGTGGTTATGGGTGTTGTGTGTTGCCTTGTTTATGTATCGTTGTTTAACGAATGTTGTTGTCCATGTTTGTCGAATGGGAGGTTACCTCCCTTGTGTGTGATTAACCAAGTTTATAACACCATATGGTGTCATGTTGTGATAAGTTTCATAAAGGAACTACTAACTAATATGTATATATTATGGGGGGTGAGGAATCCGGTCGTTCCGGTCGCGCGTGTTGTTTGGGAGTTGACGTCTATAATTGAATTAACTCCCACTCTGTTATGTTATGGTTGTTTTTCCTTCTTGGATTACAACCACCCACAAGCTTAACCAAGGCTTACCTGCATCACTATTATTCGGGGCTAGGGGGACTACTGTTATGTTAAGGTTGTTTTCCTTCCTTGGATTGCAACCGCCCACAAGCTTAACCAAGGCTTACCTATCTCATCACTATTGGAGCTAGGGGAAATTGTGTATGGTGTGATCGGGTCTATTAATACCGACACATCTATGTAATGTTATGTGTAATGGTGTGATCGGGTCTATATTAATACCGACACATCTATGTAATGTTATGTGTATTGGTGTGCTCGGGTCTATATTAATACCGACACATCTATGTAATGTTATGTGTGTTGGTGTGCGGACCCATATTTAATCCGACACACCTTAAGTAAAGTGTACATAATCTAACAAGTGATGATGTGTTGACTTTGCTAGTTGTAACCCATTGGTTGGTTGTGTATGCTTATAAGCATGTTATGTGTTTATTGTTTTCTTGCATGCCTTAATAAAATAAACTGCATGCTCACTCGACAATTAGTTGTGCGTGGCCCGGTAGCATGCGGGCTGCTCGATTACCATACCAGCAAAGGTGCTGACCCCCTTTGGGGCCCCATACTTTTCAGGTACAATGGAGCTGGCAGCCGTTCGAGAGTAGGACGGGGTAACTGTTTATGTATGGGTGGTACTTAGTTTAGCGTGATGCCGATGATGGAATGTATTAAACTCGGTACTGTTTGGATTGTGGTTGCATTTGTATTCGGTATATGACGGATTTGTAAATGTAAAGTTTAGCACTCGGTAATCTAGTCCATCAGACCGGTACACTATGTATGTATTAGCCTTGTTAGCCACGTGGGTGGCTAACGGCGTGTAGCACCCATTGGTTTAGTCAGTGTTTATGATGTAATTTCCGCTGCGATTAATGGTTAAGTGTGGTGTTATTAGTTGGGGGTGTTACATGTATTTTGAGAAAAACCAGGCTGATGTTAATGTGAAGATGATGAAGCTGATGCTCTTCTTCTTTGGTCTGTTTTTTTATGTGTTGGAGTAGGTCATTTTGGGCTAGTATAGTGTTTGTATGTTGACACCATCAATGGTGTTGATGTATTTTGGGTGGGTAACCTTTTGTAAAACGAAACAATGTATTTTGTGCTACCCAAACGTCTGATCATTTACCTTTTGTAAAAGACGATATGTAGTGTCGCTTGCCGTTGTACTAACTTTAATGTCGTGGTTATGGCCTACCCAGCCACATCACAGAAGTTTTTAATACATTTGCTGCAACCCGATTATATATAACCTTTTGCATTGTGGTTGTTGATGTTACTTGTTGGGGTTTACCTATGTAAATACCTTACCTTTGTGAACCTGATTAAATGACAATCATAGCAGGGACAACTTTTTCCTCAGGATGACCCCGTTGTGATGTTTGATTTGAAATCTCAAACGTTGTCTTCCACTTTGGCATCTGATGTCCCTGCCCCATTGCCACATAACAGGTACAAATCTAGGTATAGTTTATCGCGTATGATCATCCCTTTGTTGTAATTCATTTACCGGTAATATTATGTTCGACTAACTATTTGGTTATTGCTAAGTATGGAGGACTTGGGTTGTGCATCGAGGACCATGAACAAGGAGCTTGAACCCACTGCACTGGCGTCTAAACAGACTAATGAAGATAACGGTGAATATTGGGGGATATATCATGCAGTAGGAAGGGATGGTACATCATCTAAAAGACAACTTGTTGTAGCTCTACCAGCTGTTGCAAACAAACGGTGCAAGGGGGAGGGGAAGATAAATCAGTGCTTCGACATTGGTTGCACAAGCAAACCAAGGCAACCAACAGGAGACAATGTTAGCAGCCCTCTTGTTTCACCTGCAACTAATAGTGAATGCGGATCGGACTGTAGTTCTTGTAACCTTTCTGATTGCATGATAATAGATTATTCTGAAGATGAAGACACTGATCCAAGATCTGATGACTCCCAAGCTTTCATAGAAATAGATTCTGATTCAGAAAGCTAGGATTTTCTAATGTGTGTTGTTGTGGTACAACCTGTTTGTGCTGCGTTTGCTTATATGTGTATGATGTACATATTTATGGTCCTTGCCTACTATGTTCAGACAGAGTAAATTACAGTAATGCCAGAAGTACGAATCCATGTTGTTCTTAAAGTAATAGCAGGTTGTTATTGCTGATTTGTGTTGTTCATTTGTGGAACTTATCAAATGACACATATGTTATCATAAGGCACAACATCAAAACTTCATTTGACATTCATTGGCAAACTTCATCACATCGAAGCAAATCACACACTACAATGTTGTCTTGAGAAGAAAATAAAAATGACTGAGGAGTTATTGACCTAAGACATCGATACAGCCGTAAGTCTCCCAGATCCACACACACATATGACTATTATGATGTCATAACTCAACTATCTTTAGATTATCAAACACACTTTGACCTTCAACGAGGTCTGCTTCCAAATCTATTCTGCAGATATGCCCAATAATCTGCATCAGCATTAGGTGGTTTTGGCCCCTTGAAGGGATTTCCATCGTTATTGGCTTCTTCTATGGCAGAAAAATTGTCCATTGTTGACTCAGTCTTCATCTATTCACACTTTCCCCCTGTTTCTCTTCATGTCAACTTTCACACCCAGGTTGCTGAATTCATGTTTAACTTGCATGTGATTGTACTCTGTCGTAACCTCAGAGGACGCCTCTTCACTTGTAGCCTGCTTCTCAACGACTAACGCAGGTTGCTGCTTCATTTCAACTGGAAATTGAAATTCAGAGGTCGGTAGTTGGAATACGGAGAACACAGAAGAAGATTGGAATATATAGTAAACTGGAAAAAGTAAAAATTTATACCGATGCTTGCGTACCCACAAAGCTCCAAAGCCTGACTGCAAAGAGAACGGTGTAAATGGGGATAAGACTTCAGATGTGTGCTTGTAGGGTTTGCTTCATAAATATATCCGCACTAAAGTATGTGAAGCTATTAAAAGCCAAAAAACAAAAAAATTAAAAAAATGTCCACCGCAACCTGTATGAGTTCAAGCATAGCATCTCAGTCGGCCACATTTGGCAAGGGGGACATGTGTATCAAATTATTCAGATATGTGCCACCCCAAAATACTTAAGTCTAGCACCATTACAATAACTACTACACTACATTATATGGCAGACGGACTTCCATTTGTTGAGCTATGCAGTTTTTCAAACTCACCAGTAGTAGTACTTATCGAACAGCCCTTTGGTAAGCAACAAAGAGTACAAGGATGAGAACGTATTCAAATGCAAGACGGTGTTAGGTATGTCAAATTCACTAGTGTGCTGATACATCCATGTGCCAAAATACTGAATATATTACTGCAATACATATCCAGATGATGTTACAACACATTGTCAACCACATTTGTCAGCCCTAGTAACAACAACTCTAACATAACCCGCAGATGTGCTGGGTTATCCCTATAATACAACTGTCCCTTACCAGACATTTGGACAGATCAAAAAGTAGAAAGTAGGGGCATCTCCCATCCCAAAAGGTTAAGCTCATCACAATTCAGTTCACACAAAACGCTAGTCAATTAAGCAGAGTACATTAAAACTAACTAATAAATTACAGCACTGATTCTAAACTGCCATACGCCAGGAACTAATTACTTCAGCAGGGAAGCAACAACCAGTACCAGCAGCACATACATCCCAACAAACATACGACCTAACATATTTTTTATGTCTTCAACACCTTGTGCACCCATATTGTCAGATGTTCCGCAACCATCCAGTTTGTTGTTGATGGACCTAAGGGTATGTTTCATTGCATCCAGAGAATGGGTGTTGCTTCTCACCATGTTCATCAGTGTCCTAACTTGGTTCACAACACTTGAAGACCTACCAGCTTGAGTATTAACAACCTCACTATTGGAATCATTGGGCATGTTGACAGCATCCCACCATTCAAAGAAACCACAGGAGTTACACTTGTAAAAAAGTCTCCCAAAATTGTCGTTTGTGTATGAAATAAGCAGCATGCACTTCAACTGGCAATCACAGTTGATGTATGTGGTGTTAAGTTCATTGATACTTCTGCCACTTGAACAAGACTATGAAATCATAAATGAAGAAGATTAGGGTATGCGCATCATTTAAAACATGAGCATATATGTACATGTTGATTATTAATTTTGTACGTGCTGAGTACGCAGCTCCACCATTACTAATGCACCAGCGAAAGCATGGCCAACAAAGAGCAGCGTAGAAACATACCGCAAACCACACCAGTGCATACCCCAACAAAGCAGAACTCAAAAAAAAAACAAAATCAGAAATGGCCATCACAGAACCAACAATAAGGAAGACTACAGCGATCGCAAGGAATGATGTTGTTCACATACACCATCATTCGAATGCTGAAGAACAATTTCAGCTGCTTCAAATGGCATGGATGGTAGTTGACCACACATAATACTCCAAAAATAGGCAAAATAAGTTGTGGAACTTACACTGCGAGCTGAAGGCATCTCCGGTGCGATTCTCCTGCAACTGGTGTATGCCCGAAAACAAACAAACCAAATTTTGTCAGGGAAACGAAGGATGGAAATATAACAAGTAGTGTGTGCTCTGGACTGCTAGGGGACATGCATTCAATTCAAGAATCGCCACAACACAGTGCATATCACCTTAATTCGTTGACGTGCGGTTGGAGAAGAACTGTCGCAAACCCTAGACCGACCGAGAAGAGACGAAGAAACAAGCACGAGGTGGAACGGGAGGAGAATGCGCCAAAAATTCGATGGTTTATAGGTGGGAAAATGAGGGGTACTTTTGTAATAGGACATAACACTTGTAAAATTAATCTGCTAGCAACATCGACACCCATGTGTGAAGTCAAAATAAAGCCTGGATATAAGTTAGCTTGTGAATTCATAATCTCGGCACCGAACCGGGCCTAAATATATTTGACATCGTAGATCCATTTGCGGGTCAGTTCATCCCGAGGTTGTCATGTCAGCTGAGTGGACCATCCTATGACAGTGAGAGAATTTTGACGGCCGACCTAACCAATGAAAGATAGCCTTAGAATTTTTTTTGTTTTTTAAATCACAAATATAGCAAGGTTGAAATAATCATCGTCTTCTTGTCTCGTACAATTACACCACATTACCAATAAAATTTGTTTTGTCTACCAAATATGACTGTACAAACTACAAATGTTCCAATCAACTCGTGACTATCAGTTAGGAAGAGGGGGACGCACAGCTTGGGGAATCCTGAAAAGTTTTTTTTTTTTTAAGATAAGGACTAGCCTTATATATTATATTAATAACATTACATGCAAGTGGACACATGTATAAGAGATATGTCTAAAGATTAACAAGTGTCTTAAAAGTAGATAACTTACATGAGAAGCTTCAGCAGCATAGTGAGCAACCACCATGGGCAGCCGTAGCACCACCACCACCATCATCGCCGTCTTCATCTGCGGCTTTTGATTTGTTGTTGATCCGCATCCTGTTAGCACCAGCAATCGGCTAGGAAAACCGAAAGGGATCCAACGGCTCGACCGAGCTCGGATAAATCTCTGTGGCACATGCATGAACATAATCGGTGGGAAATCCAGAACACAACCTAAACCCAAAACTCACTAGACACAAAAGCACAAAAAAAAACAAGCTAGACCAACAAACGAAGAACTTCTCCTGCAAGAGAAGAAACTAAGAACTTTATTGAACAACAAAAGAAAGAACTAAGTAGAACAACAAAGAAAAGATATCTACAAGAACATAGACAAGGAAGTGCTAACAAAAGAGATAGAGAAAATGGAAGAAAGGCACAAAAGAGAAAGAAAAGAGGGAGGAGAGAGGAGAGAGCATTTTCTCTCTCCCCCAGGACCGCGGCAAGTTTTAAAACTAGATCAAAATCATTGATAATTGGGAATCCTGAAAAGTTAGAGTTGGATTGGATGCCTTTCTTTTTGCCGTTATTGTATCATGTATACTTGGGTTATGGACGACTTTGTTTGTAATGAAAAAAGAAAGTTATTGAATCTCTATACTTTATGCACCAGTTGAAGTGAAAAAGAAGCCTAGAGCTATAAAGTGATAAAAAAAAACCTATCTCGCGAAAATGTCATAAGTTCACGACCTACACCCTATTTTTTTTTTAAAGAATAAGATTTTTTTGTCTACTATAATCAGGGATCAACTATATGATTGTATAGGAAAGAATAAAGACTCTTTGACTTAATTTGTAATTATTTTTTATTTAATTACTTATATATGACATTATATTATTGAAAGAGAATAGACCCATACACAGATCAATGAAACAAAAATGATGTAGTATCAATAGTACAAGAATTTGAGGTGCCAAAAATGAAAGAAAAAGGATAAAAAAAAGGTAGAGTATAACATTGAAACTTTAAAAAACATTCCGTTAGTGATTCTAATAATATGTATCCAAAACCTTATTATCAATATTATTATCTGGATCCTTGGATCATACGAAAGAATACAAGATTGTGACTGGGAGATAAAATGCAAGCGCAATTAGTTTATTTAAGTTTCTAGTTTGAATCTTAGAAGAGGCTTGCTGTTATGATAGTAATATTTAACAAGATTATAATACGTAAGTGTGATGAAAATAGATATAGAAAAGTAAAGATAATTAGATTCCGCATCATGATCCCTCTATAAAGTCTGTGAAATTATTTTACACACTCCCAAGATTTGTCGTTATTTATATCCATTATTTGTAACTAGTTGAGCCATTAAGGCTCTGTTTGGTATGGTTGTTTTGGCAGTACATTTGTAGTATATTTGGTAGCATGTTTGTGTTGGCATAAATACAGCATATTTAATGATAGGTTTGCGCTGGTATAAATGCAATTGTTTTGAAAACTGTTGTTTGGCAGTGCGGCATATGTGCAGCATGTTTGGTTAAGTTAGTTATATGTAGTGCGCCTACCATTTTCATATTACAATTATAATTTATTACACTACAATAAGTAACTTTTTCATTAGTAAAAAAGATAGAAAAATTCACAAACAATATAATACTATGAGTATTTGATTTACAATAAAAAACTTAAGAAACAAAAAAAAAATTCATAACCAATAAAATTTTAATTTTTATTATTTAAGTAAAACTTGTAACTTCTAAACAATATATTATTATCATATACATTTTATAATTCTTACAAATATAAAAAGTATAAAAAAAAAGAGAACAAGCGTTTCAAATTTTCTGATAATGTTATGTGGATTTATTTAGTGAAATTGTAACTTTTAATAATATATAGTATTTTTATAACTAAGTATGTTAATAAATTTATATAGATTCATATTTTTATATACTTTTTTAATATTTTAATTTATATATAAACAAGTGTATATATTTATTTGTTTTTTTAATTTTATTAATCTATGTTGTATTACAAATAATATATTATAGATCTGTATTATTAATGTCATTTTTTTATTTGGATAAAGAAGTAGTACTATTTTTTATAAATTATTGGAAAATTTCATGAAATGCCACTATATTTTTGGCTAATTCATGAAATGTCACTAAAAAAAGAAAGTCACGAAATGCCATTATAGTTTCTGAAAAGTCCATGAAATGCCACTATAGATGGAAAATAGACAAAAATACCCCTACTAGTTAACAAAGTATTTTAAAGTTCACAATATGCCCCTAAGTGTTAAAAGTTAACAAAAATATCAAAATACAATAAAAAGTATAAAAACATTTATGAAATTAAAATAATTTTAAAAATTATAAATTTTAAAAAATTAAAAAATCATAAAATATTGGGAAATTTCATGAAATGACACTATATTTTTTGCTAATTCATTAGAAAGTCACGAAATACCACTATATTTTCTGAAAAGTCCATGAAATGCCAATATATATAGAAAAAAGACAAAAATACCTCTACTAGTTAACAAAGTACTTTTAAAGTTCACAATATGCCCCTAAGTGTAAAAATTAAAAAAAATCAAAAAAATCAAAATACAATAAAATAAAAAAATTATAAAAAAATTAAAAAATTGAGAAAATTTAAAATATCATTAAATATTGAAAAAATAAATATTTCATTTTTTAAAATTTATTAATACCATAAAAAGAATATTGAGTTCTAAACAATAATTTATACCGATTTTTCTACCAATTTAGTACCATAATTTATACCAAATAAGTACCATAATTTTTTATCATCATCATTTTTTATATGAAAACTTTTTATTCTACATTTCAAATAATTTTTAATATTTAATATTGTATATATATATATATATTCTCAGTCACTCTATCTCAAATAAATTATTATGTTTAGAATTTCAGTTTTTAAATTTTATCAACAATATAAAAAATATTATTTACTTTAAGAAGTAAATAATAAGTTGCATATTATTATTCTGAAAACATTTTATTCTACATTTCAAACAAGTTTTACCATTTAATATTACATGTTATATATATATTCTCAGTCGCTCTACTTCCTATAAATTATTATATTTAGAAATTTAGTTTTTAAAATTTATCAGCAATATAAAAAATCATTTACTTTGAAGAAATAAATAGTCTAAATTGATAGAAATTAATAATTAAAAAATGTATGGTAAAAATTATGGTACTTATTTGGTATAAAAATTGGTATAAATTATATGTTTAGAACTCAATATTATGTTTATTTTATTGAATAAATTTAGAAATTTTAGTTTTTAAATTTATCACAATATAAAAAATTATTTACTTTGAAGAAATAAATAATCTAAATTTATAGAAATCAATAATTAAAAATGTATGATAAAAATTATGGTACTTATTTGGTATAAAAATTGGTATAAATTATTTGTTTAGAACTCAATATTCTGTTTATTTTATTAAATAAATTTTAAAAAGAAAATTTTTATTTTTTTAATATATTAAATGATATTTTCATTTAATTTTTTATATTTTTTTACTTTTTATAAATTTTTATTATATTTTGATATTTTTGTTAATTTTTGTTAATTTTTAACACTTAGGGGCATATTGTGAACTTTAAAAGTACTTTGTTAACTAGTAGGGGTATTTTTGTCTTTTTTTCCATCTATAGTGGCATTTTATGGACTTTTCGGAAAATATAGTGGCATTCGTGACTTTCTTTTATTTTAGTGGCATTTCATGAATTAGTCAAAAATATAGTGGCATTTCATGAAATTTCCCTTTTTTTAGAATGAGGACCTGAGTTGTCGCAATGAATCGAAACGCCCCTGAATTGTCATTAAAGACCGACAAAGAAAGTGGAAAATGAAGAAGGGTGACGAGGGAAACGGCACAAACAATTTCAGCATCGTCAAATGGGCATTGTTAATGCAAAAGTTTTGATTGACCAAACTGAGTAACTGACACAGAGATCCGAGTCTTGACCTAACCTAGGGAGGTACCTTACCGATCAAGGTATTGAGCTGCCAAGAGAAGATCTCGCCGTGTCTAACTATCTACCAATATTTTGCACAGATTTTATCTTTAGTAGATAATTTAAAGAATATATTTTCTGTTTAATATCTAAGTCGGTTTATAGGGGTGAGCATTCAGTTTGGATATTTAGGATTTATCCAAAAACTGAATTAACCGATTTTATTTTTTGGATTTTTAACCGAATTTTCTAACCGAATTGAAAATTTCGGTTAACCGAATTATCCTAATTATAATTTGGTTTGGATTTGGTTTTGACTTTGTCTAATTCGGTTAACCGAATTATCCAATTTTCTTTACAAAAGAATATCCTATTTTCTAATTCAGTCTTTAGAGACAAATAGTCAAACACAAACCCTAAATTTTGGTAAGTTGAAATCCAAACTAGCTAAAATTTGGATTTCAGTTTGGATTTCGGATTTCACTTTTAAAAAAATTTGGATTCGGTTAATTTGGATAATGGTTAATTTGGTTTTGGTCTTAATTTGGATAATTCGGTTTTTAACCGAAATAACCGAAATCCAATTTATTTTTTACAATTTGGATTTCGGTTAACCGAATTATCCAATGATCACCCCTAGTCGGTTACTGGGACTTTTCTTTAAAGAAATTATATCTTTAAAGATATTGTTTTATGTAAATCGATAACTATACATAGAAGAGGTTAAGAGAAGATAGTGGGACGGTTTTTGGGGCAGAAAAACGTGTTAGTATGAGAGAACTTGAGCGCACTTTGTAAAAACACTAGAGAGAAGAGAGATCTAGGGTTTTTACGTGCTGAAAACGTGGGGAGCCTGTTCTCCATGTTCTGGGTTGAGTATTATCATTAATACGAGTCAATGAAGTGAATGTTCACGTGAATATGTGTTTATCTCTCTGTTTACGATTTCTGTAGTTCGAGTATTCATTGTCAGCCTGTTACTCACAATTCTCACGTAGCGCTACCATTGTAAGATCCTACAATTGGTATCAGAGCGGGTACCCTTTCAGCAATCGAAGAGAAATCTTCAGGGGTGATCGAAGATGAATTTCTACAATGTCAAAGCGCCAAATCTCACAAAATTCAACTATGCTTGCTGGAGTGAACAGATGGGTGATCAGCTCATGTCAATCGACTATGATTTGTGGACAGTTGTTACTGAAGGAGACTTGGTTCCACAGGTGATTGAAGCGGGTGTTTCGAAATCAAAACCTAAAAAGGATTGGAATGACACTGATAAGAAATTACTGAGCAAAAATAAGCAAGCTTTGCGAGTAATTGTCTCATCTTTGTCCGAGGGTGATCAACAAAAGGTACTTGGAATTCGCACTGCTAAAGAAGTCTGGAGCTTCCTCAAAACAGCTTATGAAGGAACTGATTCCATCATAAAGGCTAAAGGTAAACAATTTAGAAAGCAATTTGACAATTTCAGAATGCAAGAGGGTGAGTCTATAACTCAGACCTTGGTAAGGTTTGAGAAAATTCTGGGAGATCTTAAAGCTGTTGGGGTAACACTCTCAAACGAGGTTATTAACGAGAGATGCCTTGACAGTCTAGAAAAAGCGTGGCTAAGTTATACCACCCTGCTCGAAACTACACGAGATTTGTCAAAGTTGTCGCTAGAAGAACTCAGTTCTGAACTCATGGTCTATGAAGGGAAGATGAGAGGTGAGATTGTTACTCAAACTAAGGATCTGGCTCTAAACGTACGTGAAACTACCACAGAATCAGAAGATGAGGAGTTTGATGTAGAAGGGGAAATTACTGAGATTATGAATAGAATTCAGAGGCTCCTTGGTGGACAACGAGATTCAAACGACAAAATGATCGGTACAAGTCAAAGAAAGAACCACTTATTTGTTTTAAGTGTAACAAGCCCGGTCATATCGTCAAGAATTGTCCTTTACAGCAGAAAAAAATTCTCATACGAGGGTCAAAAACTCCCACACCAGCGGCAGCAGCATGGGGATATGACATCTCAGTTACAGACTCAAACCAGAGGAGGAAACTCATATGTGCATGATGGCAGTTGCTCATGAAGACGATGAAGTCAATACTGAGTACATCATAAAGGAGAAGGATAACTTGAAGGAGACACTCGAGGAAGAAGAGATGCTTACTAAATTAACCTCTGCACTCTCTGAGATAAATATGTTGAAGCATCAGTATGTTACTGAGATCAGAGAACTCAGAGCTAAAGTGGAAGATTTGAGTAAGTCTTCGACTGAAAACGAAAACTGTGTCAAAGTGAGGTTGGATAAGCCAAGGCTCAACTTTGTTAGTCCTTTGGAGACTCGAATTCTCACTCTTCCATGTTGGGCACAAGAAGAAGTGAATTCCCTTTTAGATCGTAACAAATCCCTAAAAAGGGAATGTGAAACTCTCTCGGGCATGTTAGCTGATGCTAATAGGAAGTTAGAGCTTCAGACACGGACTAATCCCACATGGTATACTGGAAAGGCAAATCTGAATCAGATGTTGTTACATAACAACTCAGATAAGTGCGGATTGGGATATAAACCAGAGAAACCCACTCAGTCTAAGACGAGGAAGTTGAAGACTCACCTGGACATTCTAAGTCAAGAATGAACTCGTGTTGGTACTGTCATCAATTAGGACACAAGATAAGATGGTGTCCCAAATTGTTGAGAAAACAATTACGTGAAGAATCATCAAGACGAAGTTCATATAGAGCCAGTAGATTATACACTAAAAGATGGGTTCCTATAAATCAGTCCAAGTCTGTATCTACAACTAAGCCCAAACAAATCTGGGTCCTAAAGTCAAATCAGCCCTATCAGACTTTTCAAGAAGGTATCTCACCTCTTTCAGATTTTTCATCTTCTTCACAGTGATCAGTTCGTGACACACCATTGCCCCCTACTTATGAGGTTCATGACTTAGTCTCTTTTTGATTCGGTAAAAGGGGGAAATCAGATGTCTTGAACGTATATGTACGTCTGTGTCTCTAAGTCTATCTGGTGTTGAACAAAGATGCTACAATTCAGGGGGAACTTTCTCCGTTCCAGACACAAGCTTTTGAGTGACGTCAATGGATGAATTTACAAAATAATGAAGTAGCGATTAAGGGGGAATATACATCAGTTCAAGTCTTAGAGTTTGCCCAATCAAAAAGGGGGAAATTGTTAATGCAAAAGTTTTGATTGACCAAACTGAGTAACTGACACAGAGATCCGAGTCTTGACCTGACCTAGGGAGGTACCTTACCGATCAAGGTATTGAGCTGCCAAGAGAAGATCTCGCCGTGTCTAACTATCTACAAATATATTCTGCACAGATTTTATCTTTAGTAGATAATTTAAAGAATATATTTTCTGTTTAATATCTAAGTCGGTTACTGGGACTTTATCTTTAAAGAAATTATATCTTTAAAGATATTGTTTTATGTAAATCGATAACTATATATAGGAGAGATTAAGAGAAGATAGTGGGACGGTTTTGGGGGCAGAAAAACGTGTTAGTATGAGAGAGCTTGAGCGCACTTTGTAAAAACACTAGAGAGAAGAGAGATCTAGGGTTTTTACGTGCTGAAAACGTGGGGAGCCTGTTCTCCATGTTCTGGGTTGAGTATTATCATTAATACGAGTCAATGAAGTGAATGTTCACGTGAATATGTGTTTATCTCTCTGTTTACGATTTCTGTAGTTCGAGTATTCATTGTCAGCCTGTTACTCACAATTCTCACGTAGTGCTACCATTGTAAGATCCTACAGGCATAAAACATGCCTTAGAGTAAAAAGCCCTCACTGAACAGTTAGTCCAAACGGAAACTAAGTGATTCAAATAGAAGTACTAGTGGAGTGTTTCTCTATCTCCCTGGCATGAAAGAGGTCGTCCTATACTTGTTTGAAGAGAAAGGAATAGTGAATAAGGTAGATTCAGAAAAGGAAATATTGATAAAAAAAGAGCTTCAATAACTTTTCCTTTCCTGATAACCTTTTTCCCAAAATAAACAAAAGGAATTCGTCAAACTTTCGACAAGCCTATCCCAACCCCCACGATCGCTTTTGCAGCTGTATGACTGCATTCGCATCATCAATAGCTTACGCCAATCAATCTAATTGGCATTTTTTGCTGCAATGGCATTACTATTATTTGTATACCATTTATTTCCTTTCTGCAATTCACTGGACTTCGTCTTTCTTACACTTACGGGTGTCAAAATCGGGTTTCGGGTCGGGTTGAGTTCAACCCGAACCCGACCCGAAAATAGTTTTGGTCAACCCAAACCCGATCCGAACCTGGAGCGGGTTGTACTTCTTTAACCCGAACCCGGAGCGGGTTGACCCGAACCCGACCCGTTTTTTTTAAATTTATTTTATTTTTTAAATTTTGGATTATTTAATAAAAAAAATATAATACTATAATATTAATTAATTATTATGTATAATATATAATCATATCTTATCGATTAAATGTTTATTTTAGTCATAAATTAATCATTAAATACTAATTAAATCATTAAATATAACATATTTTCTATTTTTAATTAAATTTTTTTCGGGTTACGGGTTAGCGGGTTCAACCCGAACCCGAAGCGGGTTTCAATGACCCAACCCGAACCCGACCCGAAAATCATGTCGGGTCAAAAATCTCAACCCGAACCCAGCTTTTTACGGGTCGGTTTCAGGTCGGGTTTCGGGTTCGGGTCAAGATTGACATCCCTACTTACACTTTCACGCTTATAATTAAGGCCCATTCTTTTGGGTGTTGGAAGCTGATATACGATGATTGATTTCAAAACTAGATAATTGTGTAAAAATTAATATAAGTTGTTCTTTTTATATTAGATTTTTTGAACTGAATAATTAATTAATAATGCATAAACCAACTAATAAACTAACTGATAATGTGTAAATTAACTGATTAATCAATTGATAATGTTATTTTGAATAAATTCTTCAGATAGATGGTACCCGACTTATAATATGCCCAAAAGAATGAGCTTAGCTGATTGTCCCAATTAACAATGCATAAACCAACTAAAATCTCTGCAAAAGAATGCTGCCTAATTCCGTTCTCATTTTTTTCATTGGCTTGAAAACTAAACATGAGCCCCGTTTTTTATTCTTTTGAAGCTCCCACCAAAGAGACTGTAAAATATTTGGTTTTCTAACGCTCCCACCAGCGGACCTATGTTGTTGTTTGTGGGGCATATGCCTACACAAAATTTTGTTTAGAGGAGGTTAAATTTTTTTTTACACTATCATTCTTTAAAATTTTATGTTATGTTGTATTTTTCACAAATTTATAAAAGCATTTGACAGAATTCCAAAAATTTCGAAGGGGCCCTTAGCCCCCCTCTATGTCCGCCACTGATATAGGTGTCTATATATGAGAAAAATAAATAATAAATGTTAGATAACTAAATAGTGTAGCTGAAATATGATGTTTTGACATTCAAAATACTGCATGTTCAAAACTTGGATTGATTTTATCGGTGATTACAACTATAGTTGAAAAAGTGTTCTCACTCATGAAATATATTAAAATGGAAGATGAACTAGTTGGTGATAGAATCATATATATTTAAGCCCATTAACAATAATATTATCAGGGGCGTAACTAGGGGATCACGTGGGATCACGTGAACCCATATTTTTCGAAGAATTTAAAGATTCTTATATGTATAATAATTATAGTTTATATGTATATAGTATAATGACCTCATATATCATATAGTTGTTGGTGTTGTAGTGATAAGGAATAGAAACATCAAATGATTTGTCTTGGGTTTAAATTCAATTATGATCAAAATATGTTGAATTTTTTTCTTCGAACAATAGTGACCCCATATAATTTATATTCTGGCTCCGCTCCTGAATATTATTATGTATCATTTCTAAAAGATAAAGATAGAATAGGCCCCATTCTTTTGCACCGGGTTTATTTGATAAGCTAGTTTATTGTCTCTGTATGTCACATACATCAATTGTTATATCAACTATTTTTCTCCTCTATTTTTTCTAACTTTCGGCTGACAACTGACATCAACTAAATTATCAGCCATACAAAAGAATGGGGCCTAGAGCAATTATAATTTAAATATTAAATACTATTTTAAAACATATTATTTGTCAGATTTTTGTTCCATAAAAAATACCTCATTGGTTACCATACCCAATATAAACTCTAGATAGACTAACCTTTAGCCACACTATATAACCCGATAGTCCTGATTTCGGTAAGTTCACCCCTCTAGCTAGAGCCGTGGTAGTGTACATGTTTTGGGTTCTCGGGAATATCATCCCTTGCCCTAGGCTAGACTGAGTATCTAAATATAAAAGAAAGGACAATGTGCTCATATAATCAAAATACGATTACAAGATACGTCGGAATCAATTTTATTATTCCAAGAATAATACTGTCCGATTTGACATATTATTGTCCTTTCAGTGATTTACTAATTTATAATTGTTTATTGCTTGGATATGTTATTTAATTTTAATATTAAATATATAAGATAAAATAATTTCAAAATTTTAAGTTACATATAATTCCTTATATGATAAAATATTATAAAATTTAGTTTTATAATATTATTTTATCTTATATATTTAATATTAAAATTAAAAAATATGTCATAAAACAAACAACATGTTACGAAAGGGAGTATATAATTGATCACATAGGATAGGAATGCTATGGAATATAATTCAGCCAAAGAGTAGTTGAGAAGCCTCGATAATGCGATATTGCCTCTTTTTCCAAGTATAAAAAAAACATAAGACTTTATTGGATAATTTGAGCCTTAAACTAGAAGCCAACATCAAACTCGTGTACTTACAAATAGTTTATTAACACTCAAACGTCTTTCCTAAAAAGATACTAAAACGTCAAAACCTATAATTATATCGAGGAATAAATAACTTTTTCTTGAAACCTTTTACGATTGTAAAAGGTACTCCCTCCGTTCAACAATAACTGTCATTTTAGAAACTTGCACACTTATTAAGAAAAGTAGGACAATGACGCATGTACCCCTACTTTTCACTTTTCCATTTAGATAATAATTACTTTTATATTGAATAGTAGGGGTAAAAGTGGAAAGAAGTGTGTCAAAAAGCTAGAATGACAGATATTTTTGAACAAAAATCATATCCTAAAACGACAGATATTAATGAACGGATGGAGTATATTTCAAGTTGCTAAAGTGGATGCTGACAAACGGTTGAGACTGTGGGAATAGTTAAAAAAATTAAAGCAAATGTTTACTCAAACCTAGGATCAGATTGAAGTGATTGTAAAAGGTATACACTGATTTCAAGCTCCTCCCGAGTACTATTGATTGAAAATGCGGTCGCCGTCGATGTGGTAATTCGGATCACTCATATTGGGTTCATTTCAGTTCACTTAAGGGCGGTCAATTATAGATATTTTTATTTAAGTTTGGTTCGGATCAGGTCAGTTTCATCAAGTAAAAATTAGATTCAGATGATTTCAGTTTGGTTGATTTCAGATTTAGATGATTTTGGTTCAGATTAGTCTGGGGTTCATTTAGCATTTCAGGTTGCGGGTCAATTCGGAAGACTTATTTGGGTTAAGTTTAGTTGATAAAAATTTTAAATTACGAATTCAAGTAATCTTTATAATTTGTATTGATTTACATATTTGACTCCATATCATAATATAGTATTACTGTAACACCCTGGATTTTGCCTTAAATTATAGATTATTAAATTACAAATCTAACGGTGAAAACGGCTTCGAAAACGGACTCCAAACGAGTCCTAAAGGTGCAAAATAAGCTTAGTCCGAACTTGTGTCCGGACATGGGAAGTTCGGACACAAGCCGAGAAGGAAGAACTGTGAAAAACCATCCGTCCGAACTTGTGTCCGGACTTTGAAGTTTGGACACAAATCGAGTTTCAAAGGTCCGGAAATCCTTTTACGCGCGTCCGAACGTTGGTCCGAACTTGCAAGTTCGGACATAAGTTGAGACTCGCAAGTCGACCCCGTCCTCGCATGATGTCCGAACATTGATGTTCGGACAGAAGTTCGGACACGACAAAACAGAGAAAAATCACTTGAACTCTCGGGGCCTGTCCGAACATGGATGTCCGGACGGACGTTCGGACAGGTCCAAAAATGTATTTTTAAAAACTAAAACAGAACCAAACCATCATCAAATAAACATAATAACTCAGCAATCAAATGGAGAACCATTCCAGTAAAACAATGCCCCAAACGATACACCTAAACACTGCTGGAAGGTCACTTAAATAATGTGCAAAACTTCACCACAACTATAGTTTCCCAAGGAAGCAATACCAAACTAAACATTTCAAAGTAAGTAGCAGCGGAATTGTAAAATCCAAAAGGGCGTTACCGCCACACTCTAACGAAGAGTGCTCAGGCTTTAAACCACCAACCAAATGACCAAAACGTTTCCAATATTGTAAAACAATGTATTTCCAAGACACAACTCAACTTAAAAACCATACGAAGTGTTGATCCAGTCATCCTAAGCAGGGGCGGAGCCAGGAATAAAAATTGAGGGGGGCATACATAAAATTACAAATAATTAGGGGGGGTTTTGTAAAAAATTTCTTAAAAAATTTTTTTTTACACTATATTTTTGTGCAATTTAGTAAAGTTGGGGGGTCCTTTGCTCCCTCCTCCCCCCCCCCTTGGCTCCGCCGTTGATCCTAAGCTATGTGATAGCGTGTCCCAACCCCAACTCAGCCATGAGTACCTGCGATCATAAAACAACAATAGAAAACACGAAGGGATCGCGCAAATCAGCAAAACTGAATAAACATTGTCTCAACTCGTAAAATACATTTTGAAAGCCACTTTATATTTATAAAACAATACTTTGCACCGAAACGTAAACCACTTCACCAATTCCAATTTACCAGCCACAAAACATAGCGGGGGAGAACTTTCAGAGATTCAAATTAATGGTATACGCGGACGACACCCAAATTGGGGTCGCAACAATTAGAATCTCACCTCACTCTACGTCCTTAATTGTGCACACCCCCCAGAAGGTAACTTATGACCCAAAGGAGTAGATCATTAGAGCTTAACTGCAAGTTATGTCTGCAGGCAAAATTTGATATAACATTCACGGGGTACACAGTACCAATAATTCACGGAGCGCCACAAAGGCACCAACAATATACACGGGGCACCAAACGGTACCAACAAGCCAATAACCAATACAATGAAAGTCTCCCAAAACATTTATCCAAACCTTTTGCAAAACATCTCACCATAATACATAGGGGAAATAATTCCCAAACTTCCACAATATCAAATCACATCCAAACCAATCCATCATTAATTCGCAAAAACACAGAGGTAGAGAATGTTGAGCACAACATTTACCTGGATACGCTCACCACAAGGGAATCAACCAGCTAGATCAACAGTAGCGCCCGTCAGAGAACTCGGGGTCTAGATTTACAAGTAGGGATTCCATTAGAAACTATTTGGATAACAACGAAACAATTATTTAACCTTACCAGTAGATTTCCCTTACCCTTCTACCCAAACCGGCACCAGAGAAGTAGCCTAACGGCAACAGGAAAATAAGAACGAGAATTTGAGAAGGGTTGGGAGCTTGAGGAAGAGAGAAGGGTGGAGGCGGTATGTTGAAGATGGAGGCGATCGTGATAACGATCGTGTTATTAAATAGAAAATAATATGGAATAATTAAAGGATTAGTAATTAACTAATAAATATATTTATTCTAGTGAGAGAAGAATTATAAGCAATATTGCAAAATGACTTGAAATGGGTTTAACAAATAAGATTTCAATTTGAAAGTAAATGAATAACGTTGTAATTCACGGAAGGATCCAGATTCAACAGGATATAAAAATCAGAGGATATTATTTACTTAATAGTAAAAATAGGAGAAACCTAGCTGACCGTTAGAAAAGGATAATGATGAGCAATTATTATCTATGAAAGAGAGTGTTTTAAATCAGATAAATAATTGTTTAATAAATAGATTTAAAAGAAGAGAATACTTAAATTAAATAAATGGTTGTTGGAAATTCAATTTGAGTTATGGTTGAAGATCGTGAAGAGTGAAAATACATTTGGTATTTAATATGATTTAGAAAGGAGGAAGATATTTAAGAAGAAGCAAAATTCAACTTGTGCTCTTGGATATAGTAAATACAATAATAATAATAACAATGCTAATCACCATACTCATTTATTAAAGATAGTAAA